>CM072809.1:13945000-14472500 GCA_037013495.1 Hippophae tibetana | reverse complement strand
AAGAGATATACATGTACCAACCAGAAGGTTTCTTAGAAAGAGGGAAGAAAAACATGATGTGCAAACTTAAGAAGAGTTTGTATGGCCTGAAACAAGCCCCAAGACAATGGTACAAAAAGTTTGACAACTTCATGCACAAGGAAGGTTTTCATAAATGCAATGCCGACCATTGTTGCTACTTCAAGAGATATAGGTACAGTTATATCAGTTTACTACTTTATGTTGATGATATGTTAGTAGCAAGTTCAGATATGGATGATATCAGAAGGTTGAAGAATCAATCGTCAAAGGAGTTTGACATGAAAGATTTAGGTCAAGCAAAGAAGATTCTTAGAATACAAAACACAAGAAATAAGAAGAAAGGATCCTTGCAATTATCTCAAGCAGAGTACATCAATCGTGTTTTGTAGAGATTCAACATAGGCGACGCCAAGCCAGTTAGCACACCCTTGGCCAGTCACTTTCCATTATCCAAGGATCAGTCCCCTCAGACAGAGGAAGAAAAAGAATTCATGGCTAAGGCTCCTTATGCCTCAGCCATTGGAAATTTGATGTACGCAATGGTCTGTACAAGACCAGACATTGGCCATGCCAGGGAAAACTCATTCGGAAGCAATCAAGTAGATTTTGAGATATCTACGAGGCACCATAGAAAAGTGTTTGTACTTTAGTAAAGGAGAGTTAAAAGTACAAGGCTACGTAGACGCAGACTTTGAAGGTGAAGTTGATCACCGAAGAAGCACCACTGGTTATATATTTATTGTTGGAACTACAGCTGTTAGTTGGATGTCACAAATACAGAAAATTGTCACTTTATCCACTACAAAGGCTGAGTATGTAGCAGTGAATGAAGCCAGTAAAGAGATGATATGACTTCAAATTTGTTAACTGAGTTGGGATTCAAACAGGAGAAGAATGTTTTGCACAATGATAGTCAAAGTGCAATACACTTGGTGAAGAATTCAACATTTCATTCTAGAACCAAGCATATTGGACTTCATTATCACTTAATCAGATCCCTATTGGAAGATGATGTGTTAATACTGGAAAAGATTCAAGGAAACAAAAATCCAGCAGATATGTTAACAAAGGTGGTGTGAAGACTAGAAAAGTTGTTGTGTTGATCGAGGAGTGAAGACAGATTGAAATCAGTCTTCAAGTGAAAGATTGTTGGAGATTATTATAAAGCTCTTTAATTTAAGGAGCAAAACAAGGAGCAAAACAAGGAGCTTAATTCAAGGAACCATTAATTTAAGGAGTAAGTCAAGGAGTGAATTTTTCTATAAATAGATGTGTAATTGTAATGAATTAACCATCCAAAGTGTTCATTCCAATTGAGAGAAAAGCTTTTGTGAGAGAAAATTGAGAGTAATTTTCTTGGGTATAATTGGGTTGTGGGTTGTGGGTTATGAGTTGTGAGTGTTGTAAACACCTTGTGTAATTTTTCCTCTTTCAGTAAAAAGATCTGCAGCAGGTCCGGAGACGTAAGCAAGATTGGCCGAACTCCGTTATCAAATTTGTGTGTTATTTTTCTATTCTTGTTTTCTCATAAGTCTGGCTTATCAGGAATTTGCATAATTTCCCAACCGTCAGAACAGTATTTGATTGTAATATCTGCACAGAACTGGCTCAGGTTTGAAAAGATTGGTTTTCAGTAGGATTCGATAGTTCAAAGAGTAACAAATGTTGTAATGTTGTATCATAGCAGGTTTTTATTTCTGGAATAACAGTCAAAATATTTCCTCCTAGATAAAGGCCAAGCATCTGAATTTATAATAATTCATAGCACCAAGTAGTGAGAAGTACAAATAGAATTGAGATGTAAATGAGTTAAAAGGAATATCCACTTGTACAAAATTTAGTTTTTCAAAGAATTTACACAAGGCATATCTTGTTGAAAGTTGTTACCTATAGTCTCCAAATCTACTCATTGATTTCACTATAGCATCATCTTTCCACATTCCAAGTCCCAAGACAAGCATGCGTATGATATTGATGCCTGGAATAAGTGAAGCAGATAGTGCTCCACCATTCCCTGCACTAAAACAATGTGAAATATCGATTTAGAAAGACAATAAATACAACTAACTGAAAATTATAGCAAAAAACCATTGAATCCTGAGGAAGTTTATCACATCAAAAAATGCTAATTTTTGGGAATATATCCCGAAAATATGTAATTGGATCTCCTGCATATTCTGTGCAACCTTGCACATAGGGGTTTGACTGTATAGCTTATCCTAATATGTAGTTATCATCCTGTTGATATTATGGAACGTCTAAATGTTTATTGATGATGTTCTCCTTTCCGTCAATGAAGCTTCTAAATCATGTAACTACCTGAACAACGGCCAGCAAATCATGAAAACCAGCCCAATGCTTATGTGCGCAAGCTTCCTATTTACTTTCTGCACAATAGAATAAAGACAACATATAAGAATCCTCCATTAAATAATCATTCAAGAAAAGAAGTTCATATGTAAGCTTGTAAACGCATGCTTTCACATAGCAAGTTTTCTTTAGTGGGTACAGCAGTCCTATTGTCATCAACCTTATTGAACTATGCCCCATGCTGAATGGCTCACTGGAAAATGAAGCATACACACAACATTCTGATCATCCAGTGAAAGAAAATGGTGGATATATATCAGTATATATCAACAAGTGTGTACCTGTACTTGACTAAATGCATAGATATATGGACATTTTAAAGTATTCAGTCAGATATTCAAAAGTTTAACTACATAGAGATAAAGGATTACAACATTTCAGCTTAAATCACAACTTTAAAATATAAAATGTAACTTCCAAACAGTAGGAAAACAAGACAAGACGTGGTCTAAAAGAGAAGAATGGCTACAACAATAAAATCAATATAAAACTTAATCAGCTTATGGTCCTTCCAAGCCTTTATAATCCTCCCAAGATGGAAGGCAGTATATATAATTGCATAAATAGCCTATATTACATGGACTCGGCTAAAGGCAGGATGCAGGAACGGCATGTGTCTAGGTGTAGAACATGCCTATTTTTCTCAACTTTTTTTAAAATTTTCACAAATTTAAAGTGTGTAGTTACTGTAGTAACCACACCTATGTCCATGTTATGGAAAGTGAAGGGTCATGTAACATAGTAAATAGCTTACAAGCCTACTGCTTTTGAATAAGATCAAAAAGCGACTACATATGCTGCCCTTGGAGACTTTAAACGTTGTGATGTGTAGTTTGCAATGTAAACAACTTTAGTTAAGTTGCTCGAGCTATTAACTAAGTTATTAAGAAGTTGTTAGTAGTAAGCCACTCGTACAGTTACTATTGACGAAAGTAGTTGCAGCTATGAGTATATAAGCTCATCTACAATTAAGCTGCACCTGTAATTCAGTTCATAATGAATAAGACTGATACATGCAATAGGGATCTGATGAATTGATAACGAAATCCAATATGTTTGGTTCTAGAATGAAATGTTGAATTATTCGCCAAGTGTATTGCACTTTGATTATCACTGTGCAAAACATTCTTCTCCTGTTTGAATCACAACTCAGTTAACAAACCTTGAAGCCATATCAATCTCTTTACTGACTTCAGTCACTGCTACATACTCAACCTTTGTAGTGGATAGAGTGACAATTTTCTGTATTTATGACATCCAACTAACAGTTATAGTTCCAACAGTAAATATATAACCGGTGGTGCTTCTTCGGTGATTAACTTCACCTTCAAAGTCTGCGTCTACGTAACCTTGTACTTTTAACTCTCCTTTACTAAAGTACAAGCATTTTTCTGTGGTGCCTCGCAGATACCTCAAAATCCACTTGACTGCTTCCCAATGAGTTTTCCCTAGGTTTGACATAAATCTGCTAACAATTCTCATTGCATGGCCAATGTTTGGTCTCGTACAGCCCATTGCGTACATCAAACTTCCAATGGCTGAGGCATAAGAAACCTTAGCCATAAATTCTTTTTCTTCCTCTGTCTGATGGGACTGATCCTTGGATAGGCGAAAGTGACTGGCCAAGGATGTGCTAACTGGCCTGGCGTCGCCCATGTTAAATCTTTGCAAAACACGATTGATGTACTCTGCTTGAGATAACTGCAAGGATCTTTTCTTATTATTTCTTGTGATTTGCATTCCAAGAATCTTCTTTGCTGGACCCAAGTCTTTCATGTCAAACTTCTTTGACAATTGATGTTTCACCCTTCTGATATCATACATATCTGAACCTGCTACTAACATATCATCAACATAAAATAGTAAAATGATATAACTGGACCTATATCTCTTGAAGTAGCAACAGTGGTCAACATTGCACGTCTGGAAACTTTCCTTGTGCATGAAGTTGTCAAATTTTTTGTACCATTGTCTTGGGGCTTGTTTCAGGCCATACAAACTCTTCTTAAGTTTGCACATCATGTTCTTCTTCCCTCTTTCTAAGAAACCTTCTGGTTGGTACATGTATATCTCTTCATCTAAATCTCCGTAAATGAATACAGTCTTCACATCCAACTATTCAAGATGAAGATCTTCAATGGCAACAATACTCAACATTGATCTGATAGTATTGAGTTTCACAACGGGAGCGAAAATATCAGTATAGTCAACTCCTTCCTTCTGTTGAAACCCTTTGACAACTAGGTGGACTTTGTATCTCTTGGAACCATCATGCTCCTTTTTCACCCGGTACATCCATTTGTTGTGAAATGCCTTCTTTCCCATAGGTAACTCAGCTAGTTCCCATGTCTGGTTGGAGATGAGAGATTTCATTTCTTCTTTCATGGTAAGCTCACACTTGTTGGAAACTCGAGTCTGACAAACTTCATCATAGCATTCAAGCTCAGTAACATATAGTTCATATATCTCCTGTTAGGCACATGAGGTCGAGAAGACTTTCTCAATACAGGAGTTGGAGTAAGAGGTTGTGGTGTGTCTGAATGCTATGTATTGCTCTGTCGAACAAGTTCCTCTGCTCTGAGTCATTGGCGTCTATTTTATGAATGTCATTATACATCACCCTTTCGTTGAAAATCACATCTCTACTACGGATCACTTTTTTTGTTTTCGTCATCCCAAATGCGGTAGCCAAACTCATCCTCACCATAACCGATGAATGTGCATTTCTTGGATTTGGGATCCAACTTATTCTTGCATTGATCACTGATATGCACAAATGCTACACAACCGAAAACTTTTAGATGTGATAGTTTTATCTCTTTTCTGCTTCATACCTCCTCTGGTATTCTGTGTTCCAATGGAACAAATGGGCCTCAGTTGATCAAGTAAGCTGTCGTGCTAACTGCTTCTGCCCAGAACTGTTTCGGTAGACCTAACTGTATACAAATGTTTCTGACTCTTTCTGTTAACGTTCGGTTCATACGCTCAGCTACACTATTGTGTTAAGGTGTGCCTGGCACAATTCTTTCCATTCTGATCCCGTGCTCATAGCAGAAATTTTTGAATATAATGTCTTCATATTCACCACCATTATCGGTTCTGAGCTTTTTGATCTTCAAACCCGTCTCATTTTCCACCATAGCTTTTCATTTTTTGAAAGTCTCAAATACTTCAGACCAATGCTTTAGAAAGTAAACTCATACCTTCTGAGAATGATCATCGATGAAAGTCACAAAGTAGTATTTCCCACCAATGGATGAGATGATCGTTGGTCCCCAAACATCAGAGTGAATAAGCTCTAGCGTTTCCTTCTTTGGGATTCTGCAACTGCGATTGAACAACGTGCTTCTGCTATCATGTAAAGAGTGCTACTCTTCTTGCCTTGAGCAACTATCATTGCGCCATTTGAAATCTTCCAATCATCACCATGGAAGATCGTAGTGTAGCCTTCACTGGCCAATTGCCCTACTGAGATTAAGTTCCTTCTTAAGTCGGGAATATATCTGACATCTTTCAGCTCTCAAACAGACACGTTCAACTTAATCTTCACTACACCTTTGCCGATAATAGCACATGGTTGGTCATCACCAAGATATACCTTTCCAAGGTTTCTGGGGACATTTCTCGAAGAATTTTTTCTGTGAAGTAGCATGGAACGATGCTCTAGAGTCTAACACCCAAGATTCTTCCATGCTCTCCAAAGAGCATATCAATGCATCATCTCCTCCTAGGTGGAAATAACATTTTCCTTTGCCTTCACTTGTTTGTCCTTCGGTTCACTCTTGCACTGATTTTTGTAGTGCCCGGTTCTTCCACAATTCCAACACACGATACTCTTCAAACTATGGGAATTATTAGGATTCCTGAATTTGGACCTCCTGTCCTTTAATCTACCTCGGTAGTCTGTTCTGCCATGTCCATTCTCTTTGGTTGAATTTCTTCCTTTTGACTCTGTATGCAAAACTGAAGAAATTGATGATTCACCTGACTCTCTACGTCGGATCTCTTCATTGAGAACCAGATCACGAACATCGTCAAATTTCAACTTATTGTTTCCTGACGAGCTACTCACAGTCGTAACAGTAGCATTCCAGTTTTCTGGTAAAGAAGACAAAAGTATCAATGCTCGTACTTTTTCATCGAATTCAATTTCCACTGAACTCAACTGGGTTGTGACTGTGTTGAGTTCATTGAGATGTTGAGCTACCGATGCACCTTCCGTCATCCGCAAATTGAACAAATGCCTCATCAAGTGCACTTTGTTTAAGGCTGATGGTTTCTCATACATATTGGAGAGAGCTACCATAAGACCCGTCGTGGTCTTTTCCTTTGCTATGTTAAAAGCAATATTACGGGATAATGTCAATCGAATAATTCTGAGGGCTTGTCTGTCTAGAAGATTCCAATCTTCTTTCTTTCAAGTCTCTGGCTTCTTCCCTGAGAGAGATTGATATAGATTTTTTTGATACAGATAATCCTCTATCTGAATTTTCCAAAACCCAAAATCTGTGCCATCGAATTTCTCGAGTTTCACCCTTCCTTCATCTGCGGCCATTGCTCCCACTCAAATCTGACTTCCTCCGGATCGTTTCTAACTATTTTTGCAAACACCTCCATCAACGAACAAATATCGTCGACAAAATTTCACTATTCGCGTAATTCACTATTCACTTGAATAGTAACCTTGTAGAAATTTGACAGAAATCACCACCAAAAGCTCTGATAACAATTGTTGGGAAATTACGCAAATTCTTGATAAGTTAGACTTATAAGAAAGCAAGAATAGAAAAATAACATACAAATTTGATAACGGAGTTCGGCCAATCTTGCTTACGTCTCTGGACCTGCTGTAGATCTTTTTACTGAAAGAGGAGAAATTACACAAGGTATTTACAACTCATAACCCACAACCCAATTATACCCAAGAAAATTACTCTCAATTTTCTCGCACAAAATTTTTTCTCTCAATTGGAATGAATACTTTGGATGATTAATTCATTACAATTACACATCTATTTATAAGAAAAATCACTCCTTGAATTACTTCTTAAATTAATGGTTTTTTGAATTGCTTCTTGAATTAATTTTCTTGTCTTGCTCTATGTTTTACTCTATATTTTACTCCTTAATTTACTCCTTAAATTAAGGAGTTTTATAACAATCTCTAACAGATAAATGGGTGGGTTAATTACTACTTGAACACCCTCTCCTTGCAAGCTGGTTTTGTAGGATGAGTTTTAACCAAAGTGGTTATTACAATTGGTATCAGAGTAGCTATCTTTCGAGATAACCCTCTTTGCAGATGAAAAGACACTAAGGAGAGCTACTACCAATGGATCCGCAAAGTCACTCAAAAGGTGGGGAGGATTGCTATCGTTGGGTCCACAAAGTCATCTAGCTTATATGAGCCATCTTGGACGTCGGTTCTGAAAAAGAGGTGGAATGTAATGACTCAATTGAGTCTCACGTCGCTTAAATATGAATGGTTGGGTTAATAACCACTTTGACACCCTCTCCTTACATACTGGTTTTGTAGGATGAATTTTACCTAAAGTAGTCGTTACACAAACATTAGCGAAAAGCCAAATTGAAATCCTAAAGAAAGAAAAAGTCAGGATTCTTGAAATCGTTTGTATCAAACAGAGTCCACTATTACAAGCTTTTTCCTTGGTTCACAAATGCTCACACTGCAAAATTTTTGAAAAAAGGGAAATACCAAAAAAAAAAAAGGAATTACAAGTCCCAAACAGATTTCATACACCATAGCGAAAATCTAGCCTTTCCTAATTAATTAATCAAGCCTAACAATACGCACAAAAGACAAGACACAAATGTTCAAATTAAGTATGAGTGAAGGAACAAGGAGGTACTTTTACCTGGTCGAAGATACCACGTTTGGCGGTCTCTGCCCATAATCGAAGAAAAGAGAGAGCAATAACACCGGAAAAAGCAGTGGCCAAGATGTCAGAGACAAATGGATTGTCAGCAAGCATAGTAGCCAAAGGCGAATTTCCCCGCCGGTGAGATTTCAGAAGCTTAGTTTGTCGGAACTTGGAGACTGGGCTAGTAATGCCGGCGTCTTTAAATGTGTACGAACAGTTTGTTTTTGGTAACAGCTGAACGATTGGCTTACGAAAGTGAAGAGGATTAAATGCAGAAGTACCAACTTGAGAAACAGTACAGAGACTTGTTGACATTTCTTTAGAACCTGACTCAACTGCTAAGTGCGAGCCGCTCTTAATTCTTAATAGAATATTGTTTTTTTTTTCTCGAAAGAAAAAACCTATTATAATTTGAAAACAAAAATTACTGTTCAAATTTATATAATTAAAAATATATACGTTATCTTTTCCTTTCTAACTAGATATAATTTATTTAAATTTATTAAATATTAAAAGATGTTTAATCTATTTAAAATTATTAATGTTAAAATTTATTTAATTTAAACTATTTTGATATTATTAAGATATTATTTTTATTATTATAAATTTTATAGATATTATATTTTATAATTTCTGACCATGTACCAATATTTTCCCTCCTTAAATGCACGAAGAGATATAACAAAAACACTATCTAATGCAGGGACTAAAATTCATATCATCTTTTTAAAAATGCCCACAATCTTGCATTCTCATTGGATAGCTAGGAATTTTTTCATAAAAAGGTTAATTTATACTTGTAAAATATTTTAATAATGATAGCCCGACTAACCCAAGTTAAATGAGCCAATTGGATTAATAAAATAAGGCTTTGTTTGTTATATTTTTCTTCTTTTCAAATTATTTTGTATATGTATTTTATATTTATCAATTTTTGTCTTATCATTATCAGATTATATCAAACAAAATTAGATTCTTAAATATATTATTAATTTTTTTAAAAAACAAAATCAAGCATAAGTTAGGGGATGAACATGACTACATGGATTACCAAAGTCCAAATTACAACAATTTTGACATCATCCGTGAGCTCAACGTAAATTTATTACTTTTAAATGAATTTTAGATAGGGTAAAGTGGTTAATTAAGTATATATATATATATATGTTAACTCGTTTATTCAACGTGTAAACTGTGTTAAATAAGTTTAGCTATGAAAAAGTACTAATTATAAATAAAATTGCATTACAACATGCGAACCTCTGTAATACTATATGAGTCATGTTTTTTCTTCGAACGTTACATGACACAAATTGGTCCCTTTTAAAAAGAAAAAAATCTCAAAAACTAGTTCCAATTAAAAAAACTTAGTTCCAATTTTTAATACTATGCTGACAAATAATGGTTAGCATTCTAATTTTAAAAGGATTAAATTGTATTTTATCCTTCTTCTTTTTTTTTTTTTGTAAAATGACACAAAATATAACCGTCTGCTATTCATGTTATATTTTCATCATAGTGTCCAGTTTTTTTGGGAGGAAAAAAGTACTACTCACTCCTTGCTAACTAATATAATTTAATATTGTGATGGTATTTTTTTATTTAGATTTTAGAGGTTGTATTTTAATAATATCTTTATTTTAAAAAATATTAATTTAATATAATTTATCATTTAATTAATATTTTTTTACATATGTAATAATATAAGTGTGATATTTAAAGGATATTTTTAGATAAATAATTAATTAATTATCTTAAAATATCTTTTAAATATCATTTAATTAATTTATTTCCTAAAGGTAATAAATTATAATTTCAATATTATATTTATATTACTGTCCATCTGAAAAAATTCTTATTAAATAACAATTGTACCAAATTAACAACTTTTTTAAATTAATTTTTTACTATTTAATGTGTTTATTTGTTCTTATACAATGAAAATTTTGATCCAAAAGGAAAATTTATCTTAAAATTTTCAAACAATTTTTTAGATAAATATTAATTTTTTATGTTTATATGTATAGAAAAACTTTAAACCTCTATCTCCGTGTTTTAATTTTTGTTATATTTGTATTGATCGGTTCATGACTTATCAATCCGGTTTCTATAATTGTTATTTAATTAGAGTGATGAAATGATTTGAATTATAGTGAAAAACAAATATGGAAGACATGTACCCTAATTCATATATATATATATATATTAATGAGATATTTTAATAATTATAAATATATTGTGATCTATTTATTAGATAGAGTTCAAATATGATGTGAAAATATCTGTACTTACAATAAAAGTAATTTTAGATTTGTATATGCATAACTTGTGAAAATATCAAAAGTGACGTAAGCAAGAGTAGTATTTACCAATCCGGGTATATTTGATTAGAGTGAATATAACCAAGGTTGGAATCGTTTGCATTTTTTGGGGTTAAGAATTAAAATTTGTTGGGAATACCTATTCTTTCTAGATGTGAAGAATAATTACTCCTCTTAAAGTATTAGAATATACTGCGATCTTTGTACTTATTTTGTATTGATAACTGAATAAATTAATAAGAATTACAATTCATATTTCAAGTTAATTATTCCTAATTTATTGATAATTTTAATTTTGTGAACTAAATATACCCTTAACTAACCATTCTCTAACTGGTACTTGCTTCTGTAATTGTATATTTGAATGGTAATTTTAGAAGTAGTTTTGAACATTTTTTTTCCATAAGAGTAGTTGGTGTCGGTAACATTAATTTAGCATCCTTACACTTATAATAGAATATTTTTTATTTTTATTTTTAATTAATTCTTTAACAATTATTATATTCAATAAATAAATAAATTATATTATATTTTTAACTCCATCTTGTATTTAGTAAATTGTTTACTAAATTTATATCGTATACTTAATTTTAACTTAATGTATAAAATAAAAATCAATAATTTTTTTATAATTTAGAAAAAAATTAGCGTGTAAATAATATTGCCTCAAATAAATATCAAATTTAATACAAATACTATTCATAACATCAAATTTGGTATTAGGTTGGGATAACTTTACACCAAATTTATTATTTTGACACAGGAGGTTAGAGATGTTCTAATATAATAAAAAAAATCATCAAAGTTTGGTAAGAACGCATTAGAATATTATAACCTTCTTAAGACGTACATGTAATTTCATGATAATTTATTTAATTTAATGAAACATTATTTTAATAATTTAACTAGAATTTAAAACATTAGACCATTCTTCAATATAAATATAACCATCCATATGCTGACATACACGATTGAATCAGGGTTGTTTTCAAACTTACCTACCGGCAAAGAATTGGGATCAAAATGTAGCTACTTTTTTTATATATAATTCTTTTGTGACATTTCTTGCCTATTTTTCTACGAGGACTAGTACACTACTTTTTATTTTTATTTTTAACAACTTTTAATTTAAATATATGTTCGTGAATAGTATTCAAAGTTAAAAGCTTTTGGCATAATATTATTCAGAACATTTCCTAGAGCTCTAATAATCAATGGAAATAAAACCACCTAATAATTTAGGTTATTTAGCGGATTAAGGATGAAAATATCTTATCAGTTAATAATAAAGATATTATGAGTAAAATATCAAATAATATTAAGTTTATAATTAATTTTATTAATCTTTTAGGATAATTTATCATTAAATATTTATATTTAATTTTATGAATCATAAATTTTATTAATTTAAATAATTAATTTAACTATTTATTTTATAATTTTATAATTTTATAATTTATTATCAAAATAAATATAAAATGTATTTATATTTATTTGTAGTAAATAAAGCAATTAACTTAAGAGATATCTAAGTGATTATTTTGATATTTTTAAAAGTTTATTGAAATTTTCATAATTTTATTTGTTTATAATTTTTTTGAATTTTTTAAACATTTTTATCGTTAATGATAATTAATATCTTTCACGTATCCTAAAATTTAAATCTTTATTAATCTCGATAAGATTAGCTTAATTAACAGCTTCACCAAAACCATTCTAATGGTTTTCCGTCAAAAAAGGAGAGAAACTCCGTATGGTATTATTTTTTATATTGTTATATTGTATGACATTATTACAAAATTAACCGTCCCAAATTTCAACGACTATCTTGAAAAACTTTTAGGACGATTTTTTGTTAATATTTTTGAGATGGTTATAAAAGACAAAAAAAATTAAAAAAATTTAATCTTATAATTGTATTATATATAAAATATAACTGTAAAACATACTCCACTCTCAATATATCTACTTTTAATAATGATAATATATAAATAATACGAATAATTACACTCCAATTAAATTATACTTATCTAATAAATAATCACTAATATATAATTATCACAGCTTTTATCTGAATTGAAATATTCACATCATATTATTGTTGGTGTGTGTTGTTCTGGCAGACACCAATGACTCAGTGGAGTAAAACATGGAGCATACAATAATGGTAGTGGATCCATAAAACATGGATATGCAGGAATTATGGTTATTGTTTAATTTTCGTTTTCTTTGTATACATATATCTAAACTATTGTACAGAAACAGATAACAGAAATAATAATGAAATACACTGATAATTATCAGAGAAATACCATAATTTGACATGGTATCAGAGCAGGATATTGCTAATGAACTACCTGCTGATTTATGACGAAACTACCATTTTTTGATTGCTGATTTGCAAATCTGCAGACTTGCTGATTTGTTGATTTCTGATTTCTGATTTCTGATTTCTGAATTCTGATTTCTGGTTTCTGATTTCTAAATTCTGATTTCTGATTTCTGGTGTGGCTACTGATTGTAGCTGCAGTTTTTCGTTTTTTTTTTAGTTCTGATTTCTGCTTCAGCTCTTGTAGCCGTTTCAAACACCAAACATGTGCAGCTCAGAAATGAAAGCAAGATAGTTATTTCACGATTATTTGTTCAGAAATTCAATAGAAGATTACGGGTTACACTTTAAAAAATATATATATATATATCAGCATACAACTTACAAGGAGTCAAGGGATTCGCAATCAGAGCAAATTTCTGTTTCTGCTGCAGATTTCTAATTTCAGCTGATTTCTGTTTCCTGCTGCTGATTTTTTGATTCCTGGTTTACACTTACCCTCTGAATCTGATTTCTGGGGTGGCCAGTTTGGTTACAGTTTCTCGACACTGGTTCGATCTATGTGGTCGGTCTGACTTACTCATTGAAACCGTACCGGTCTAATTGGTTGGCTCCAACGCTGGTTGCCTCACAGAGTGGCTGGTTTCACCATCAGTTTCTTGTCTGGAAAAGAAACATAACACAACGATAACAGAACACAACGATAACAGAAGTTGCGTGAAGCCACAGTAGAAGAAACTGCGTTGAGAAACGCAGTAGAAGAAGCTGCGCTGAGGAGGAAGAAGGAGGAAGAAGGAGGAAGGAGGAGGAAGAAGAAGGAGGAAGAAGGAGCTGCGCAAAAGATTGAAAAAAAAAGAGGGGAAATTTTTAGGGTTAGCAGCTGCGCGAATGTGAAAAGGGAGGTTTAGGGTTACGTATTTTTCTTTATATAGTGTTGTACGAATTGTAAAAAAAAAAAAAAAAAAAAAAGGAAAAACGGAAGAAAAAAAAATTTAGATTTCATGGCGGAATCTAGAGATTTAACTACCAATTTCATATTAGAAGATTTGACGGCGGAAATGACGGAAGTTTTAACTAGAGCTCAGATCAGCTCACAACCTCCGCCAACTGAAGCGTCGACTGCTCCCATTAGTATCAAGTTGGGAGGATCCAATTATGCCTTATGGTCCCAGGTGGTAGAGATGTATATCTCTGGCAAAGATAAACTGGGATACATTAATGGGGATTTTCCTCAACCTGTTGAAACCGACCCCTTATTTAGGAGATGGCGTACTGAAAACGCCATTGTCAAAGGATGGTTGATCAATTCGATGGACCCCTCCTTAATTACAAATTTTATCCGATTCCCAACTGCAAAACAAGTTTGGGATTCGGTGGCTACCACTTACTATGATGGGACAGACACGTCTCAGGTGTATGATCTTCGACGTCAAGTTACTCGTACGAAACAAGCGGGTGGATCCATTGAAAAATACTACAATGACCTTCAAGGGTTGTGGCGTGAAATTGATTTCCGTCGTCCTAATCCAATGGAGTGTGCGATTGATATACAAAAATACAACTCCATCGTACAGGAAGATCGAGTGTATACCTTCCTCGATGGACTTGATGATAGATTGGATAAAACTCGAAGTGATGTGCTTCAGATCAAACCATTCCCTACGGTGGAACAAGCCTATGGATTCGTTCGTAGGGAAGAGGTCAGGCAGACCGTGATGATCACAGGTGTAGATACGACACTCGGAGCTGTTATGGCTTTTAAAGGGGTCAAGGGACACCATAACCTAATGCCACCAAAAACAGGAACTTCCTTGGGTAGCAAGAAATCCACGGGAAATCCACCATCTCTTGACATGAAATGTGGCCATTGTGGAAACTCCAAACACACCCGTGAAAACTGCTTCAAACTACATGGGTATCCAGAATGGTGGAATGATCTTCAAGCACGGAAGAAACGGGACACTACTGGGCGAGCAGCTGTGGCTACCAATAATGCCTCACTATCCCTTACTTCTCAGGCCGAATCTTCCCAAGATCCAGGTATTTCAAGTAAAGCATTTCACATCTCTACTCGTAGTGAGAAAGATGAGTGGATTCTAGACTCTGGAGCTACAGATCACATGACATTTGACCCAAACGATCTCTCCAATACAACCCAGCCAAGACGGAGTCGTGTTGCCAATGCAAATGGGGTCACTTATCCAGTTACAGGAGCTGGAACAGTGACCTTATCTCCTTCATTATCATTATCTAATACTTTGCTTGTACCCTCTCTGTCAAACCGACTAATGTCTGTAAGTCAGGTCACTTCAGACCTTAACTGTGTAGTATTGATGTATTCTACTTTTTGCCTTCTACAGGATATTCTCACCAAGGAGATCATTGGGCGTGGTACTAGGAGAGGAGGGTTATATTATGTGGATGACCTCAGTTCAGGAAGAGCCAATCACATGCAACGTACTGTTGGTAACAAGGAACGACAAATTTGGCTATGTCATCGTAGATTTGGGCATCCATCATTCGGGTATTTAAGGCACCTACTCCCTAGTTTATTTTCAAATATCACACATTCAGATTTCAAATGTGATACTTGTATCCTAGCAAAAAGTCATAGGGCGTCTTATCCTATGAGCATGAATAAAAGTATGACTCCTTTTGCTTTGGTACATTCTGATGTTTGGGGACCTTCCCCGGTTATTACGTCATCGGGTCATCGTTGGTTTGTTATTTTTGTTGATGATTGTACACGAATGACATGGCTTTACCTTCTCAAACATAAAGATGAAGTATTTGCTACATTTCACCTGTTTCACACCATGATTCAGACACAATTTTCTGAAAAAATTAAGATACTTAGGTCTGATAATGGAGGGGAGTATGTTAATCAACAATTCCGGACATACTTGGACAACCATGGTATTCTCCATGAAACCTCATGTTCACAAACCCCACAACAGAATGGGACTGCAGAGAGGAAGAATAGGCATATTTTAGAAACGGCTCGGGCCTTACTAATCGGTGCACATATGCCTAATAAATACTGGAGTGATGTTGTTACTACAGCTGTGTATCTACTGAATCGAATGCCCACAAAGACCTTACAATTTCAGACTCCATTAAAGGTGTTATCTGATCATCTTCCCTTACCTACTATTTTAATGCTTCCGCCCCGAATTTTTGGATGTGTTGCTTTTGTCCACCTCCATAAAAATCAACGAACTAAGTTGGATCCATGTGCTGTCCGATGTGTATTCTTGGGGTATGGTGTACAAAAAAAGGGTACCGATGTTATGATCCAATTACTAAAAGAAACTATACTACCATGGATGTCACTTTCCTCGAATCAGAATGTTTTCCCCATCATCGGTATCCAATTACACTCTTCAGGAGGAGAGTTATGGTGAAGAACGAAATTGGCTTGATGTTGAAATATTAGACACTAGTCCAACATACTCGGATCGTGCCAATATTATGGAGGAGCCCGTATCTAGACCCGAGCTTGAACTTCCAAGAACTGAAGCTGAAATAGTAATTGAATCTCCAGAAGATGAAGTGGTTGATGTACCCCTCCATTCTCTAGTACCCAATGATCCTCCTGCTGAGAACACTCCTGAGGTAAGCTATCCTATCACACCTTTACAAACTAATGCTATAGATACACCTGTTGGTTATGTTTTACCTTTCAGACACAATCGAGGTAAACCTCCAAATCGATACTCCCCAGAAAGAGAAGAACGACAACCCAAGTATCCAATAGCAAATTATGTATCTACTCAAAGATTATCAGAACCTATCAGGGAATTTGCACAAACACTCTCCTCGTGTCAAATTCCGAGTAGCATTGAAGAAGCCTTATCTGATCCAAAATGGGCTCAAGCTATAAAAGAGGAATTTGAGGCACTGCAGAAGAATAACACATGGGTGTTAAGTGAGTTGCCTCAAGGGAGGAAGATGGTAGGATGCAAGTGGATTTTCTCCATTAAGTATAAAGCAGATGGGTTAGTTGATCGTTACAAGGCGAGGCTTGTAGCAAAAGGATATACACAGAAACATGGGATAGATTATCAAGAAACCTTCTCACCTGTGGCTAAACTAAAAACTGTGAGAGTTTTGTTATCTCTTGCAGCAAATTTAGATTGGTCATTGCACCAACTTGACGTGAAGAATGCCTTCCTTCATGGTGACCTTGAGGAAGAGATTTACATGGATATCCCACCAGGATATACTGTTACATCAGGAAACGAAACTGCATGTAGATTACAACGAGCATTGTATGGACTAAAACAATCACCTCGAGCGTGGTTTGGTAGGTTGAGTTCAGCAATGAAGAAATATGGGTTCCAACAAAGCAACTCTGATCATACTCTTTTCCTAAAACATCGATTAGGGAAGATAACAGCCCTTATAGTCTATGTAGACGACATGATCATTACAGGGGATGATAAAGAAGAAATCTCTAAGCTTCAAGAACAACTGTCAAATGAGTTTGAAATGAAGAACTTGGGAGGGCTCAAATACTTCTTAGGTATTGAGGTAACAAGATCAAAACAAGGCATATGTCTTTCCCAAAGGAAATATACTCTGGACCTACTAGCAGAGGCAGGACTACTAGATTGTAAACCTGTCGATATTCCAATGGTTCAAAATCATAAACTCGGAGAATATGTGGACCAAGTACCAGCAGATAAACAGAGATATCAACGGTTAGTAGGTAAACTCATATATTTATCTCATACTCGACCTGACATTGCGTATGCTGTGAGTGTCGTGAGTCAGTTCATGCACTGCCCAAGTGAAGACCATATGGATGCGGTCATGCGAATACTTCGTTACTTAAAATCCTCCCCTGGGAAAGGACTTATGTTTTCAAAGAATGGCCAATTGGAAGTCCTTGGATATACAGATTCAGACTGGGCAGGGAATATGAAGGATAGGAAATCTACTGCTGGCTACTTTACTTTCGTGGGAGGCAATCTTGTTACATGGAGAAGCAAGAAGCAAAATGTAGTTGCCTTATCCAGTGCTGAAGCTGAATTTCGAGGAATGGTCAAGGGAATATGTGAGCTCCTTTGGTTGAAAAAACTTCTAACTGAGATTGGTGTTGCTCCTAACTCTGAAATGAACTTATTTTGTGATAACAAAGCAGTCATTGCCATCGCTCACAATCCAGTTCAACATGATCGCACGAAGCACGTTGAAGTGGATCGGAACTTCATCAAACAGAATCTTGAAGAAAAGATTATTAAGCTTCCATTTGTTAAATCAGAAGATCAATTGGCTGATATACTCACAAAATCTGTGTCTGTAAGGAACTTCTACAACTCACTTGACAAGTTGGGCATAAGAGACATATATGCACCAACTTGAGGAGGAGTGTTGGTGTGTGTTGTTGTGGCAGACACCAATGACTCAGTGGAGTAAAACATGGAGCATACAATAATGGTAGTGGATCCATAAAACATGGATATGCAGGAATTATGGTTATTGTTTAATTTTCGTTTTCTTTGTATACATATATCTAAACTATTGTACAGAAACAGATAACAGAAATAATAATGAAATACACTGATAATTATCAGAGAAATACCATAATTTGACAATTATGATAAAATGAGGATCAATAAGAATGAAATAATCAGGTTCTGCACTGAAAATCCTGCAGGGCATAAAATTTTAAAATAAGGAAGTACGCATTTCTAAAGAGTGAATTTCGTTTAGTCCCTCATCCTTTCAATTTAAAAGAATGAATCCTCAACCTATCAGATTAAAGCTACCGAGCTTGAGTTTTATCATAAAAAAATTAAAACACTAGTAGTTTTAAAAAGGGTGATAGACATCTACCATTTTGAGCCAATGTTGCCTTAGGTAGTAAACGAAGCTTGCTAGCTGCACGTAAATTAAATGCACGAAAAAGTCAAAAACAAAATCACCATAAAAATTGAGGGATGTACACAAATGAACAAACAAAACATAACTTAGAGCATAATAAACTATATAACACTTAGCAAAATCACTTACTTTTATTACAGGATGAAGCAGGTTTGAAAGAAGATGAGGGCCAAAGAGCTACGATAATGTCATTAAGATCACAGATAAAGCTGATCCCTGAATCTCGATCAAATGTGGCATCTGAAGGCAAGCTTTGCAGAAGACATCCATACTCTGATGTACAGTGAAACATACAACAAATAAACTTCAATGGAAAGGCTTTAATGAAAGAGAAAGCATACCCTTTATAGTAAATATAAATAATAAAAAACACTACCTACATTTGGATCCAATTGAATACGTTCCAAATAGTTTAATCGACAAACATGAATAATGAATGATGTACAACACAAAACACTTTTATCAAAATCAGTACTTTTAAAATGACTCAAATAGGATACTAGATGCAACATCAACTTATCAAGCATATAGTAGCACTAACCTTGAAGAGAAAAGTTCTTAAGGTTTATATGACACAGGTTATAAACATTTTCAATACAGTAGCTTTCTATAAAGTTTCTCCAAGTGATGCGACACAATTCAAAACCTGCACATTTGTAATAAAGCTTTGCTCTTGCAACTGGAACATGTAATTATACATTGCTTTGCAGTATGATGTCTTGTTGCTTATCACACCCCCACATTCTTTTACAGCATTAGTTATGTTGGAAAAAACAAAACTTATGTACTAAGCCAGAAAAAAAAGAAAAACATTAAAAATGAATACTACGACTAATCAGTTATCATAGGTTATTACTTATTCATGATTAAGATTGTCATATCCTATCCAATTCTCATTGAGACACAAGTTATTTTCTCAACTCTTTTAGTTTCTTTGCATTCTCACCTTGATTTATTTTGCAATTTGAAAGTTCTCTAAGAACTCTATTTGTTGAAGGAAGTTCAAGCTTACTGCTAGTCATTGCAAGACAATATTCTTGCAACCTTTTACCCTACTTGAGTATTTGTGCATGATATGAACTCTTTTCGAATTTGACATGTCATTAAAGAGATTCTGTTAGCAGAATCTAGTATTGCACTCTGGAAAACTTGATCACAACACTCATTGATAGGATCAACTTTTTCACAAGCTGTCAGAAGTTTCGAAGTGTCCACAATGCTCTCAAATCAATCAGCATCTATAATAGGGCATGCTGATGGTCGAATGGAGCATATCTTTTTACGTTCCACATTTTCACCTCAATTCTCTCAACGTCGGAAAGTCAGTGTCTTGCAAGAGATATGTTTAAAGCCAGTATCCCAGAGAATTTACTGGATTTTCCAATTAGAGTTGCTAAGGTGGCACTAAATTACGAATAACAAACTACATTGGCTAGAAATGGTGCAAAGAAAGTGTTGATTTTCTCTGATTTTTGTTGAGAGAGTTATTGAATTGATTTTGGCTTAATATCTAATGTTATATTTATACATTGAAAGGAAGAAACTAACTGTTACTAAACTAGCCGTTAGAATTCTAATTATTCTCAACACTCTCCCTCAAGTTAGGTGTGTAGATATCGGTCAACCCTAACTTGCTTAAATTTTCTTCAAATGATTTCAAATCTAAATCTTTGGTGAAGATGTCCGCCAATTGTTTTTCACTTCTCACAAATGGAGTTTCAATTTCCTTTGCTTGAATTTTTTCTCGAATGAAGTGGCAATCCACTTCGATGTGCTTTGTTCTCTCGTGAAACACCGGATTTGATGCTATATGTCGCGCTGCTTGGTTATCACAAAACATCTTCATTGGTTCTTGAATTTTAATTCTAATATCCAAAAGAAGTTTTTTGATCCAAGTTAACTCGCTTGAGGTTGATGTCATGGCTCGATATTCTGCCTCGACACTTGATCGTGCCACAACATTTTGTTTCCTGCTTTTCCATGTGACTAAATTTTAGCCTACAAACGTGCAAAAACCAGTGGTTGATTTTCTATCAAAGCTACCAGCCCAATCTACATCGGAGTAGCCACACACTTCATTAGAATTATTACGTTTCATGAGAATTCCTTTACTAGGTGTCCCTTTTAAATATTTTAAAATTCTATGTATAGCCTCTAAATGTGGTGTTCTAGGTGTATGCATAAATTTACTAATTTGACTTACTGAAAAAGAAATGTCTGGTCGGGTTACCGTTAAATAAATTAATTTTCCTACAAGTCTTTGAAATTGGCTTATGTCTTCTAAGGGTTCGTCATCCTCAATATTTAATTTGCATTTACTATCTATTAGTGTAGATGTTGGTTTACTCCCTAATTTACCAGTTTCTTTCAATAGGTCAAGTGTATATTTTCTTTGTGAAATAAAGAGTCCCTTGGGTGAATGTGTTATTTCTATTCCTAGAAAATATTTTAATAAACCTAAGTCTTTGATATCAAAATTCTCCTTTAATTTCATTTTCACTTTTTTAATTTCTTCCAAATTATTTCCGGTAATTATTATATCATTTACATATACTAGAATTATGGTTGTGAATGTACCATATTTTTTGGAAAATAATGAGTGATCAGCATTATTAATTTTAAAATCACAAGAAATTAAATAAGAGCTTAGTTTTCCATACCATGCTCGTGGATATTGCTTTAGTCCGTAAATAGATTTTTTTAACCTACACACTAGACTAGAATTGTTTTCTTTTTTATGACCAGGTGGAAGCGTCATATATACCTCTTCTTCAAGTGTTCCTTGGAGAAAAGAATTCTTGACATCCATTTGATGTAAGGTCCAATTTTGGTTTACCGCTATGGAAAGTAAAATCCTAACGGTATTCATTTTGGCCACGGGTGCAAATGTTTCTTGATAATCTACACCATAGGTTTGAGCGTAACCTTTTGCCACTAATCGTGCTTTGTACCTTTCAATAATACCATCACTATTAAACTTAATCTTATAGACCCATTTGCATCCTACGGGTTTCTTTCCTTCGGGTAGTTGTACGACTACCCATGTTTCATTTTTTTCAAGTGCTCTAAGTTCTTCTTCCATTGCTTTGCACCATACCAGTTGGCTTATTGCTTCCTCATAGTTATTTGGCTCATTTTCTTTGGAAATTGAGGTCAAATAAGTCCTATATTGTGGTGTAACATTTTCATAAGATAAATAATTTTGGATAGGATATTTTACCTCATATGTTACAAAATCCTGTAATCTAGTTGTAGATTGTGGAGTTCGATTAGACTTTCTCAATGGTATTATTTCGGTAGTACCATCTTCACCCTCACTTTGAGAATTTTCTTCCTCTTCATTCTCATTGATTATTTCATTTTCATTTTCTACTACTATATTTCCTTCTTCAGAATAAAAAAATGGAAATGTAAATTCATTTGGTTTCTCTTGGTTATTAGTCTCTTTTTCTAGTGTTTTGTAATATGGCTCATTTTCTTGGAATGTCACATCTCTTGAAATATAATGTTTTTTGTTAATCGGATCATAGCATTTATAACCCTTTTTTTAGATGAATACCCCAAGAAAATAGTTTTGATTGATGCATAATCTAACTTGTGTTATTTATTTTTGTGCACATAACATGTACATCCAAATACCCTTAAATGATAGATATTGAGTTTTTCTTGGTAGAGGATTTCTAGTGGGCTTTTGAAATTCAAATTGGCACTTGACAATCTATTAATTAAATATATTGCGGTGAGAACAGCATCCGACCAAAAAATTATTGGAACATGATTTTGAAACAAAAGTACTCTTGTTACTTCAAGTAAATGTCGATTTTTTCTTTCTGACACACCATTTTGTTGGGATGTGTAAATACAAGTTGTTTGATGTAAAATTCCTTTTTGCTTGAAAAAATTTGTAAAATTTTGATTTAGAAATTCCGTTTCATTATCACTTCTAAAAGTTTTAATCTTTGGATCATATTGATTTTCTACAAAATTATAAAATTCTTGAAATTGAGAAAATACTTCACTTTTATTTTTTAACAAGTGTAACCATATGGTTCTTGAAAAATCATCTATAAATATAACAAAGTATTTATAACCATTAAATGACTCAATTGGAGCAAGGCCCCAAACATGAGACTGTATTAACTCAAAAGGTTTTTTGCTTTTACAATTAGATAAACTAAATGGTAACCTTGTATGCTTTCCTAATTTGCGAATTTCACAACTACTACAATCTAGTTGTTTGAAATCAAAAATACATTTCAAAATCTTATCGGAAGGATGTTCAATTATCTTATGCCAAAGAGTGCCTAATTCTTCTTCTTTTTTAATATTGAAGTTGCATTTTTCTTCGCTCAGAATATAAAACCTATTTTCTAGAAAACCTTCACTAATGATATTCTTCGTTATCAATTCTTGAAAAATCACATTTTTTGATGTAAATGTAATTTCACAATTTAAATATCGTGTGATTTTATTAATGGATAACAAGTTAGATGTACAATTATTCACATGCAAAACATTTGAAATTTTTCTTGAAAGGAGATTAATTGAGCCATTTCCTAAAATTTCCATTTTTTCACCATTTGCAACGATTACAAATTGTTTAGTCTCAATTTTTTTGTAATTATTGAGTAAGTTTTTATTTCCAATTATGTGATCAGTTGAACCTTAATCAAGAATCCATTTGGAATTTAAAGAATTTTGAGTAAGGTTTGTAATCATACTAGAGGTTTTTTGAGATTTTCCTTGAAATATCGCGGATAATTGTGTATACAGCTGCCTTATTTGATCCATATCCACCTAACCTTTTATTTCTTTTTCAGCCTCGTTTGTACTCATATTCCTTTTTTTCCTTTTGTGCAGAGTAACCCATTTTCTCTCTACTCTCTACCTGATTTTGTCGTTGATCTCCCCCTCTGACGAAGCCTACACCTCGCCTTCTCTTTTGTCGGAGATGAGGGTTGAGACACCAACATTCCTTGCGCTTGTGTCCTTCCTTCTTACAATAATCGCAGCGAGTGAGTGTTTGGTCTCCCCGACGTTCTGGCCTAGGGTTAGATCTAGTGACGAAAGCCTTGGTTTCGGGGTTGTCAAGTAGTTGAGTACCCATCACAATTCTTCTTGTCTCATCTCTTTCAACCATCCCAACAATCTCATCAACAGATGGTAGCTCACCCATGAGAAGAATTTGTGAGCGTACCCCCTCATAGCTTGAATCGAGCTTGGCGAGGAAGGTGAAAATTCCATCCTGCTCCTCTCTTCTTTTGATTTCATCAAGATCGGTTGTGATAGGTCGATACACTCTAATCTCATCCTTCTTTTTTTGGATTTGGCTGAATAGTTCGGTGACAGATTGATTTTTTTGTTGTAACTGTTGAAGTTCTTGCTGAAGTTGATAAATAAGAGAGTATTTTTTTCTTTTTTCCGAATATTGTCTCGTCTTTAACCCACATATCTCGAGTTGTATCTAGATATGTCATGAGATCATAGATGTGGGGTTCCATGGTTGCTAGTAACCAACTCATGATTAGATTGTCACTCTTTCTCTATTCTGAAATTTCCTTTTTTTCTTCAACTGTTGGGTGTGTTGGATCTTCAGCTTTTGGTTTTGATTTCTCACCAGTGACATGCTCAAATTTGTCTCTACCGATTAGACCAAAAGTCACTTGACGTGCCCAAAGATGATAATTTTTACCATTTAGCAGCACACATGTAAGTCTCTCTATATGTTGTGACATTTTTTAGATTTCTTGAACTGATACAGTTCTTGTTTGTGGGATTGATTTGGAGCAAGATCAAATATGCTCTGATACCATGTTGATTTTCTCTGATTTTTGTTGAGAGAGTTATTGAATTGATTTTGGCTTAATGTCTAATATTATATTTATACATTGAAATGAAGAAACTAACTGTTACTAAACTAGCCATTAAACTATCTGTTACTAAACTAGCCGTTAGAATTCTAATTATTCTTAACAAAAAGCCCAACAATCAGTTGTTGTAACACTCAACAAACTTTCTGTAGCTAAAAAATTTAACGTGCATTGTCCTGAAAATAAAAATGCAACAAAGAAATTTGCCACTTCGTATTAGGGATGTCCATAAACCGGACCGGACTGGACCAAACCGTAAAACCAGACCGGACTGGACCAAATCGAACGGTTTTACTAATCAAACGGTCCGGTCCGGTTTGTACTAATTTTAAACCGTTCGAACCAGACCGGACCGGTTTAATAATATATTAAAAATTTCACATTATTCTTCATTAAATTATAAAACAATCGGACCAAACTGTTTTATAAATCAAACGGTCTGGTCGGTCCGGTCCGGTCCGGTCTAGTCCGGTCCGAATAATATGACCGGTCCAATTTAGTTAAAAAAAATTTAGACAAAACCGGACCGGATCGGACCATGGACAACTACTTCATATCTATTGTACTCTCTATGCATGGTAATATTTTCTTAGGAACCATTTTGATGTAAGATTTGAAAGTACATTTTTCCCTTTCTCTAAAGAGGAGCACAATTTATAAAAAATGAGTTGTCTGCTAAAATTCTAACCTTACTTTTTCATCCTCGGCTAAACTTTAAATCAAATACCATAGTGCCTTTTAGAACAGTTTCTCCTTGTACGTATGTTTTGTTAGCTATCAAACATGAGTTTCTAACTTACAAATTACAATCAACTTCTTCATGGTCTTACATTTTCTATCGTGATTCATTATAATGCTTTGTATATTCATACAACTAAACCATCAGTACTAATTTATATGAATAAAAAAATTTGTCAAGATTCTGGTTTTGACAAATAGTTTTAAACAAACTAGGGTGTTTCCTAATACCTAAGTGAAGGAAAAAATTGAAACAGGGCACTGCTAACTCCATCGCGAGAAAGGGAAAAATACCTTGAATCTGTATTCGTGTAGGTGGTTGAGGCTGGAGGCTGGGCTGGAGAGGTCCAAGTCAATTCTTGCAAAACACAGTTTGCACGTTGGAAGAATAAGCTAGACTGGTGCCGTCGCAGGCTGGGCTAGTGTCACGTCGCTAATGGTGGCGTCCTACTTGGTTGACCGGTAGTTGTTGACATTGTGTCGGCAATGGTGGTTGAGGGAGGCAGCTGTATAATTGTCCCAATAAATGACATTTTAACCATCATTAAGATAATTTCGTAAATTTCAGCCTACAACCATTCTCAAATGATCCTTTTAGGGATGATTGAGCGTTTTTTTTTATATATTTAAAATCGTTCTAAATTTTATTTATTATTGTAGTGTAAGCTGTATATTTAAGAATTAATATGATTTATTAAATTTCTTTGTAATGTAACTAGTGTGGTTGGTGATTTATGGTGGATAAGATAATTCTTTTATACTTTAATTTTCAGATCAAATCAACCACCATTTGATTATAAATAAATAAGAAGTGAGTGATCCTTCCATTTGTGTTAATATCATAAAGTGGTCTTTAAACGTCTTCTCTCTTAGTTCTCACTGGTTTCAATTTATAGCATCAGTTACTTATGACCTGAATTGAACCGAAGGTTTCTTTGTATTTTTATACGACTCAAATTTATGCACTTTAAACTCTAAATTTTCAATATATGTCGACCAGAGCTTCATGCGAAACAAAGATCAAGTTTAAGCCTTCCATCTTTTACCATTTTTCAACTTAATGAAACGACAATTGTTATTAAAAGTTGGTTGAACAAACCAAGTCTAAAGAAACAAGTTGATTATATATATATATATATATATAAGACCAATTTGATCTTTAAAAAAATGTATAAAAGGCCGGCAGAATATTATGATTGAAAGCAACATGAAAACTCTGAAATCTTGACAAGCTAGTGACACCACCAAATTGTTTATCTGTTTTGATAACAAAAGATTGAGAGAATTAAATGAGTGCATGCTACTCTGATGGTATTTGTATTTTCTAGTAGCTAGGTAGTACCAATTATCTCCTATATATTTGTAATATTGATTAGATTAATTTTGATTTAATTGTATAACATGATATTTTATAAATGAAATTTTATTTTTAACTAATGCATACACGTATGTTATTTTTTTATATAACTTTAAATTATATGTTTTTGTAAGTTCGAAAATATTATGTACATTTTTTTATAACATAAAAAAATTAGATGGTAGTTAAAAATGAATCATGTGAATAAATAAGTAATATAAAAATTAAAAAGCTTAATTTATTACTTAAAATTCAATAAATGATTTTAAATTTTTCCAAATTTTAATTTTAATTTCAAAATTTAATAATTACATGCTATGTAACAAAATTAAAGGGGAATACAGTCTATTAATTTTTTATTTATTTTTTTAACATTCCTCCTCTCTAATCCTCTCACTTTTCTATCTCTTTCTTTACTATATAGAGAAAAATAAAAAGAGAGGGAGATAATAGATAGAAAGAGAAGAAGATAATAAATAGATAAAATTATCCTTTAATTTTAACCACATAATAGCATTAATTTTCAATTTCAATCAAATTGAAATCATTTTCAAAAATGTGATATTAAATTAAATATATTGTCTGTTTGAGTGTTTTTTATTTTTTATCCTTGTCTACACTATTCCTTATTTTTGACTTTTGATTTTTTAGTTAATTTATATTCAAAATTGAAAATATGTTTAAAAATAAATCTTATTTAAAAACATATTTAATGGTAGTACTTACATCTCAATTTTTCTTAAAAGCATAACATAATTTTCCAATGCTTATATAGCCATTTTATCGTTAATGATGTTGATCTTTGATTATACAAATTATAGAGAGATGATCATATTATCTAGAAGAACAAATGTTAGTCATACTAAGTTCTTGATTACTATCTATAGAGAAATACATATAACAACTTTGTAACACTATCTAACACATATAGTCTGATACCTCACTTCAAACACATGGTAACGGTAAAACCATGAGTTTGGTTTTCAAAGGCAAGAACATTGACTCATTTAAAGATTTAGTAAAAATATCAGCCATTTACAGATGGAGTGAATTTTATATCTAGCTTTTCTTCTACAACTAAATCACAAATAAAATGAAAGTCAGCCTCAATATGTTTCATTCTTGTATGCATAATTAGATTTGTAGCAAGATATTTAACATTAATACTATCAGTTAAATGAATAGGTGCATATGCCTTATCAATTTGTAGTTCCTTCAATTAGGATTGCAACCAAATTATCTCAGTTGATGCAAGAGCAAGAGCTCTCTATATTCTACCTCGACACTTGAACATGTTATCTAACCATGTGTTTGGATGAACACTACGAGACAAAACTATTATCAAACTAGATGCAATATCCTCCAGTATTTTCTCTACCATCAGGACAATTTGTCCAATCCAAGTCTGAAAATCCAATCAAACCCAACACATTTGGTTTTAAAAACATTGCACTATAAACCATAATACATCTAATATACCTTAATACTTTTTTTTCTGCAACACGGCCTACTCACAAGATATGTTATTTCTGATCTTGTCAATACAAATATAACAAGCCTTCAATGATACTTTTATACATTGTATCATCTTCCATATGATAACCATTGTGTTTAGACAGCACATAATAAGAGTTTATGGGAGTTTTAAGTGGTTTAGACTCATCTAAACTTGCATGTTTTCAGAAGTATTTTGATATACTTTTACTCATTCAACAGATTTGTGGTTAAGTCAATAACATGCTCTGGTAAAGAAGAAAAAAATCGATACACAAAAGTATCTACTTTAAGTCAACATATAAAAATGTTTTGCTAATAAAGCACGAAGAGTAATTGATCAAATTCGTGGACGTTCCTACGAAGAAACACTTATGACCATAAAATTAAATTTTATACCCTCCCCTTCACATGTTTATATATATTTTTA
Organism: Hippophae tibetana; assembly: GCA_037013495.1. Classification (NCBI taxonomy): domain Eukaryota; kingdom Viridiplantae; phylum Streptophyta; class Magnoliopsida; order Rosales; family Elaeagnaceae; genus Hippophae; species Hippophae tibetana. The sequence continues at coordinate 14,443,799 of CM072809.1, read as the reverse complement.
TTGATCAATAATAATAATACCATTCATTTTAATTGGGTACACACAATAATTTTCATTTTGTTAAAAATTCAAAATTATATCAAATAAAATGAATCAATCATATTTTCATTTTCAAATTAAATTGAATATAGATATATTCAATATAGATATATAAAAAGAGAAAGATGGCTTTCTGCACTCACAAAAGAAAAAAAAAGTAAGACCTAAAATTATAAGAGGCATGAATGGAAACATCTGAGAGAGTGCTTCGTGAAAGAATCGTGTGGCGCGGTGAAAGGTTTTCTGGGATGCGATCCTTAATAGTCCACTATTGGCGGAAGCCAATGTCCCAGGGACTCATTCTGTCTTTCGAAGTGGAATTGTCAAAAGTCAAATCAAAGGCTTGACAGGGGAGCTTTTCTTAGCCCAGGAACTTCTTCTAGTTAGTAGCGATGAATTCTATGATAATTAAGCAAGAACCATTTATGAAGGAGTCCTATTTTTAACCAATTTTACCAAAACAATCCCATTTGAAATATGGAATTTTTTAGGTTGCAACCTTCTTAACATATCAAGTCAAAAGGGTGAGGCCCCTAGCAATGGGGGAAAAATGGCAACCAACATAAGGGGCTAGCATATAGTAATTTCTAGGTTTGGAAAAGTGTGGATTTTCAGGAAAAGAACTTTTCAAAATGTGGATTCTAAAACGGTCGGGGCATTGATGAGCGAAAACCGGCATCGCCGATTCTTGCCAATACTTTGGTTTTAATATTTATAAAACTCTCGCAAGTGCACGAATCATTTCGAAGAAAATGATAAGTATACTCCCAAGGTCGATCTAAGGAAGGAATGTATGTGGTTTTTAATTTATTATTCAAACTTTTAAAAACGAAATTAAATCCTAAACATCCTGTCACGATAGTTTGGTTTTTGTGTTCCTAATCTAATAAAATAAACATATATACAGATTAATTAAATATAATCTAATAACATAAAAATAAACATAGATACAAATTCAATAAATAATTATCTAAAAATAAACATATATACAGATTCAATAAATATTCATGCAAATTTTTATCATTTATATTAGCGGAGTATTTATGGATGTAATAACTAAATTAATTATGCTTGCTCATATTAACTAGGTTATTAAAGATATAAATTGATATTTTATTGATTCTCTCTTTTTTATATAAATACCACCTTTGGTGGGGTTAGATATTCTTTGTTAACTAAACAAATCAATTAACACCTATGGGTGGGGTTGATAACTAATTTGGTTAATTAAATTAATTCCTTTTTCTAAGAGATTGAAAATGAACCATTTAAATGCCACCTTTGGTGGGGTTAGACAATTTAAACATTATTCAAGGTGTCCAAATTAAACATAAGAATTTAATTATCCGAGTACTAACTTTCAAGTTTTAAAACCACTATTGAAAACATGTTGTCAATACATTTTCACATAATAATTCTTATAAAAACTTTTGAAATAGAGTTTCACTCTAACTACCGGGGGATTGTACCAACAAATAAAAGAGCACTACTCTAAATTAGACCGGATAACTAAACCTTAAAATCTAATTTTCAGGTTTAAGTTTGTAATGAAAAATAATATATTTCTCTCTAACATTCTTAATATAAAATCTTGAATAAAAACAAAATCAATTCATTTTAGAGATTTTTACCTATTTAATATTTCGCAAGCATAACAACGTCATTATTACATCATATTTACTAAACAGCCAGCATAGTTAAATTTAACCACAGACAAGTTGAATATAACATGTAAGAATAAAGCATAAAAATAACTGTAAAGAAAATAAAATCCTTACAGAACTTCGACGCTATTCCCGTAGCTGGAAAACCTCCAAGCGGAATTTGCACTCCCATTTATTGAATCAAAAATTCTAAATTATTACAAAAACATTACAAGTTCCTCTCAAAAAGAGAAGAACTCTAAACCTAAGAGAATTGAACTAAAAACTAAGAGAAAAACTAAGAAAAGCTTAGAAACTAAGAAAGAAACTAAGAGAAACTAAAAACTAAGAAATGAGAGAAAGAAAGAAGAGAGAAGTGAGTTTTGAAGGTGTGTTTTGAAGTGAAGGGAAGGGGGTATTTATAGGTGAGGATGGAGAGAAAAAATGAGTAAAAAAATGTTAAAAAAATGTAAAAACGCGTAATGGAAATGCTGACATCATTGATGACGTCAGCATGACGTCATGGGGCGGCTGCACGTGAAAAATGAGTGTCGGCGCGCGCGGATGAACAGTAACCCGCGGGCAGTGCTGCACGCATGAACAGTAACCTCGCGCGCGCAGTGCTGCGCGCATGAACAGTAACCCCGCGCGCAGTGCTGCGCGGATGAACAGTGTCGTGCGCGCAGCTTGGGGCAGAGCTGGGTGCTGGGGCGCGGCGGCGCGTTTTTCTCTTTTTTGACCTTTTTGACCCATTTTGTCCAATTTTTCCATATTTGTCGACCTTTCCGCATTTATTTATTAATATATTTGTGATGTATTGCTTCCAGTATTCCTCTTTGAGTCTTTAAGTTGCATTTTTAAGCCAAAATACCTGAAAAACAATAAAAATACCCGTGATTCCGAAAAAGACAAATTTATATAAATATATGATAAAACATATAAATATATATATTTTTAATCAATTAATGTGCATAAAATCATGGTTATTTTAGTGCTTTTTGAGCACTTATCAGGCATCATCCCAGACATATTTTGTCCCTCCTTTCAAGAGTGAGATATGAATAGAAGAAGAATTCTTGGTCACCTAGATTCCTAAGAAAAAATGCCAAGAACCCAATTCTTTCAAGGAAAAGTTGGCATTCAATTGTTCAACAAGCTCCCGAATGTAACCAGTGGTGTTGCCTATCACTATGATGTCATTGAAATAAAAAAAAAATTATGGTGACATGTTCATTATCAAACTTAACAAGTATAGATGTGTCTGTTCTAAAGTTAATGATTCCAAAACCAATTAGGCAACAAAGCATCATCTAGTACCATGCCTTTAGCGCCTACTTAAGGCCATAAAGGGCTTTTTTTTAATTTGCACACCCAATGTGAATGCTCTTTATCTTCAAGTCTAAGAGGTTTTTTCATAAAAACTATCTCTTATAAGTCTCAAAAATTCACTATTCACATCAAGTTGTTTTAGCTCTCAATCCATTGGCAGAGATCATGTAAGCACTACTCTAGTAGTTTGAGGCTTAACCATAGGTGAAAAACATTCTATGACATCAATCCCTTCTACTTGATCATAGCTTTTGGCAATGACTTTTGCCTTATATTTGTCCAACAAGCCATCAAAATGAAGCTTAGTTTGATATACCCACTTATTTCCAATAATATCTACATCATTATGGTAAGGAACTAGCTCCAACATTCCATTGGCCATTAAGGCATCTAACTCCTTTTGCATTGCTTCCTCCCATTCCACAATACCCTTGGCTTATGAGTATGGAATGATCATTGACAAGAAGTGATTTTTGAGGAAAAGTAAGTTCAACATAAAGCTCACTAGGTAAAATTTGAGATGAGTTACTCTAGAGAGAGACAATAATGTTAGAAATAGAAAAATCAAAAGATAAAGGAATTATACCAAATGAAAAAGTAGGATGAGCAACATGTTGGGTAGATGAAGACAAATGAATAGAAGGTGTGTTGGGAACTACTATTAGGAAATCTAGTAATAGGTTGAGCATAAGAAGGTAATGGAGCAGAGGTTGTGCTGGAAAAATTGTCAACAGAAGCATGTAAAGATGAGACATCAAGAGAAATGATGACATTTGAGACAAACTGTGTAGGATTAGGAAGAGTAGCACCCGATTGTGCATTAGAAGACAAGGAAGATCCAATAGGTAAAACAGGTGGAGAGAGATATGATGGTGACCAGAGAGTAAAAAGGGACTCATATGACACTTGAACAATTTGACAGGCACCATCAGAATTATTCTTTTGAAGTGTAGGAAACACATCTTCAATTAATATGACATATTTGCATGTGTATATTGGATTTGTAGAGGCATCAAGGCATAAATAGCCTTGTTCCTAAAGGGCATAGCCTTGGAAAATACAAGATAATGACCTTTGTTGCAATTTGTGTTTAACATGTGGTCTCAAACAAGAAAAACACATCCAAATTATTCAAGAAATGAAAAACCAAGTTTCTTTTTGTATAAAAACACATAAGGAATTTGAAAATCAACAGCTTTTGTTGGTAATCTATTCATTGTGAAGACAGCTACCCTAAAAACATAGACCCGTTATTTTGAAGACAAACTAGATTAAAGTAATAAAGTTAAACCACATTCAACCATTCACCTATTTCTCACTTCCACAACCTTATTTTATTATGAGGTACGAGGGCAAGTATTTCTATGTATGATGACTTAACATAAGTTAGAAATTTGAACTCTAATTGGACACATTTAATTGCTAGCTTAAATTTCCTTTCCATCTTTTTAACAAATGTTAGAAACAAACCTTGTGCCTCATCTTTAGTTTTAATGAATAAAATCCATATAAAATCTAGGAAGGAGTATGAGAATGTTTAAAAGGTGATTTGTGAGATTTTTTCATTGTACAAGCATAACAAGAATGATGAACATAGTATTTTTCACATGTAATTAGTTGAGATGAAACAAGCTTATAAATTACAAACATAGAGGGATGTGTTAATCTATTATGCTAAAGAGATAACTTTATTACAGACTTATAGACAGTGGGATAGTTATGATTATCAAGAACAATTAGAGAAGAAGACTCCTCACTAGACAAAAAAATAGAAGACTTGTAAGCTTGGCCTTTGAAAGAATAGAGTTTTATTAACAGTTCCTTATGCCAGAATTTCCTTTGATTTGGAAGCCTTTACAAAGAATTCTTGTGAGTGAAACTCAAAAATGGCACCATTACCATAACACAACTTATTGACAAACACAAGATTACTAGAGAATAAGGAGTTTAAAAGACATTAGAAGATGTAAAAAAAAGACCCATTACTAGAGGGTTCAAAGATAATAGAACCATGACTATCTCTAAGTCATATGTAGATCATAGAGAGATGTGATATTATACAAAACAACAAATGCTATTCATATTGAGTTCTTAACTGTTATTTATAGAGCAGTACATATAACAATTATAACAACTTTGTAACAATTTATAATAGGAGTTATCTAGTACATAGCACACATGATAATACATATAGTCCAATACAAACAATCTTTGTACTTTTATATGTATAAAAATAAAATATTTTTGAATATAGATTCAAAAGTAATTAAGGGTTAAAAATAAAATTATCAATTATCTCATGCAATATTTTATCTTTTTGAATGATACTAAATTGTAAGAATTGATAATATAAGAGATAAAGGGCTTCCATTACAAGAATATATATACAATTAAAAGTGTGAACCCCTAAATATGAAATTTGCTTCTTCTTTTTTATTTTAACAAAGGATTAAATTGGATATACGTGAACTTGAAAGTTATATACTTTGAACTTTGAAGGCAAAGATTTCCTACTGAACGTGTTTTTGATGCACTTTTTCTTTGTACAATTTTTTTAACACATTAAAGAAATGCTTTCATTAATGATAAGGACATGTCTCAATACAAATACAATATTATAAACAAGAAAAATAAAAATAAACCCAATCTATTAAGAGAAGTACGGATAATTAATGTGCAAGCTAGAAGATCAATAAAATAGCAATGAACTAATTATAAAGTTGTAAGCAACCAAATTTTCAAGTGCCTCGTCGAACATGTTGTACTTAAACATCGTGAAGATGGACCTCTCCTTAAGCTAAAGATGACATAGATGGTTTTCGATGCACTAGAGTCATTTCGCAAGTGTAACTAATGGCTTCATGGTTCCTTTTTGCAAGGTTGTACTCCCAACTTCTCCTCTTGTTAACCCAACATTCTAACACTAATACAAAAATGGATATTTAAGTCGATATGTAAAGTCGGTTTTTGGAAAAATCGATTTTTAATGAATTTAAAGTCGATTTAGTGTAGAATCAATGTTATCCACATAAGATGTAGTGTCAATTGACACTTGGAACCGATGCTACATCCACGTGTAGTGTCGGTTCGACAGTGGACGTAGCGTCGGTTAGACACGTCATCTGACGCTACACATGTAGATAAATTATTTTCTCTTTTTTATTCCCCAGACAGAAACTATTTCAAGCGTTGTATAACTCTCAAAAACCTAAAACATCTTCCACTTCTCCACTCTTTCTCATTTTTCGGCCACCTACGACCACCAATTCTAGTGTCGGTTAGTGGGTTTTCTTCCTCTCTAACTAGTCTTTTAGATCCCCTATTTTTTTGAGCAAAATACTCAAAAAATATTATACTCATTTCTCACTTACAAAATACGATTTTTTCTTCATTTCCTTTATTTTGTCACTTCATTTACTCTTGTAAGTATTTCTATTAATCTTACGCACTTATTATTCATATTTGTTTCTGTTATTATTTATGTGTATAATTTTTTGTATTTCTGTTATTATGTGTTATTATTTATGTGTATAGATTTTTGTATTATATATGTATGTTTGTATTATAACATCAGAAGAAGAATATGATGATCTTGAATAACATAAAATAACACCATGGTAATTTTTCTCCTATTAATTAATATTTTATTTTTTAATTATTTGTTAAACAGATTTTATTTTTTTCTACTATTATTTAGTGATTGAATACAGTTTTTAATTTGAGTATAATAAAAAATGAGTAAGTGTCAATAATGTTTAATCGTGGATAATTCCTTATTTTAATAAAATAGAATTTCATTAAAAATTAAAAGCTACAAACTAGATAAGAAAGAATCCATCTAAATATATCAATAATCAAAATTATTAAAAAAATTCTCTATTATAAGATTTCTCAATCGACTATTTACTTCTATAATTGATATATTAATCGTTCTTCATAAAAATGGAATATTAATACTTTATTATAATCTTATAATCTTCAACAATATGAATTTAGATAAAGATCTAGATTGAATATAAAATAAAAAATTTACGAATATGAGCATGACATATATTATCATAAATTAATACTTAGATGAGAAAAAATCACCTTAGAGTCAAATTTATGTGAAAAGACAATAAAAATATGTACTTTTATTCAAAAATAATAATAAGAGTAAGAGAAATACACGTAAAATAAACCTCCCGGAAAGGGACTCCTGTAGAAGAATAATCATCACTACTACAAAAAGAGGTATTTAAGTCGATATGTAAAGTCAGTTTTTTGGAGAAAAAAAACAACTTATAATGAATTTAAAATCGCTTCGATGTAGAGCAGATGCTAACCACGTAGGTCATAGCGTCGGTTGACGTGTCGAACTAACACTACACGTGGACGTAGCGTCAGTTGACGTGATGAATCGACACTATCCATATAGTGTAGCGTCGGTTGATACCTGAAAACGACGCTACATCCATATGGATAGCATTGGTTGACATGTAGAACCGATGCTACACACATGGATAAATTATTTTCTCTTCTTTCTTCCCTAGACAGAAACTATTCCAAGTGCTGCATAACTCTCAAAAACCCAAAACCTCATCCACTTCTCCTCCACTCTTTCTCATTTCTGAACCACCTACGACGACTAATTCCAGTGTCGGTTAGTGGGTTTTCTTTCTCTCTAACTAATCGTTTATATTCTCTATTTTTTGAGCAAAATACTCAAATTTTTATACTTATTTCTCACTTACAAAACACCATTTTTTTCTTTATTTCCTTCATTTTGTCACTTCATTTACTCTTATAAGTATTTCTATTAATCGTACGCACTTATTATTCATATTTTTTGTTATTATGTGTTATTATTTATGTATGTAGGTTTTTATTATAACATCTAAGAAAAGAATATGATGATCTTGAATAACATAAAACAATATCATGATAAATTTTTTACTATTAATTAATATTTTATTTTTCAATTATTTGTATTATTTAAACTATTCTTTAAACATATTTTGTTTTTTTTCTGCTATTATTTAATGATCGAATACAAGTTTTAATTTGAGTATAACAAAAAATGAATAAATTTTGTAAAAAAAAATTAAAAATTTAAAATATGTTCACGCGTTAAAACAATTTTAAATTTTAAGTTATTTCATTTAAAATCAGTTTAACAAATCGACTTTAAATTAATTTAATATCAATTTTTAATCAACTTAAATATATTTTTTTGTAATAGTGCATCTTCGATAAAAAGCAAATTAACTCACAAAGGCATCAAAGAAAAAGAGAAAAACAATAATGGTTAGGATTTCTGATATACAATTACTAAAATTAATGGTTGAAAATGATTTTTTATAATATGCACATTTAATGTTGTTTATTAATATATATTTTTTGAATAAAAATAAACATAATATATATTCATACAATGTGGAAAGTAAACATGTAGAATTGGAATAAGAGGAATAAAAATAATAATTTTATCAAATATTTTTATAATATTAGTTTTTATATTATATTTTACATGAATAAAATAATATTTTTTATATAAAATATAATATACCTTTTCCTCGTACATTCAACATAAGTAGATACAAACCAATACCGAGTTGGATCTGTAGAAATAAATAATCGATATGAGATTGCAAAATTAAAATAGCAATAAATCATAAGGTAATTTACACTTAATTAAGGATTACAGTGTGTAACTGGCTATCTTTTATACACTAGCATCTATTAAGATATAGGATTAAATAATATCTGTTAAAATACTTTTTTTCTATAGCAAAATGAAAAATTGCCAACAAATTACACTACCAACAGACAAATAATTATAATTGGATTTATCAACTAATGGACGTGACTTACCTTACCAACTTGATTTTCTTTCTTTCTTTCTTTCTTTCTTATTCTAAACATATTTTTCCTATTTTGATATCTCATAATTTCATAGGTATACCAATAATTATATTGCAATGTATGTTTTTTTAAGAAAAATAATAAGAATATATAGTCTTTAAAAAGATATAAAGTAAGTGTAATGCAAATTACACATAGAATAATTGAAATAATTATTAATTATTTATATTTAACATTTAATTATTTAAATTATTATTTAAAATTTTATTAATCAATGTATATTTATCTAATTTATTATAACAAATTTGATATGTATAAATTAATTAATAAAATTATAGGATTGATTCGTAGTTTTAATGATATGATTACTCATTACAATATCATAAATTCGAATTCGAATTTTATGTATGTAATATTTTATTTAATTAATTAAAAAAAATTAAATATTTCTTTTAAAAAATTATAAAATCTTAAATAAAAATTTAAATAATAGATAAATAATTATTATGATAACTAATCTATTATTAAATTTATGTCAGAGTGATTTTATTTGTTTTTTAAATACTAACATTACAACATAATTAATTATATATAAAATATGATATTTAAATGTAACATATAAATTCATTTATCCTAAAATTATTTTTACATATTAAACACGAGCACGTCTAATGCGTATCACGATTCATGATTTCTCTTATGACTTCTTTTTTTCTTTTCTTTCTTTTCTTTTTTCTTTTTTTCTTTTGTTAATATTATGGATGTTTCAGTTAATACGAGGGATCTATTTCTTCCAAATAAGTACACCTTTGACCTATATTTTGGATATTTATCAAGGTTTTCCTTTTCCAAACACTTATATGAACATTTTAATGGTTTTTTTCCTATAAGTAATTAAAATATTTAAAATAATTATTTAAATTAATAATTAAAAAGTATATAATTATATAAATATTTATAATATTATAAATTTATTAACAAAATAAAAAAGTTACAAAATTGAATAAAAATTTGTTCTAATTTTAAAGAAATGATCTAAAAAAGAGTAAATAAAGATGTTTAATAGTATTATTTAAAAATAAATAAATAAACCATAAAAACATTTTATCAAATATTATATTCTTATTTTCTCAACATTAATATTTTATTATTGTGAATAATGTGTATTGATATCAAAACTTAAAACATGAGTATGACTAGAAATTACGGACAAATACATTTTCATCTCATATGAGATACTGATTGGCATATCTATTTATAATATAGTAGTTACTGTGAGAGTACCACATATACAAGGAAATTTATATAATAATAATAATAAATATATATATATAAGGAAATATTTTCAACCAAAAGATCACCAGAAGTGTTGGGGTTGTTGCTGGGTTGGGGCCTTGGGGGATTGGATTGGTTTTTAATTTGCTCCTCCAGTCTCAAGCCCATTAATACCATACAGAAATTCTGAAAAAAATCTCAATACTTACTGCAAAATATGACTTATTATAAAATATTTTAAAACAATTAATATCATAATATATCTTATTATTTTTTTAAAATAGCTTTACTCACCATAAAAACTCATCTAATCTTAATCAGAAATAGTTTAAAAATCAACTCACAAAAACTTAAACTATAAGAGTTAGCATTACTTTATATATTTTTATCGCAAATATGTACTCTATTTATCTACTATAATTTTAATATTTTGATTTGAAAGATTCATAATACTAAAAATGAAAAAATGTACATCAAAGATATAAACGTAGGAGAAATTTTAAAGAAAATCGAGTCAACATGTCGATATTACAATTTACTTATTTTTCCTGTAAATTGCCGGAAGATTCAAAAGGCTTTACCTAGGAAGAATGTTGTGGATTTTGAAGAACATATTTGTAAAATTACCAATTTTTGATAGAATATATTTTTTCTTTTAAATTAGCAAAATATCTAAAATAAAATACAAAATCTCTCCAAAATTTCTCAACCAAAAAAATAAAATAAAATAAAACGTACCATCTACCTATGTTTAGTGTAGTAGTCCTAGACACCTCAGCAAAAATAAAAATAAAAACAAACTACGCGGATACGACAAGTTCTAGAGCCAACGCCAAGAAGCCAAAACGACTCAATCATGTAATTAAAATAAAAGAACTAATATAACTTTTTTTTAACATGAGTAATGTGAAAATTTCATCCTTGTGTTTTTTTTTTTTTTTGCTTCAAGTAAAATGGAAATTGATACTATTTCCGGTGGATTCAGTGACCTTTTGAGTTCCAATCCTAAAATCAGCTCAATAGAATTGGTAGATGACGCGGGAAGCTAACGGAAGTAAACTGAAACGAGCGGGATGTCAACATCATTGTCCTCGTCATCCTCGCATGCCACAACCACATCCAAATGGCCACGGTATGTAGGCAATTCCACTTTCGCAACATCCCTAGCCAGATCAGCCATCTTCTTGTCCATACGGTCCCTATGTCGGGGGAACATGCTGTTAAAAAGCAAGCAACTTCCACAGGAGATGCTATACGCATTTATCCCTTTGTTCTTGAGCCAGTCAATAAGTTCCCTAAGAGTTGGATTGTCTTTCAGAATCCATCTATCCCAAACAGTCCATTTCATTTCACGGTGCTTGATCACCTTGGGCGGAACTGGCTCAGCAATGGAAAATAATGGCAGTGCTAGATTGGCAAATGTGTTGCGGTAGTCCTCTACTCTATGCCCTCCACTTAAAGCCTTGTAGAGTTCCAAGCACACCAGACCTGTTGCCATAGCAGTAGATGTTGCAATTGCAGGGATAATCCTTCCAGCAATGAACTTGGCTTTAAGCTTGTCAACTTCAGGAATGCTGTAATTCCTTGCCCTCATGTTGGCAAGACCAGCTATCATGTCCATATGGTAGTTGGTATCATCATCCTGCACATATGCCAGGCCATGTCAATAAAAATTGACATAAGTTTTACAAATCAAAATGAAATAATAATTTGGTATGTTGTGTATACATACACACAAAAGTATAGATCTAGATGAATTGGTGGTAGGTAGATAGTGTGAGAGAGGTACCTTCTCAAACTGAATTGGTTTCATCCTGAAACCAGGTGGAAACTTTTTTCGGCATAGCTCTAACTTCATAATCAATTCATCAATTATCTTTGCATCATCAACAGAAGCAGCGGTAAGATTAGTAGCCTTCTCATCAGTTACAATTTTGACATCTTTCTTGGGCTGAAATTCTGGGATCAACACTCGGTCAACAGCTTCAGCCAATTTCTTTGGGTTTTTAACCCAGTCCGGAATTGGAATCCCAAATGTCTCTGATCGTAATATTGCTGCAGCCATTACAAAATGGAGGTGACTGGGGTCAGCAGCTGAAAACTGCAGAGGTTGGGGGAATCGTTTAGGAGCAGACCAGAAAGAAGCCCCAGTACTAGTTGCAGCATCTTCAGGAAAAGTATAGATCAATTGCTTCACACGGTTAGCAAAATAATCTTCAAACCTGACCGAACATAAAACACAACACATAAGAAGACGTGAAACATCACATTCTCAAATTTGAGGTTTCAATGACAACTGAAGAAAAATGCTCAATTTTCTAAGGAGTTACTCTACCTTAGTCGAGCCCAGGTAATGCAATCTTGAAATGTTTCACATTTTTCTTTGTCAAGGCACTCAAGCACACGCTCCAAATTATCTCTTGCTTGTGCATCACCAGCATTTCTCATTCCACTGGCATAATCACTTGGTTTTGACAGGTATGCGTTCACTTCAGCAGGAGTCTTCTCAAGCAAACCTTCAAATTCAGACCGAGCCCATGTCAAGCAATGGTCAATATTGTGTGGAAAGGAGTGCACAGTGCACATAGGTGCTTGTTTTTCAGGTGGGTCTCTTGAAGCTCCATAGTTTTCTGTAAGGTGAGGAATGACCATTTGAGTGTTGCATTTGGCACCAAGAGTTCCTGACTCCAGAAGTGGCTTCTGAAAATATAGACATCTCTGATCAACATACAGCCTGGCATTGACATTATCTAGAGCATTAACTACGATACTCAAATTCTCCCAGAAAGCATCATCAAAAACATGTTCAGTCTCTGAGCCAACTCGATTTTGCAGAGCTTCGATATTGAGATGAGTATTGATTGAAGAAACAGCTGAAGCAGCAACTGTGGATTTGGCTTGCCCAATGTTCCAATCACGGAATAAGAATTGCCTGCTGAGGTTACTCTTCTCAATCACATCATCATCTGTAACTGTTAGTTTCCCTTCACTGCCACAAGAAACTCCCATCAGGGCAAGATTTTTCAAGAACTCACATCCCAGGGCACCAGAGCCTACAACAAACACTTTAGCCTCCTCAAGTTTTTTCTGGAGCCTGGACCCAAATACTGAAATTTGAGCATCATAACGGCTATTCAATGGTCTGAATTCACTTGAATCTAGTGTCTCTGTAGGAAGTGACTCCACCGAATCGAAGTAAAAGAACTGTAAAATATAGCAAATCATAAGTAAAACGGTAAAACCAACAACAAAATTTTAAGTTTGAGCTCTAAGTAAGATGACTTCCACAAGAAAAATATCTTTTTGGTTATCGAAGTTCTAAACAACTTTGACCAACAATAAATGCCATTGATATGTACGGCTACCTCTTTCTCTAAATGTGCAAAGATCCTGAGAGGTTCATCGTGATTTATGGATATATTAGGTGCCAATTGGTATCTATTGGTACTTGTGCCTGTGGGTGACTGGTTGTGTGAGTGAGAGAGGACCTAGCAAAGTGAACCTTTCCTGGCTTGTCCACACAATTAACTAATTAAGGCTGCCCATGCTTTTTGCATCTATTACACTATAGAAAGTATTCCCTAAAAATATTATATAGAAGAAAATACTTATGTTAGAGTACTGGTATGCACACTAACCTGGAAGAGTGGGTGAAACTTTCCAGAACAAGCTTTTACCACTTCTTGTCCAACAATACCACCGAACATTGCTGCCATAGGGTTCAGAACTGCCTTGGCACCAAAGGCAAAGTGTCGCAGCAGTTTTGGATTTATATCATCTAGCCGTCCATCACCTTGACTCTCATTGATGTTACGAGCAATAGATATAAGCTTCTGAGCATCATCATCTGAAGCAGCAACAGGCAGTTGTCCACACTCAGATGTAAACTTATCCAGCGCTTGAAATGCCAGGTGGAGAAGAGGTGGCCTATCAAACTTGGAGAAATCACTTAGAAGAAAATCTCCAGGATCCTTAAGAGCATCTCTTAATGGCTTAAAGTTCAATAATTTGGGTTGTTTCACTTGTGTGACAATTCCACCTCTCTCATAGGTACCAAAATTTGTAGTATCCTCCTCTAGAAAGAATGAATATGCCCTCACATTTTTTATCTTCCTTGGTTTTCCATCATTCAGTTCTGTCATTCCCCGAATTTCTGAGAACATAACAAGATCCCCATCTTGAAATTCAAGTCTTTCATCGTCAACACATGTTATTAGTGCAGGGCTATCATTGCTGATGGATGCAATGATGCCTGTGTGAGGCTCCTCTCCATCAACATCAGTAACAGTGAACTCTGGTCCAAAATCACAGAACACAGAACCAAAAAGGCCTCTAACTTCAGCTTTAATGAAGGCTATAGGAGGCTGATGGTTGTGACAATAGTCATTGAATTCAATGGCTTTTTCAAGACTGATGTCAGTGAATACAACAGCCTACAAACCAGAAAATAAATTGAAGAGATACAACCCATAAGCAAATTACAATAGAATATAATACATACCTATAAGTTACATTCCAAATATCATAAAATATACTATCAACTTCAGAGAACAAAACTACTGCAACCTTCTATAAAATGAGCAAATGGCAGGTAAATCAACAAAACATGCATTAAAATGGGAGTACCTGGAAGTCAGAAAGTTGTTCCTTGGTCAATTTTGTTGTCAATGTCCGTACAACCACAGCATTGTTGAGTTCTTGCATCTTTTGAACAGAAGCAAGGGCTCTGTTCGTACCAATATCATTCTCAGAAAAAACAAAATTACCCGACAGATCCCATAGCTCTACTGTACCTTCATCATGCAGGGTAACAGACTTAACACCAGCAAGAATTAGGTTCTTCGCTGCAAAATAGAAATATTATCAGACAAAGGATTCAAGAAAGGACTGTTTAAGGGTCACAAACTTGACATGGCAGACAATTCCCAAAAAAAAAAATGCCACTGTAGGAAGCAAATAAACCAAGTAACATTCATGATGCATAGAAAATAGAAAAATCATGTATCATTTCATCATTAGCAATTTTTTGTTCAAAAAGTAAAGTGAATGAGGAATATCAATGAGACATAAAAAAGCATTATGGGGGTAATTTCATACCTCCTAAAGACTATCAATCTGGCGACACCATTCTTAGATCATACTTTAAAAAGTAGCTTGTAATCATGTTTTATTTCTTTCTAAAGTTTGATAGAGATGAATGAATGATAAAGGGCAATTATTGTCAGTAATGCTCAAAATTGTCCCAGTAACTCGATGAGAACAATCTATGATCGAAACTGGATGAAAATGGTAAATGAAATCAACATAAATATTATGTAAACTTTAGGCTTATGCTTCAATCTTGTATAAGTGTGGACAAAAATACCATTATAAACAGTATAACACAAACAATTGTGAAAAAAACAATTACTGATGTTTAAATTGCATGACAATAATTGTATTATTAAACATTAAAATAACATAAAAACAATTACTGGTGTTTAAATTGCATCACAAAAATAAGAAAATCTAAAGCCATAAAAATCTTAACTTCTTAAGTCTTAAGACTCTAAACTGATATTTATTATTGAACATTAAAATATCATGATTCCAAAAGTCAATAACAGCAATCTTAACACCATTAATCATTTCCAGAAGGTAGCACCAATATGTCTATCATGAGGTTTCTATGAGACGAACCAATTTCAGCACCAAGTCCCTGCATCCCTGATATGAGCAAATTTGAGCCAAAAAGCCTCCGCATTGTCTCGCGACCGTAGACTGCAAGCTGCCGGCTGTGAAGATCCTCGTCAATATCTGGAGAGTTAGAATCGCCCATTGCCGTGATGGTGTTTGCTCGCAGCTCTTTAGCTAAGCTGTTGTTGCTGTTGTTATTATTAACACTGATGTTGCTGTTATTCTCCGTCAAGGACCCGGAGACGGCAACAACACCAATCCTATGCTTCTTTGCGATAGACGATTCACCTACACTGGTTTTTGCCTCGCTGTCCTCTTCTACAACCTCTCCTTCACAAGCTCTTCTTCTCGGAAGCATATAGTGCAATAAGCTGCCAAAAGCATGACAAAACCCCGTCCTCGTCACCATAATCACAAAAACAGAAACAAAAAATGAAAATCAACAAAATTCGAGTTTTAATGCCATTAGCATCATCGAATACAAAAGATTTTAAACATAAAATTTCTTTAAAACTCCAATAACCAAATCAATCGGCACAGAAGCTACAATTACCTAATCTAAGTTAACCAAAACCCAAATTCTTTCGAGATTTGAAGACAAAACAGTCGAAGTAAAAAAGATCGAACAGACAAGGAAAACGTACCGATGAGGACTTGGAGCTGGGGAAGAATGGAATCTGAGAGAAACAGGAAGGAAGATGTTCGATCTTCAGGTTTAGTGGGATTTGAGAAATGTTGTCGCAAATTTATCAGAGACAAACAGCTAAATGAATTAATAAAGTGAGTGGTGGTGAGAAGGGTATTAATGGATCGACATTTTTATTTAGGTTTAGTTTGTTCCCCGCAATGTTATGGAAATAATAATATTAATGAAAACTGAATAAAATGTAAATGAAATAATTTTACATTATTTGATTTACATTATAATAAAATAAAAAATATTATATATTATTTTAATATTTATATATTCAATAAATTTTAAATAATATCATTTAATTATTATTTGTTTATCAAACGAAATAAATTATTAAAATCGTTATTTTTTTAAATAATTATTACTTAAAAGTAAAATATATTATTAAAATTATTTTTTTAAATAGTGTTTAGAGTTTTGAAATTTGAGATTTGGGTTTGTGGTTTTGAGTTAGGATTTAAGGTTTAAAGTTTAAGATTTAATGTTTAGGATTTAGTGTTATATTTCTGGATAAAGATTTAGGGTTATATTTGTACATTTTGGGTTAAAATTATTATTTTTTTAAATAGTGCTTAAGGTTTTAGGATTTAGAGTTTAAAATTTAGGATATAAAGTATAATGTTTAGGATTTAGGTATTATGTCAAGTTAAATGATTTGGTAATCTGTAAGTATTATGTGTTTATGTTTATAAAAATAATTATTTATAATCTACTTGCTTCCTTGATTGACTTAGTAATAATTTAAATTATATTTTGTATTTTCTTTTATGTTTTTAATTTTGATTTAAATATCAATTTTGTAGTCGTGACCTTAGGGACTATTATAGTACTTCTTTAATATATGATTGTAAGTTTCTAACTTCAAGTATATTGAATATATTATTTCAAATAATATAATATATTGAAGCTTAAGTTCAATGCATCTATTGTTAGTTGACATTATTAACTTTTTATTCAAAAGCTATTATTTATAGTCATTGTAAATACTAGAATTAACTAGTAAGATTTTATTATATTTTAGTATATAAATTTTTAAATATAAGTATACTCTTAATTTTAAAATAATATGATTTTTAATATTTAAACTAATAAATTTATTATAATTTATATTAAAAAATATGGTAAATTGAGATATATATATGGTAAGTTTAAGTATAGTTGAGGCAATAGACATTATTTGGTCACAATCTTATAAAAAATAAAGGTCATAGACATATGATTTGGCCTTGGTCTTTTATAAGACCGAGAACAAATGTATGTCTATGGCTTCAGTCTTTTAAAGACTATGACCAAATGATATGTCTATAGTTTTGGTCTTTTAAAGACTGAGACCAAATATATATCTATGGTATCAGTCTTTTAAAGATCGTAATTAAATGATATATCTATAACCTTGCTTTTTTAAAGACCATGATCAAATAATATGGTTGTGGCCTCGATCTTTTATAATATCAAGACCAAATGTATGTTTATGGCCTTGGTCTTTTATAAGACCGAGACTATAGGTAAGAGACCGTTACCATAGGTAACAATCTATGATCTCTCACTTAGGCCTTAGTTTTTATAATTGTGACTATAGATCTATGATCACGGTTAAAAACTGAGGTCATATATCAATATTGTAGTAGTGAATGGAGGTATCCACCGGTCCGATCCAGTCCGATTTTGGGGGAAAAATTAACTGGACCAGATAGGACCGAATCGTTTGATTTATAAAACTGTCTGATTCGATCTGGTCCGATTTTTTGATTTAGTACGGTTTTTGGACACTTTTAATGAGAAATAATATAAAAAATTAATATATTATTAAACCAGTCTGGTCTAGTTCGATCGGTTTAAAAACTAATATAATCGAACTGGACTGTTTGAAAAATAATTTTAATTAATACAAATCGAATCGAACCGTTTGATTTATAAAATCATTCAATCTAGTCCAATTTGGTCCAGTTTTTTGGTTTAATCTAATTTATGGACACCCCTAAGAGTGGACCTTGTACCATTTCATTAAATTTAATGCAAAATTTAGTGTAAAGTTACTCGAGTCTAACTTTAAAAATAATATTGTATTAAATTTAACAATATATTATTCATTTAGGACGACATTATTTAGACATAATTTAAAAAAAAATTCTAAAAATATTTTTAATTTTTTTATTACATATAATAAATTAAGTATATTTATACAAAATTAATAAAAAGTTACTAAATTCAACGTATAACTAAAAATATAATAATTATTAAAAAATAAAATAAAAAATTTATTTTATTAAGAAATATACTTTTAGTATAATATTTGATATTATTGATTAAAAATAGTAAAAATTAATACAATTTGTAGTATAAAATTTGATACAAATTGGTGCTAAAGATCGAAGATGTTTTAAGAGGGATTTTTCGTAACTTTATAATTAAGATGTTTTATAAGGTAAGAATTTGAATTACAACACAAACCAACGTTAAAGTTTTTATTTATTTATTATTTTGATAGTAAAAATAATATCAATTTTTTTAATATTATAAATAAATAAATTAACTAAAATATTTTAATAAATGAACTCAAAAGATGATACAATTAATACTATATTAACATGCAAAAAAATTGATAACCAAATGATAAAGATGAATAATATTGTCTAATCGCGTAAAGTGAGTCAAGCTACATTGTAGGCTAGTGCTATAACAACTAGGATGGGATTGTAACTCAATCAACTAACAATAAGATGTTATTTATTAATTTTATTGTATACTCCTTATCAATTATATATTATTATTTTTTTAAAAATATTATATTAATTTTAAATTTTATTAATTAAAATATCACGTAATTATATAATAACTATTAATTTATCTTAATATAATGCCAAAATCGATGAAAGACGTTAAAATTAGAGTGCATTAAAAGGTTTGGATTCCCACGCTCTGATTGAGGAGGAAATGTTTGGGCATATGAAAGACCAACGGAGAAATTACCTTAAAAAAATGCGTTGGTCATACAAGTCTGATTTCAAGTGGTAGTTGTATATGTGCTTCTTCTTTTTTTCCTTCAAAATAGTTGTATGTATGCCTCTTAGTAATAGCAAGGGTGCTTTAAATGATTGTGTTTCCTCTCTCTTTTCCATGTTTTTTAATTTAAATGTATTTTTATCTAAAATAATCATATTAATTATAATAATTTAAAAAATATATATTTATAATTTAATTTTAAAAAGAAAAAAATTAAGTTATCAAGCGATATCCACTAATATCAAAAAATGTATTTTTTTCTTCTCTTTACTTCTTCACCCTAAAAACCCCATTTTTTTTCTCTTTCATTTTTTCCCATTTTCTTCTTCTTTTCTTTCTCTATGCTCCTTCCATTTATCTTTTCTGATTTTCTATATATTTCTTTATTACAAGCGGAATATTTCCAAAATAAGATTAATGGTATTAATTATATGAATTGTGTAAATTTATATTGGTTTTATTAACATGTAAATGTTGAATTTTTTTTCTAGATTTATAAACCTTTAGGAAATCATTATTGGGTTGAGAAATTTTTGAAAATTTTCCAACTATTTAGATGATTGTTTTTCTCCTAAACTGATTTGGGGTTATTTAATGAGATTTTTAATTGAAAATTTGTATTATCTATTACCCTAATAAATCAAAAATATAATTGAAAAACTGTATTATCTATGAGCATTGAACCATTGATTAGATATTAATCACATTAACAGGGGCTTAAAGATTAATATGATAATAATAAAGTATTAGATTCTACGTTTTGGGTTCAAAGGAAGAAATTGAGAAATATACCAGTTGTGACTTGTGAGAAAAAAAAAGTTAATAGTCATTTGTTTCTTTCGTTCATTCTATGTAGTGTAGATTATACACATTTTTGCATTTGTATATCTTATTATTAAATTATCAAAATTAGACAGTTTATAAATTTAACTGTAAAAATATTATTATAAAAAAATTCTCCATGTAGTAGGCCTTAATATTCTACAAAGTGTTAATTAATAAACTAATTTAATTTTAAGTATTAATGTATTAATATTTGATATTTTTTCTTATACCTTCTAGAGAATGGATGATCTTAGTATTCTAATAATTCACGGTGGTAAGTGGTCGAAGAAAGATGACAAAGAAGTATATCGAGGAGGTGAATGTTCGGTGATAAGGATCAAAAAGGAATTTATCTATAATGACTTTAAAGATAAATTGTTTCAAAAATTGAAGATCGACAAGTACAAGTATGAAATTTCAGTGATATACTTCTATAAAAATGATCTGACACTACCTACTATTTTAATAGGCAATGACGAAGATCTCGATGAGTTTTTTAACCTTCATGTTCAAGATAATCAAAGCAAGGCTATTGTATATGTTACAAAAAATAAGATAAGATCTGTAGATACACATCATTCTATTTGTTGTGAAGAACTTGTTAATTTTGGAAATGGTCATGTAAGTTGCGACAATATTTTTGAGAGTGTGGATGATGCATGAAGTGTTAATCATTCTTCAAATCCTTATGAATTTATTGGTAATGCTCTTAGAAACAAGAGTGATGTAAATGAGAATTGTACAACTGCATTAATGCAACCTTGTGACAATGTTATTTCATCAATCACTTCTAGGCTCATTGTAGGAGTTGATTCTGAAAATGATTTATCTCAATCTCAAGGAAAAACTTTAGTTCGATACAGTATTAAAGTATTATCTAATCGACCATGTACACCTACAAATATTTTTTCAAATAGTGATGTTGGTTCGTCGGTGCCACATGTAGAGCTTGATTTGAAGGTTAATCAAGTATTTGATAATAAGATAGATTTCACTACATATGTCGGGCTTCATGCTATAAGAAATAGATTTGAGATGAGGACACTGACAAGCAAGAAAGACTGTGTAGTGATAAAATGCATTCAAGCTAATTGTACTTGAATGATTAGATGTAATAAGATCACTGGATCAGATCGATTCAGGGTAAAACAATTTGAATCAAGACATACTCGCGATCCTAATAAGTACATGAGGAAAAATAGGACCGTGACCTCAATAGTAATAGCAAATGCTATTAAGATGAAACTGGTACAGCCTGGAAGAGTTTATAAGCCAAAAGATATTATTGATGATTGTCAGAATGAGTTTGTGATTGATATTGGTTACAACACAATAAATAGGTCTAAAGAAAAGGCTCTCATATTGCTATGTGGCACTAAAGAGGAATATTTCCTCAAACTTCTTTCCTATTGTCATGTTCTAAAGGAAAGAAATCATGGAAGCGTCACATATTGAAGTTCACCAATCGGAAAGATTTAAGTATTTTTTTCATGGCACTAAGTCCATGTATTAGAGGATTCTTATCCTGCATAAGACATGTGATTACAATTGATGGTGCATTCTTATTAGTAGGTATGTTGGGACATTGTTTGTGGCAAATGGTTCTTATGAAAATAACAATATATATCCAAACTTCATTGGAGTTGGAGATTCAGAGAATAACGATGCTAGGGAATGGTTTTTTTAAAATTATCATTTTTAGTTGGGCACGTTGACGACCTTGTTATTATTTCGGATAGACACCAAAATATTATTCAAGTTGTTCCAAAAGTATTTCATACTGCAATGCATGGTTATTGTGTGTTTCACATGAAGATGAATTTAAATCACAAATTTAAGAACCCTGACATTATACATTTGTTCAGATGATGCTCAAGGGCTTATACAAAGGGTGAATTTGACAAGTACATGAGGGATTTGAGAGAGATCGATCCTTTGATAGAGAAGTACTTATTGGAAGCAGGTAAAGAGAAGCGATCTTTACAGCATTTCCCAGGAATAGGTACGTGATAATGACCACCAATGGTTTTGAATCTTTTAATAATGTAATGAAATCGGCGTGTGAATTACCCATAACTATGCTTGTTGAGTATTACCGTAGAAATATACAACAGTGGTTTGTGGAACGTAAGGAGGATGGAATGAGATGGGGAACTCGATTCCTTACAGATGAAGTTCAATCAATCATGCATGCAAATCACTTTAAGTCGTTGAGGTATAGGGTTTTCAAAATTAATGCACATGTTTTCCGAGTAAATGATTCATTCACCAATTGTTAACCTACTATCATGTTTATCCATTTGCATTGTTTTTGTTAAATATCTATATAATCTTACTTCTTATTACATATATTATGTAATAACGATAACACTTGGAACCCTCTTAGGTTATACATGGTGACAACAGTGACGATGTGAATCTACTTAATAAAATTTATAGTTATAGGGAGTTTGATGTTCACAAGATCCTATGTTGTCATGCCATTGTAGTTGCCCGGTTTCAATATGTTGATGTGCATTCTTTCGTTGATAATAAGTACACCGTAAATTGTTATATTACAACATATGTTGAGTCCATTTTTCCTATAACTGATAATGGTGAGTGGATCATTCCACCAGAGATAATGGACCTAGTTGAACTTCCTCCTAACACTAAGATGAAGTGCGAAAGACCACGAAAGCGACACATACGTTCACGTGGAAAGGTAATTAAGAAGATCATATTGTGTAGTAGATGTGGAAAGAGTGGTAATAACACAATGACTTGTAATCAGTTCCTTCAGATGATTGTAAAACCTTCTCTGTCTTCTCACCCTTAAACATTATTGAGATATATGCAAGATATTCTTGTTTTTTATGTTGATTGTCTTTTGTAAACATTGTTATATGATGATATAATAAATATTATATTTTTTATTTACCAAAATATACCATGTTACTTGTATATTCTCAAATAGAACCGATATTGTAGGATCTATATTGCAGGTGAATAAAAGATAAATATTTAAATATAAATTTTTAGGTTGTTTTTATTATAATAAAATAAAAAATTAATGTTATATTTTTTTGCAAAATAGTTATGTAAGTTATAGTTTATTAAAAAAGTTATATTTTTTATCTTTTATGTAATTTAGTCATTCTTTATTATATCATGTATAAATATATAAATATTTATTGTTATGCATACTATATACTTAATATTGTTATAATTTATTTTTTATGTATTTATTAATTTATATTGTTTAATTTTAAATTATTTTATCAATTTATATAGATATGAAACTATATTATTCAAATTGGTAAATAAATTTAAAAATATTAAAAGCTAAAAATCTTATTAAAAAATTAATTCTTAAATTACAAGTTAAATTTTAACTCTTTTTAAACTATAATATAATTTAAAAGTATTATATGGGATATGAACATTTTGTAAGAAACTCCAATTTAAATATTTGTTTACAGAAATAATCAGTTTTTATTTCGAGAAAATTATTCATTGATCTTTTTAGAGTATGAACAAAAATAAGTTGATTAGCAAAATTGCATAATCATGAACCCTATTATATTCCACTCTAGCCCCTATCAAAGAAAATTTCAAAAGATATAATAGTGTGATATATTTAAAAAAAATAGATAATGTTATGTAATATTATTAATAATCATACTTGGATTTACATAAATATAATAGCAAAGAAACTGAAATTTTATTTATGATTGTAATGTATATAAATTCTCAATATATATATTTAGACCCGACTAATTGAATACTAAATGGTGTCCAATAAGCATACAAAATGTTTATCCTTTGTGAACAGTTAGCATGAAAGTTTGAACAAGTGATTAAGAAGGCCATTTTTTTTATTATTAACCATACTAGAAAGGAGGTGGAGGAATAAATATGAATAATTAAAAAATAAAATAAATAAAATTATATATATTCTAAAAATCCGAGTGCTTCGGTTGAAATTGATTTTATTCTTGACAAAGTTGCTAGTCACAGGTGCCAAATTACTGATGTGTTACGTTTCCATCATTGATCTATTAATATAGAATCAAACCTCTCAGTCTTTTATTATCTTTTTTATTTTTCGTGCATATATTAATGGATAATGGTGATCTCAGCTGTTAATCACAATCTAAGATTCTTTACTCAATTACGCTTATTCTTGCAGCATTATATGGTTGAAAATTTTCGGATTTAAATAATTATTTATGTTAAAATTTATATTAAAAAATGGAAAGAAAAAAATTATACTCTTGATCGAGGCTTTAAAACGCATAAATTAATCCTTAATATTTTAAAATTTAATACTTCTATCCAATTTAATAGTTTCTGTAAAAATATTGAGCATCAAATTCTGCTAATTAATTGAAATAAAATATTTAAATTTTAAGATAGTAGAGATTAAATTATATATTTTAAAAAATTAATAATCAACTTATATTTTGAAGTAAAAATTAACAACAAATATAATCAAAAAATCAAAAAATTAAAGGAAAAAAAAAGGTTTTGGCCCAAGTGAAATGTTAAGCATGTCGTAGTGGCCTAAATTGCATACAAAAATAACTAATGTAGTTAGATACTTCTGTTAAAATAAATCTTTGCAGTAACCCACCCTACCCTAATTAATATGCCCAAAGCATATATTCTCTTTTTTCTATAATTTAAATAGCATATATAATATGATTTAAACTTAAAAAAAATGATTTAAACCTATAATTTAAATTAATAATTACATAAATAAATCTTATTCTTTAATTTTATTTTTAAACCAAATAGCAAATAACATATACTTGGATAATATGAGATTTTTTATTAGTGCACTCAGTTGATTGGGATAGGTGCCCGATAGTATCAATATATATTTTTGTAATAATATATCTTTTCTTTCATATTATTAATGTGGTCTAACTTAATGTTTTAATTTAATAAAATTTTAATTTATGTCCTCTTAGTATTTATAAACAACACAAAATATATTTAAATTTTAGGTTTTATTCTCAAAATTAAATGATATTTTGTTTTAATTTTTTTATTATTTTCTTTATCATTCATTGCCTCTCTTCTGCTATTTTTTGCTCTCCTAAAATTGTCGAGAAAATGAAAGACCGGAGAGTGAATGAAAGAAGGAAAAGAGTGATGATGACGACGACGACACGACGACTACATATGATTAAAACTATTTTTTAAATTAAAACTAAATTGATAATATAAGATATTAAAAAGTTTAACAGTATAAATCTATAATTATTTTTATAAAATGTATTTACACTATCTTTTTTAAATATAACGGAATTATATTATCCCATTTATTTAATAAGTATGAATATAAAAAATATTATACTAAATAATTTTTAGTATGTAAAAAAGGTGAGTTGAAATACATTTAATCATAATTTTACTTTATTTACGGGGTCAAAGATAATTAGATAATGTCTTACTATATAGAATAATATATATTTATTATCTTTGATTAATTAATTTATTTTATTTAGCTATAAATTGTTATCTCATGTATTGTAAAGTATTTTAGGATTAAAAGAAATAATAATATGTTGTATATATTAATTAATGTGTTATTGTTAGATTAGAGGTTAAATTAAAGAGGTAAAATGTTAAAGATAATTATGGGATACTTAACAAGACTAATTATATTAAATCATATTATATTAAAAAATACATACATTAAGTTATAATAAAAAATAAAGTTTCTAAAAAAGCTTAACAATCTCTTTGTTTAGATAAAAAAATACATTAATTTTATTTTTTAATTTTTTTGATAGATTTAATAGCTAATTAATGAGTTATGCATGAATAGCACGAATGTCACTTTAGCATAATGCCTTCAATTTTCTACCGATGGATATAATCCAATGAACAAAATCCTTTATTGGATTGGTTAGGAATTACACTCTTGAACCAAGTTTCACAATTTTTATAAATTTATTATATATATTTGATTATGAGAACTCAATTAATTAAAACTTAATATCACTAAATAGAGTACTTTATTATAAAAATACAATATTATAATTAAATATAACATATTTTATTTTGATTTTTAACAACTATCAAAATCATCAATCTAATTTTATATATGCTTTTACACTAATCAAATTTAACATATTTTAAACATAAGTTGCAATTAATTTTATTTTAAATATAAATTTTATTAATTTGAATATAAATGTATAATTAACTATATATTTTAATCTCTACAAATATTTTGCAAATTTGATAGAATGCAAACATTTAAGGTAGGAATGAGAATTATCATTCTAATATTGATAACATTATTTGAACATGTTAAATGTTTAAGGTTGAGTCTCAATGAGTAATTGAATTTGAGTTGTATAAAAAAATTGTTATACTTAGTTTTAGTTAATATTAATACAATAATATCCAAAAAAACAAAAATATTACCTATTTTATATAATTTTAAAATTTTAAAAGACCTAATTTCAATATTTATGCTTATTAGAGTTTGTAAAATATATATTTACTTATAAACTGCACATAATTAATGGATGCAAATATGCATAAAAAGATGTTATATTCTCTTAATTAGTTACAATATAACTAATATATGATAGGCTACTTAATCTTATAAATAGTGTGAGATTTTAGTCACAATGTATGATTCTAACTTCTTTATTCTTGATTGAATAAGATTTATATACTATTCAAAAACTTTAGTTTAACACTTTTTAAGTTTATTTGTATGGTATTACAACACGATAAGATCATATTAATATATGGATACGAGTTCAAATAATTCGTATAGAGATATATTATCTTTTTTAACTCCCTTTATCGTCTTTTTTATCAATGATACAATTACAAATGTACAAGGTAATGGTGGTTCCTTAAATCAACACGTTACTTCTACTCTACCAATACGAGATGATGCTAAAAAAATAATTCTCATATGGTATCTGCATCTTTTTCGATTCTTAATGTTTTGTTAAAGAATTTTTATTATTATACCTCCAAACAATATCTTGTTATCTATTAAATTGGATAATTATAACTACCTAGTATGATGTGAGCAATTCTTATGTTTCATTATGACCTATAGATTAGAAGGGTTCATAAATGGTACTCTTGCTAAACCTTTACCTTTTTTATGATTATTGTCTAGCACAAAACCCTTAATTTGTCACATGGATGCAATATAATTTATTGGTTAAAAATTAAATTTACACCTCAATTACACAAAGAATGAACGCAATGTTAGTTGGGAATTTTTTTACATAAGAACAATGACTTGCTTTTGAGGAGCGTTCCAATAACACTGCTCAATTTAGAGTAATGGAGTTGCGAAACAAGCTTCAAACTCTTTCCTATAATGGTTCATCTATTGCTGATAATTTGCTAAAGACTAAAACATTATTAGATCACCTTGCTATAGTTAGTGAAATTCTTCTTAAAAAGGGTTGGTTATTTATATATTGAATGGACTTACTTCATGTTATTTATCTTTTGTAATTACATTTAAGATGACTTAATTGTGATTATATGTTAGGGTTATGCATAACTAGATTAAGAATTTTGAATGCATGTTATTAACTTATGATGTCATTTCACAAATCATGCAATCTTACTTCAAGAAATGTTTACACTTTCAAGAATTATAAAATAAAATCAACCTAATAATGGAAATGCCACAAATGATATTCGTCCACAATGAAACTTTCATAATTATCTCAAGAATTAGACTTTAGTATACCATTTTCATCTCATAAATATATATATGGTGGCAATCCAAATGGTACATACGTCAAATGGGAGTTCTGATCATCTTATACTCCTATTTACCAAATCTATGATAAGCTTGGACGTCTTGCAGCTTCTTGTTTTGTTTTAAGAGATGTTCTAATGGACAAACATCATAACAAAAATGTATCTAATGCTACAATTATGAATTCTATGTCTGATGATGCTTTTACAACACTTGTTGTTAATGTGGCAAGTACTAGTTTCTTGACTTAGGAACAAGTGATCATCTCACTCCATATGCTAAGAATGTTCAAATTTTTCTTCTTATCCATGCTTTGAAAGTATTATTTATAGTGATTGTTGTAACTTACCTATTTCTAATATTAGGTCATGTAATTTTAATATTTATGAAAATTGTTCATTTTCTATTAATAATATCTTTCATATACCTTAAACGTATGCAAATCTTTTATCTGTTCAAAAGTTATGTATTGATAACCTTATGCTTATTGAATTTTATTCAAATTCATTATATGTCAAGAAATGTGCTATCAAAAGGGTTTTGTTTCAGGGTACTAATACAAATGGACTTTTTGAAATCATTGGTGTTGTAAGTTACACATCTTAGTCAATTACCTATAATTCTCCAATAGGTTCAACTTTTATATTAGCCTATGACAAGTTATTTTTAAATTAGCATAAGTGGCATAATAAGCTTGGTAATCCCTCTTATGATGCAACAAGCTACACTTTTTGTCCTCACATACTAAAAGTACTATCCCGTTACATTACTTGGACCTATGAATATCATCTATTCTTTTCTATAATAATGAAAAATATTTTTTGCCCATTTTGAATTATTATACCCATTTCATTTGAATTTATTTATTACAAACTAATGACAAAACCATATTTATTTTTCTATGCTTTAAAGGTATGATAGTTACACATTTTTTTATTTATATTAAAGTCAGTCAAACTAATGATGAGGTAGATTTCAAAACTTGGTTACAACTCTTGAAAAAGATGGAATTTTGCACATATATACTTGTTTTCACACTTTATAATAAAATGAAGTAGTTGAGTACAAGCATAAGAGCATTGTAGAAAGAAGCCTTGCATTTATGTTTCAATCCAAAGTTCCTTCTTCTTTCTAGTCATATGCTTTTAAAACCATTGTTTTCAATGCTCAATTTACACTTA
This sequence comes from Hippophae tibetana, assembly GCA_037013495.1. Classification (NCBI taxonomy): domain Eukaryota; kingdom Viridiplantae; phylum Streptophyta; class Magnoliopsida; order Rosales; family Elaeagnaceae; genus Hippophae; species Hippophae tibetana. The sequence goes on along the minus strand of CM072809.1, from coordinate 14,414,549 downwards.
AAGATTTAGGTATTCTCAATTTTCTTAGTATTGAGGTTACACTTAATGGTAATGTGTTATATTTGAATCAACAAAAAAATATTACGGAATTATTATATAGATGTGGATTTCTAGACACTAAAGATTTGATACTCTTATGACCACATGCAATAATATTACTAAAATTGATGAAATACCTCTTGAAGATGCTACTTTTTGTAGGACTAGAGTTGTTGGTTTACAATTCTACATATTGACACATACAGATGTGTCATTTGGTGTTATTAAATAGTATAATCAAGTTATACTCATTAGGTAGCTGCTAAGAGATTATTAAGATACTTAAGTATGAATATTCATCGTAATTTTGCATTCTTTAAATGTGTTGTTCTTTATGTTATTGCATTTTATGATATTGATTCGGCTTTCCAATTTATGACAGAAAATACACCAATGAATATTGTATTTTCTAAGGTGAAAATCTCATTTCTTGACACATGGTTAAGCAAAAAGTTATATTGTGATCAAACACTAAATCTAAATATCATGTTATGGTTGTTGCTGTTTTCAAGTTGCTTTGGTTTTAATCTTTGTTTTTTAAATTGTACTTACTTATATAAGTTCGTCTTTCTTTTTTTATGATAAACTTAGTGGTTAAAGTTTGGTTAAAAATCTTATACAACATGCTCGTACTTAACATATTAAGTTAGATCGGCATTTTTTTTCATGATTTGGTTCTTCAAGCATGTTTCCTATGATCAACTTGACATGCTGATACTTTGGTCAAATATCTTTCTTCTAATTAGTTTCATGTTTTTGAAATCAAATTTTTGGTATCATTAGTTATTAAAGTATGTAAAATATATATTTAATTATAAGCTCTAAGAAATTATTTGACATAAAAAGATGCTATATTCTGTTAGTTAGTTGCAATATAGCTAGGACATGATTGGTTACTTCATCTTTAAATAGTGACTTTAGTTACAATGCATGATTTTTTTCTTCTCTATTCTTCTTGTCCATTCTTGACGGAACAATATATTCACCTATCATTCAAAAACTTCACTTCTACTTCTTTAAATTTGTAGTGTTATTGGGTATTTAAAAAAGATCGAGTATGTGTCAATAATTAATTATTAAATATCTCTATTTTGTTAAATTTTAAGCAATTATTTTAGAAATTAGACTTAATCGTTCCAATTTTCAAATAAACAAAACTAAATATAAATTTATTGAAAAATAATTTTTTCTCATTATAATTTTTTAAAAGAGCCAATCATCAAATTAATTTCTGTACTTATAACTACTTAATAAAATGTGTAAAAGGTCAATAAGTTCGAATCTGAAAATACATATTTCCTAAAAAAATGAACTTTTTTTTGGGATTAAGGTATAAAATGAATTTGAGAATATATTTAATAGGAAATAATTATTATTTTGTGAAAATATTTTCAATAAGAAGGAATCGTAAACCTTTATTATTATTTTTTATAAACTAACAAAATTATCACATAATTTTTATAATTTATTATTTACTATTGAATTTTAGATAGGATAGATATACTATTAATTATCATCACTATCATTTAGATAAATAAACCTCACTTGAGTAACAATATTATTACCAAATTTTTATAATTTATTCAAATCTATTACTTAAATTATTTAAGTAGGTTTAAATAACAAAAAAATATTAAATATTAACTTATATTATCTATTGATTGAAATAATATTTCTATAACACAGATTGATGATATCTCTATCAAAAGTAAAAATTAAGCTATAAACTTTGATAAATTATAAAACATTGATGATAATTTTATTATTAAAAAAATAAAAACAGATCATATAGTAATGCTTACCAAAAGAATAACAAAAGGTGAAATATGAAATAAAGGAAATCGCATGTTTATTATTGTTAGTGGAGATGTGATTAAATATAATATTATTATCGAATTTATAAAAATTATTATAATATATTTATTTAATTTGACAACAAATTTAGCATTCACACGTTACATTAATCATCGTGATTTGTTTGTGGAGGGCCCAAGGGTTAATATCATGTCCAGGGGCCGAGCCACCACGTGAATTTGTGAAAACTGCTCTCTTAGTTATATTATATGAATAAAAGTTTTTCTCTCTCTTAATTATATATATTAATAACAAAATTATTTTTTAACACTTTTTTTATACCACTTTTATTTTGAAACACTCATCAATTTATATCAAAAATTAAATATATATTCAAAAAAATTATTTAAATATATATTAAATAGTATTATCTATTATCTCAAATATCTTATAAAATCTAGTATTATTTGTCAGTATTATAATGACCCTCTATAATTGGATTGTTAGGTTAAAATTATTAAAATTATAAAAAATTTATAATTTTGAACGAATATAAAATATATATTAAATATATATATTAAAAAAAAATTAAAAATAAAACATAAAAAGTTTATCAGATACAATATTAAGCTTCCATAATAACCTCACATTTTTTTTCTTGTTCTCTGAAGCCTATAAGAAATCTATCTGATTTCTACTAATTTTTGATAGATTTATTTTGTTAATTTTTTATTAGTTATTTTAAATAAAAATAAAAATTTGTTTTATTTAACTAGATCTAGTTCTAGGATATTTTTTTAAATCTATATATTTATTTATAATGATATATGTTATGTTATGATGAGGATGTTTATGTTTTATCATCGATCTAAATCCTTATCTAGATTTACATTATTGAAAGCAAAAAAATCTCAAGGTTTTTTAAATATATTTAAAAATATTTTTAATTTTGGTTTTATAATTTTTTGTTGTTGATATATTTAGATTGATAACTTTTTATCTAAATAATACATTTTTATATTTAATGAAATTCTATTTTTTTTAAATACATTTTGAAAAATTAACATATGTTAAAAATTCAATTTAAACGCTTGTTCACGCTAATTTTCAGCATTATTTAATTATTATTTTTCTACATCATTTAATTAGTAATATTAATTTGTTTATATTTTTGTTTTGAATAAATAAATATTTATATAATTATACGGTGAAAATAAAAATTTAGGGTAATATATACTTATAATATATTCACACACTCAAAAAACAATATAATTAGATCTTTTACCTAATCTACAAATGGTAATCTCGATCACCTCTACTGCTAACTCAAAATTTTAAACTCTTTTTATAAAATTGATGGTTTAGGTGATAAAAGGAAGTTAAGGTCTCTTCCACCTATAGAGGTTTTTATTTGAATAAAAAAATACAAAACTTAAACATTTATTTACATATACTAACACATTCTAAAAAAAAAAGAAAAAAATATTGAAAAAGAAACGGCAAAAAGATAAATTTGAGTAGGGGTGGAATTAGCAAAATAAATTTGAAGATGAGTTAAACATTTTATTTTATTTTTCTTTTCTTATATTATTCAATCTCGTATTTCCTTATCGCTTTTCATTTATGGTGTGTTTATTAAAGTGTGTGAAGAACGAAGATAATGATAAGTATTTTTTATTTTACTATATAAACATATGGTAGAAAAAAATCGTAAATTTAAAAATTATTTTTTATTATTTTCATATTTTTGGAGATAATATTTACCTTATTTTTTTCGTTTTAATTCATAAGTTTGAATCACACAAAAATATCTTTAAAAAAATATTTCACTAATTTATGAGACGTAATTAAAAAATAATTTGTTATTTTAATTTTAACTTTTCTACCGTTCATTAATAAGCATAAAAAAGTGAACGAGGCTTGTACATATTTTATCTATTTTTCAATTTATATTTATCCTCTACAATAGATTAGTAACACGTCTATGAGTCTCTAAGCTAACACCATTGTATCAAAATGGTCTAACTTGTGGTATAACAGTTGCTCCAACTCATCACTAAATCCACACCAAATATAGAGCACTCGTAAATTTTAGTGTGATACTATTCACACGTTATTTTTTAATAAATTTTTTTAATATTATTTAATTTTTTTATATTTAATAAAGTAAAATTAAATTTAAGATATAAAATTATTAAAAAAATTACTAAATACATAGGGCTAATAATATAATATAAATTAAAATAATAATTTATTAATCAAATAAAGGATAAAGAAGTTCACATTATACTTTAAAATGCATTATTAAACATTTATGGGATGAATAAAATAATTCAAAAAAATTAAAATCTATATATATGTAATTTTATTTAAATATAATGTTTAGTTCATATAATAAATATAATATTTTTAATTAGTTGATTTTTAATTATTTTCTTACTAATATAATTTCTAAATTTATTATTAATAATTAATTGGTTGAATATAATAATTGTTAATGTATTAATTAAAAAATAAAATGAATGTTATGTTTTGGAAAAAAAAATTAATAATATTTTAAATTTTAATATTTGAATAATAATGTAATATGATGTTATTAATGTATTTTTTGTAATTGATTAGTTATTATAATATTATTTTTTATATTTTGTTGTTTTCCTGTAATGATTTTTGTATTAAAGAACTTTAATATTATTAAAAATATTTTTTAATTTATATAAAAAAGTATAATTATCTAAAAACATATAATTAACAATTCAGAATAGTTTTTATCATTTTTGAACATTTCATTTATATTTAATTTGGATTAAGAATTATTTTTACTATTTTAAATTAAATTCTATATAAAATAAGGTTAGATGAATATAAGTTTGGTTAATTAGTATCTGTTTAAACTTACTAATCTGCGCGAGATAACACTCCTAAATATAGAAATTGAAAGAAAAAATAAAAAAAAAGATGATAGATCCCATTCATACTCGTTCATTCACCCATGCTTTTTACGTCCCATCCTCTCTCTCTCTCTCTCTTCTTTTCGACTTCATTCCCCTCTCCTTCTCATTTTCAGCCCCCTAAAACTAGTTTTCTCATGATTCAAACAAAACTCAAATGAAAATGATCCACCGTAATATTTTTAGAAGTACAACAAAGAGTAGCGTGCAAGAGAGAAAGAGAAGAGAGCTAGAGAGTTAAATCAAACCCAAGAATAGAAGGGGGGAAAAAAACAACAACAACTAAGTTAGAAGATATATCTCCAATCAAGGCTGATCATCATAACTCAAGAGAACGACTTAATTTAATTAACTTGGTCGGCTATATGGATTCAACTACAGAAGGAACTACATCCACAACAATAGCAATATTAACATCTGAATTTGATCCGAATAGCAGAGAGGGTCCATCAGCAACCGGGTCAGTCCCACCAGACAATATTATTCCGAGTTCAACAACGTCAGCACCACTGAGTCGGTACGAGTCACAAAAACGCAGAGACTGGAACACCTTCTTACAGTACTTGGAAAACCACAAACCTCCTTTAACATTAGCTCGATGCAGTGGTGCTCATGTTATAGAATTCTTGAAATACTTAGACCAGTTTGGAAAAACCAAGGTTCATATTTCGGGTTGTCCTTATTTCGGACACCCGAGCCCGCCAGCTCCATGTGCTTGTCCACTCAAACAAGCTTGGGGTAGTCTCGACGCGCTCATCGGACGGCTTAGAGCTGCTTATGAAGAAAACGGTGGACGACCAGAATCAAATCCTTTTGGAGCAAGAGCTGTCAGAATTTATTTAAGGGAAGTGAGGGAAAGCCAAGCCAAAGCTAGAGGGATACCTTATGAGAAGAAGAAGAGGAAGAGGCCTAGTGTTACAACAGCTACAACGGTGGTGGCTTCATTGAATGTTCCACCGCCGGCGACTGGGGTTTCCGGAGTTGGAAGTATTAGTGTTTCTGGCGGTGGAGGAGATACTGGTTTTGGTGGTGAAGGGAATGAGAGTGGTAGCGTTCTTGCTACAACTGCTGCTACTACAGTATAGGTTAATTTCCTAATTTTTTATCTTCTTTTATTTGTCCCCCTTTTCAAGCTCTGCTTTAATCTATGCTTTAAATGTGATTATGAGTATATATATATATATGGGGCGATTCCCTTATAATTGAATCGACCAACATAAACAAAATTTTAGAAAATTCTTCTAATCAAGCATCTGGTATCTCTCTCTCTCTCTCTCTCTTCTCTTGAAAATTCATCTATAGAATTTCGATGATGTAGAGATCACTATTTCAGAGTAACTTAACTAATTAACATATGGACATGAGTTCTTAGGCACTGGATTTAGATAGCTTAATATTGAAACATTGTTTCTTGGTTTTTGTTTCTTATATATTATCACTTTCTTTGTCATTGATGATTGAGTACTTCTCTCTATATATATATATAATTATATATATATAAGATGCGGAATGAACAGAATAACTGGGAACTCCATGTCCATGAGGTTATATACGTTTAATTGCCATTAAAAGATTGTGTGAAAAAAAAAAATCATCTCTTTAATTACGGATTCTTTTTGAAATGGACTTTAAACTAATATGTACTTACATTTTACTCTCTTACCAATTTTTATAAATTTATACTAAATTGGAATCTTCCCACTTACCAATTCTTTCCAAATTTCCCATGGAGAGAAGAGAGTACTGTTGTTGGTTTAAATTGTTGGATTGATTGAAAACTTATACTTCAAATATGTTGCATAAATGGAAAGTAGAAAAGCAATACAGCACCACTAAAAGCAAAAATATTTTGAAAAATTAGATAAAATAACGTTATTAAAATTTATAAATAAAGGTAACATCTTTATAATATAGAATTTGATCGAATTCAACGGAATTTAATATTTATTAAATTTAAGTTATTATAATTTAATTCCAATTATATTTGATATTCAATATAAAAAAAATGATAAATTTAGCTTATTTGGGAACGCAATCTATATTCAATTTTTCCCACGTGCTTCTCTGTTTTTACATAATTTAGTTTCAGTTGCTAGCTTCCTTCGTTCTAAAGATGTAGAAATTGGCATTCATAACAACTATTTTTTATTTTTATAACTTCTGTCTTTTCCCAATTCTTTATGTTTTAAAATAAATTTTAAGAGACGTACGTGTAACATTATTATTAGTATCACTAATTATAATTGTGTAAGATTTATGGTATATATAGTTGATATAGAATTCAAAATAACATTTCCTTTCTAGCTGGGCAAGCTGGTAAAGAGTGTTTCTCAATAGTTACAAGCTCATATACATAACAATTATCTTGTGGGTTATGAAATGACACGGGTTTTAACTTCACTAATATATATATATATATATATGGGTTATGAAATTGCACGAGTTCAAACTTTACTATTACATATGTGTATAAATGTATAATTTTTATTTTAAAATAATAATAACAGAAAAAAAATTTAATGCCAAAATTATAAATGTAGAGAATAAAAATTAGCCCTCATTATTTACAAAGAAGATTTGAATTTATTTAAAAATAATAGTAATTTTGATTTGATTACGATTTTGATTTGATTACGATTTTGATTTATAATTTATGATTAAATAATTAATTTTATGATTTTTAATTTTTTGTAAAAATAATCATCCATATATTTGATAATAATTTTTTACTTTGTGATTTTCGAGAAAAGAAATCAAAAATCACCTAAAAATTATTTGATAATATTTTCTGTTTTTTTAATTAAAAAACACTTTAAAAGCTTAAGAATTTTTTTGGTTATTTGGTCATAATTTTTAAGTTTTTAATCATTTTATTCTAATATTTATACATACAACAATGCTTGATTTACTATCTATAAAAAATATTTAATGAAAATTAAAAATATATAAAATCTGATGAAAAAGATTTATCAATCTTTCTATATTTTGGTAGTAATTTTTTTAAAATATGAAAATCAAAACAAAAAATTGTTATAAAATATATATGGTCAAAGAAGACTTAATAAAAAATCAGAAATCAAAATTATTATCTCCTTCATTTACACTTTTTGAAAATTTGAGTAGGAAAAATCCAAACCAACGTTAGCAATAATTCATTTCCTAAAAATCTACTAAATATAATTTGTCAAGTTAGATTAGATCACTATATAAAAAAAATGCCTTGTGAATATGCTGCTCTTATTTTATTCTGAGTAACCACAACGCCAGTGTGAAAATGACGAGTAGCCAACCTTTGCTTCCATTCTATTGCATTTATCATTCATTCTCTCTCTCTCTCTCTCTCTCTCTCTCTATATATATATATATATATATATATATATATATATATATATATTTAATATTATAGAAAAATCTATATGAAATATGGCTGCTTAATTATTGTAGTGCTTTTCTATTTGGTTATAATAGCATAAGACCCACCAGTCACTTAAAAACAAAACCCATTAAATTTATACATTTTCAAAATATAATATTCATATCCAATATGAATGATGCTTCATCCATTATTCTACTCATGTTACCATTTTTTGTTCGATACTCACGTCACGGTGATGTGCTAAAATATTATATATAATTAAGGGGATCGAGTAGCAATTAGTTTTATTATTATAATTATTTTTTTATTAATGGTAATATTATATGTTATTAAATTGTAATTAATCGTAAGAATCATGTATTTATATTACCATAATAACAAAAGTTATTAAAAAATTAATTTTTTTTGTTTGTTTGTGTAATTCGTCTTGATTAATTATAATTATAATTTTATTTTATTTTAAATTCGGAAGTTTTTTTCACCATTCTAGCACACTTTAATTTATACATATATATATCTCTCTCTCTCCTTTTTATACTAAGTTATATTCACCATCCATATAATTTATTAATCCAAATATGTACATAAAAACAATCCTACGTTTTTGTGTACATCATCATGACATGAGTATACGAAAACAATACTACATAATAATTTTTTTGTACATCATCATCATCATAAAAATTATTTTTGATTATCACATATAGAAAACGGTGTAATGATAAATCGTATAAATTTTTGATTAATTTTAAACCTTCATTACTACAAAAATATAAAAAAAATAGGATTTAATTTGCCCGAATATACAGCTTTATACCACATACAAAAAATGGCATTGTTAATTAATCAAGTTCCTTAAATTAATTACCTGTTTCTCAAAACAAAACAAAACAAAATCCCTGAATAATATTTATGGTATCTAATCTTTACGAATTATATATATATATATATATCCTAAGATTTTAGTATTTATTTTTCAAATTTTAACAAATTTAATCCAACTAATGAATATTTAGATTTAAATTCCACAATCAAAATTAACATGTTGAAACTGTTTTTTTGGTTATTCAATCCCTAGCTAGCTAGATGTTTGAATTGCAACACATGCATCAGTCTAATTAAATCATTTATTAGTTTTGTCTTAAAATTACTTAATCTAAATTATTAAAATTAAAAATAGAGATAAAATAAAAAATAAATTAAATAATTAAATTTACAATTATAACAATATAAAACTCTGCTCTAAAAATAGTGTTAAAAGCGATTTATCTTCGCCAGTACACCGAATGGCTTCCACCATGAGTGCGGCGTTATAATTGACGTAAAGGAGAATAATGTGTCTTTAATTATTATACATTGGCTTACGAAGGAAGGCGCACTTGGGAAAACTTTGGCATCCCAATTTCGAATAAATTTGAAGTCAAGTTTCACGACATAATTGGCCCTACATTTTTTTGTAGTTGTGCTATATTAAAATTTGTAGGATTTAAATCAAAACACAATAAAATTGGAATATTTCCCATTTTGAGCTTTATATGGTAGTGTACGTAGATACACGGTACACCCACATGCCTTTGTTATGTGAGGCACGACAATATATAAGAGAAACACTGTACAAGTGGGCCAATCTCCGTATATATTGAAAAAAAGGACTAATTGACTATAGAGTAAACGTTTTATATAATATTTTAATTTTTAACAAAGATATAGATTATATCGAGATTTATTATTAATATTATAAATGATAAAACTCAAATTTATGTTTTTATAATATTTCAACTAAATTATATAATTTAAAAGAAAAAAAAACTTTTAACATACTCCTAAAAAAATATATTACTTTCCGTACCCAATCCCATTTACTATATAAGTAAATCATTTAGTCTTTGGATTTTACGTACCAAAAGTGGGATTGCCCTGCTCCCTCCTTTTCTTTTACCCATCTTACTCACCATTTCATAGTTATTTATCGTGTATGCTTTTTCTCGTCCGCTTTTAAATGTTTGGATTAGTTTGTTATTTTGTAAAAGAATAAAATATAGTATTCGTATTAAATTTCAAACATAAAATTTTAATTTTTAAACAATACAACTTAGATTATAATTTTTTTAAATTTTATACATATATTAGAAAATTTTAAATAGTAAACATATATGTAAAAAATATATTTTTTTTATTGATTTTTTTTTCCTTCCTTTTAAAAAAGGTTTCAATTAAGTGTTTTTTTAATGTAAAAAAATATATTTTTTGTAAATACTATGTATATATAATTTTATAAAGTAGAAATATTCTTTGTTAAAAAATCAATTGTAATGATATCATATAAAAATTAAAATATTTGCTTCTTTTTTGCTTGTCATAAATGGCTTTATAATTGAATATTTTAGAGGTAAATGTATTAAATGGGTCAAACATAGGAAGATAAAGTTTTTCTAGCTTTATATATATATATATATATATAAAAACAATATGAAGATAAAATGGACAAGCTATACTCAGATTTTGAAACGACTCAGATCTGTATATTAATTGCTCTAACAGTCATCTAAGACTTATGTTCCATATATTTTACAAAGATTTATGATTAAAGTAGTCTATCATAATCACAGAGCAATAGCATGTTCCTGTAATTCTCATATTGGGTTGGTTGTGATCGTGTGGATCATCATCATGTAGTGTTTATAAATTAGGCAAATCTATTGTTACAAATTTAATTTGTGACAGAATCATTCTATTTATCCAGATTAAAAATATGCATCGGTGTTGTTTTTAAAATTTAATGTATACTTGCATTGAAAAACATGAATAATGTAAAAAACAAAATTCCCATGCCATTTGTTGTAAATCTATTCCCAACTGATATCGCCCTATACAAATAAACTTTTCTCATTTTACATTTTATTAAATTATCAAAACATATATTATCTAGAGTAGATTGAATATACATTGATTTGAATAAGTTGGCTTGAACTCCATCTTAAGAATTATAAATAAGTTGTTATGTTCATTTCTCACCAACATAATCTTTTTTTGGTAGAATTAGTAATTAACATTCTATGATCGAATTACTTACCTGTGTTGTGAAAATCCTAATATCAATTAAATTTTTTAAGTAATTAATATTGTATTTTTATAAAGATAAAATAATTTATACTTTAAAGAAAATATTAAAAAATATAAATAAATTGTTTGATATCTCTCACAAACTTAAGCATTTTAAAGAATTAATATCTGACATCTCTTTACTCCATCCAAGTTATAAAATCCTAAAAAATTACAAGGTTATATATATTCGATCAATTTATATGAACAATAAAATTAAATCATCTAAAAAAACTAATTTATACGATTAAGATGATAACACATAGATAACTAGTGCATTTAATTTGTATAATATATAGTATACATTAAAATATATTTTTACACTAATAAATAATCTGATCTGATGCGCATATTCTAATAGAATATAAACGAGATTTTATAAATAATATAGATCTCTCACTTAACATTTTAAAATGACACATTCTTATTTAAGAATTATCGCTCAGTTTATTGTAATTATTTTATTCTATTTATCATGAAACTTTTCCCTCATCCCATAATCTAAAATATTTTACATATTTATATTTACAGATTGCCGTTTACTTTTGCCAGAAAATTATAATGACATGATCAGGAGAAAAAATATAATGACAATAGCAATAAAGAAATATATTAACACCGATTGGATTTGTTTGACGTCTCACTCAAACCCCAAATATTTAAATTATTTGAAAAGCAATAAAACTCAATTTATAATTATAACGATAATATTTTTCATATCCCATTTTATTATTAAAAAAATTAACACTTTATTTTATATTTAATGTTAAAAATAATTTAAATTGAATTTAACCTATTCAATATTAAATATCATTTAATTAAACTATATTAATATTATTAAAATAATATTTTTATTTTTATAAATTTTAAAAATATTATCTTTTTATAATTGTTTTAACCGTTTGCAATGGTTTATGCTATAATAGTTTTTTTATAATGTAAACAAACTTATGAATGTTTCCTTTTATAATATTAACAAATGTATGAATGTAATATATTACTTAAAAAAATTCATGTTATTTCCATACCTAAAATAAAAATATATATTATTTTACTCTATACAACAAAAAATAATTCTTTAAAAAATGATTAAATGCATCATGAATTCACTACTATTATTTTTCATCTATTTCTATAATCCGTTTACATGTATATAAATATTATATCTATTTTAATTACTATATTACCCAAACCTTGGCGGTATTACTCCGACTCCCTATTTTTCTTTCAATTTAACCAAAAACAAATTAACTTTATTTAGCGGTGGTTGGATTAACATTTTAAAATTTTAATATAAAATATAAATATATTATTTTACAAAAAGACTGTATCCATTTTTTAAAAACCCAAACTAAAAAAGAAGCTGCGTTGTCAAAAAGAAAAGGATAGAAAAAAAAAGAAAAGGAAAAGAAGTAGTAGTTACTTAAGTATAGAAAAAGCAAAATCATAAAAACAATATTTTTGTAATTTGAGTATTGGGACGTAAAGTGAATTTGTTAAAATCAAATTCTAAAAGAACTGAATTTAACTTGAAATTCAATTAGGCACAAATAAACCTAACCTAGCTATACCTAAACAATATTATGGTTAAATTAGGGCCAAAATTTGTACTATAGACTCAAACAAAAGTACAAATTAAATTTAAATTTTTATAAAATATATATGCCTTTAAATATTAAATATTAAATATTATTTTATATTAGGTTATTTGTATTATTTATTATTTTAGATTAAAAAAAAATTCATTCAACTTTTTAACTTTGTAAAAATGATTTCTTCTATGGTGATATTGAAGAAGAGATTTACATGGATATCCCACCAGGATATACTGTTACATCAGGAAAAGAAATTGCATGTAGATTACAACGAGCATTGTATGGACTAAAACAATCACCTCGAGCATGGTTTGGTAGGTTAAGTTTAGCAATGAGGAAATATAGGTTTCAACAAAGCAACTCCGACCACACTCTTTTTCTAAAACATTGATTGGGAAAAATAACAACCCTTATAGTCTATGGAGACGACATGATCATTATAAGGGATGATAAAGAAGAAATCTTTAGGCTTCAAGAACAACTATCAAATGAGTTTGAAATGAAGAATTTGGGAGGGCTCAAATACTTCTTAGGTATTGAGGTAACAAGATTAAAACAAAGCATATGTCTTTCCCAAAAGAAATATACTCTAGACCTACTAGAAGAGCCAAGATTACTAGATTGTAAACTTATTGATATTCCAATGGTCCAAAATCATAAACTTGGAGAATATGTAGATCAAGTATCAGCAGATAAACAGAGATATCAAGAGTTAATGGGTAAACTCATATATTTATCTCATACTCGACCTGATATTACTTATGTTGTGAGTGTTGTGAATTAGTTTATATACTGCCCAAGTGAAGACCATATGGATTCCATCATATGAATACTTCGTTATTTAAAATCTTTCCATGGGAAAAGACTTATTTTTTCAAAGAATGGTTAATTGGAAGTCATTGAATATACAAATTCAGACTAGGCAGGCAATATCAAGGATATGAAATCTATTACTGGGTATTTTACTTTTGTGGGAGACGATCTTGTTACATAGAGGAGCAAGAAACAAAAGGTAGTTACCTCGTCTAGCATTGAAGCTGAATTTCGAGGAATGGTCAAGGGAATATGTGAGCTTCTTTGGTTGAAAAAACTTTTAACTAAGATTGGCCTTGCTCCTAACTCTTAAATAAACTTATTTTATGATAACAAGACAACCATTGTCATCTCCCACAATCCAATTCAACATAATCGCACGAAGCAGATTGAAGTAAATCAGAACTTTATCAAACAGAATCTTGAAGAGAAAATTATTAAGCTTCTATTTGTTAAATTAGAATATTAATTGACTGATATACTCACAAAATCTATATTTTTAAAAAATTTCTACAACTCACTTGATAAGTTGGACATAAGAGACATATATGCACCGACTTGAGGGAGAATGTTGGCGTGTGTAGTGTAAGCAGATAAATATTGGTAGTGGAACATAGACTTCTTAAATAATTCTTAATTTTATCTCCAATAATGAGTAATTAATATATTTTTTTTTCCCATTATCACGTTTCTTCGTTTATCATTATTTTTTAAAATAATTCTAGTATTATTATTTGGTTATATTTTATATTCTTCTTTTTTATTTCCTTCAAAATAATTACTTTGTCTTTTCCATTATTTGAAAGTATCTGAAATTTCTTTTGTACAGTTTAGGTATCTCCTAAACTGTTGTAAACTAACTCATTATTCTATTAATGTATACAAATTTTAGTAGAAGATAGAATTATATGTATGTGTGTGTGTTATTTTTTTAATGGGAAAATATATATATGATTTCATAGAAAAAGGAGAAAAATACCAAACAATACTAATAAATTATATAAAAAAATATAAAAGATGAAAATATTGAGAAAGAAGACGATAATAAAAGAAAAAATTAATATCAATTATTTTGTTACCAATTTAATAATAAAATATTACGTAAAATATTTAAATATTTTTAATAAAATGGGTAATTTATATGTATTTTATAAAAATAATATGGATAAAATATTTTTGTTAATTAAAGTAAAACTACTTGCCATTTTTTAATTTGCTAAGGCCACTTACTTTTATCTTCACCCACCATTATAAATGGGAAGCTATTGGAAAATAAGTGGGTGGAGAAGTAATTTCACTTTATAATATGACTTTAAAATAATTTTAAACTATGTATTTTTCCCACCCTCAAGAAAGAAAAAGAAAAAAATTGCTGACTGGCTTTCTCCGTACATATCCATATTCCTAGAGTGTTCAAAATTTACTGGATCATAACCATCCCAACTCAAATTGTCTGATTTTCTCATTTTATTGGAGTAAATTGGTTACAAAAATTCTAAACTCGATTTAAGATGGGGTTCAACTGGTTTTTTTATTTTATTAAAATCTCATTAAAATCGATCTAATTCATTAATAATAATTTTTTTTATTAATATATTATAATTTTATTAAATAAATTTTTTAAAACATTAAAAATCTTGATATTTTATCTTATTTTATTTTAATCAATATATGACTCATTGTATTAAATTTAAAGATAGTATATAAATAGGTGTTAAATGAACATCTAAACTCATTTAAGATTTAACTCAATAAGTTAAAAAAATTTAACTAACTTAACTCATGAGTTCAAATGTAATGACTCACCTAATTCAAAATCATCTTATAAGTTTATTTAAAAAATATCTTTATTAAAATATAATTATTATAATGATAAAAAATGCATTAAAAATATATTATTTTTATTTAACAAAAATATAATAAAAAATAATATTTATATTAATAATTTTATTTTTAAATAAAATTATAAATATTTTTTATTTTTTAAAAATATAAATAAATTTAATAGAATTTACTTCCCTTAAAATTTAAATATATACAGTTAAATTATAACTCATATAAATTAAACTTATTAGATTAATTAGTTATTCATAATTTACGAGGGCTATTATAACATTATTTTTAGACGAGAATTATATATATATATATATACATATATATATATATATATTAAAAGAATGAAAATATTACTCTTAAAATTTATAATTATAATAATAATATTTTTTTTATAAAAATTTAAATATTTTATTATTAAATTTTATATATTTTTAAGGACTTTCATAATATATTTTTATTTTTTACCATAACCACACTTTTTCACTATATATTAATTATTTTATAATTTTTTAATAAACTCTTTATAATTATAAAAAATATTCAATATACTATTATGTATTTTATATAAAAATTTAATACCCAACTCTTCTAAGTTTTGAAAATATTAAGAGTTTTCTTAAAAAAAATTGAAAAGTGACGTATGTTTTACTTAATTTATTGTAAAATTATTGATTTATAATAACCATTAAAAGAAAATGACATTAAGAGAATTATTTCTTTAAGATTAATATGTGGGAATTATTAGAAAAAAATTATAGTTAATTGTAAATCAATTTATGTTAATACATGGGAAAAAAGAGTAAAGAGTGAAAGAAAAAAAATAAAATAAAAAAATAGTAAAAAGAGTTAATATCCAAAAATCTTATAGAAAAGGATGTTACTAGTCATATATTTTATTTATATATATAAAAAATATTTAAATTTTTCAAAAATATGAAATCAAGTGAAGTTTTTAAATATCTTAATATTTTTGTGAACTTTTAAAATATAGTAATTAAAATTCACATGAAGTTGTATATATTTTTATGAACTTTTAAAAAATCTTAAAAAAATTTAATTCAATATAAATAAATTTTTATAAATTATTAAAAAGTTTTAAATAAATATATCTAAATATTTAGAAGTTTTTAAAATCTACAAAAATTATGTTTAAATACACTCTTATAAACAAAATAAGACATGGCTTCAAAATAGAGAAAATTGAGGTTTCTTTAGAAGCTCTTAAGACCCAAATAAAAATTCTATTCAGCCCAAATAATCTCAACCATTGTCTATATTGACGGTGTCTTCTCCACTTAGGTTTTCTAGCGGCCGAGTTTTAGTGTTTTACTTTTCTCATCAATTAGGGTTTGTTCTTCTTCCACCCCTGAAACATGGTACGAACAATTTTTATATCGTTATCATCTACGCTCATCGGAATTCGTGGGTTGTGATTTCCACGTTTAATTTATATGTGTTGCTATGTTTGTTACAGGCGAGAGGGTTGAAGAAACACTTGAAGAGGCTCAATGCCCCAAAGCATTGGATGCTTGATAAGCTTGGAGGTGCTTTTGTAAGTATAGTTTACTGCAAAGGTTTGGTTTTTAGATTTTAGGCTGCTTGTTCTTGATTTAGGTGTATTATTTTTTTCATAGGCTCCCAAGCCATCAAGTGGTCCTCACAAGTCTAGGGAGTGCTTGCCTCTGATCCTCATTCTCAGGAACAGATTGAAGTATGCACTCACATACAGAGAGGTCGTCGCTATTTTAATGCAACGGCAAATTTTAGTTGATGGGAAGGTCAGAACTGACAAGACCTACCCTGCTGGATTCATGGGTATGGTTACTTTTTCTAATTCTTTTTGGATTTTCAAGAAATATGCGACCTTTTTGTGCTAAGTGGGTTCTGTTTGTTTCTTTATCCAAAATGAATTGCTCTCTGATGCTTCTGAAAGAGCACGTTTTCAATGTTTCAGATGTTGTTTCCATTCCAAAAACAAATGAAAATTTCCGTTTACTTTACGACACTAAGGGGCGGTTCCGTCTGCACTCAATCAGAGACGAGGAGTCAAAGGTTTGTTTAGCCTGTATTGGTTTTCCGTGATAGTTGATGAGTTTATATTTATTTTGATATCCTTACTCATTGTTACGAAACGATATCTGGGGCATGTTTATACTAGAAAAGTTCAATGTGGTATCCAAATTACAAGCAATGAATTGACCACTTTGTATACTTATTGAATAAGCTAGGCCCTGTATTTTGTGTCATTACATTAGGTAGTATCATACAATTCATTCCATTGTGATTTCTGGCTCAATTGTGATTTTTATTGTAATTTGCGATTGCATCTTCTGGTAATATTGAGTGGTTAAATGGTTTTTATTTTAGATCCAAGTATCAAATTAATCCATAGTATGTGATGATAATCTGACTTTTGATGCAGTTCAAGCTATGCAAGGTTCGGTCAGTGCAGTTTGGACAGAAGGGTATCCCATATCTGAACACTTATGATGGGCGAACTATTCGCTACCCTGACCCTCTTATCAAAGCCAACGACACCATTAAGCTGGACTTGGAGACCAACAAGATCACTGATTTTATTAAGTTTGATGTTGGCAATGTTGTGATGGTGACTGGTGGAAGAAACAGGGGACGTGTTGGAGTCATTAAAAACAGGGAGAAACATAAGGGTACTTTTGAAACCATCCATGTTCAGGATGCTAGTGGCCATGAGTTTGCAACACGTCTGGGCAATGTGTTCAACATTGGCAAGGGCACCAAGCCATGGGTTTCTCTTCCAAAGGGCAAGGGTATCAAGTTGTCTATCATTGAAGAAGCAAGGAAGAGACTTGCAGCCCAAACTGCAGCTTCTGCAACTGCTTGAATGTTTTATATTGGAGTACTGTAGAAGTTATAGATCTAAAAGTTTTTTGGTAAGATTATGTTTGTTTACTTTTGAGCCTTCTCAGCCTATGTTGGGAAAGTATTAAGCTGTTTTTATGATGCTCACGTTTGGACAGTTTTTTTTTTTAATCTTTATGTTTGACGTAGTTCTAGATATAAACTTTTATTGCACCACATTACATGACTCGGCATTTGGTAGACGCTTCATCAGAATTGCCCTACGTCTAGGACCAGAAGTAGTACTGTGTCCGTTATAACATTTTTAATTCAAGCTATTTATATTTGGTTTAATGACATAGTATAATCTCTCTTCAAAATGATATTTCATTTTTAATTTTAACGGCAGATAATTAAAGTGTATTTATTCATAAAAATCAGTTTCCTTAAGAATATAACGTATAAGATATGGGCGCAATGTTTATTACAGTAATAACACTGATTAATCAAAATTGAATATATATTAATATTATTTTTTTATATACATAAAATTATAAAAAGGAATGTATTTTTAATAATAAAATATAATATTTTGAATAATTAGATCGAGTTTTATTTATTTTATTGTATATTTTGAATTTAATTAAGAAACATGGTTAAAAGATATAAATTAATGTTAATATTTTAAATAATATAGTAGAATAAGAATTATTAAAAAATAAAAAGTGTTGTTAAGGTGATGTGTAGAAATTGTTATCTACTTGTAATCAATCATTATTATCCTAATGTATTTGAAATTAATACTTTGACTATTATAATTAATTATTAATATAACATTGTTGTTCATCATTCGTGTGTACATATGCTTTGTGTAAATTTGGGTCAAAATTGAAATCATTTGAGTAAATTGTGTTACTTTTAAAAAGATGCTTAGCAATTGAATTCATTTGCAGATATGTGCAGTGTTTACCTAATTTTCAATTTGATTTATAGCTATAATACTAAAACGCCAAACCTTCTTTTTGCAATCTGTACTATCTGATTTATGTAGTTTCACTAGGCATAGTAATTTTATTTTGGAGGGGTAGCCATCTATTTGGTTCTGCACTCACAGGTCCGAGGTAGGTTCCTTTTTTTGTTAGTCAGATCTGAAGTATGTTCTGTAGCCTACATAACTAGTCATATTTACAATTTTGTAAAAGTCAGCTGCTTTACATTATTATTATATAGTAATGTGTTCAACCCTGAGGCAACAGCTGGAATTGGGTTTCTATAGGCCATCGGTATTGAATCAGGCACAGGACCTTTAGGTCATCAGGGTTCGGGTCATGTATAATTGGTGATATTTCGTTTGCCAAAGGTATAAGAGTGAATTGTGCAAGGAGCTAGCTAGCATCTTATGGTGTCAACTCTGCTGCTAAAGATCGTTGATTTGTTGGTTTATATCCCAAGTTAAATAGTAATAGATTTAACTACAAAGTTATACGTACATGTTTGTAAAATATAAATTATAAATACAAAATATTTACGGTATTTACTGTAATGTAAAATTTTTACAAACTAATTCATGAACCGATTAAGTAGCAAAGTGAATTGAACTGTTCGAAATGATTAAGTTTTTTAAAATCAGTTTAGTTTAATAGTTTTTTTGTGCAGCATACCAATATTATCACCTTTAATAAATAAGTTCCTAGATTGAAAAAAAGGGGGTTGCAATACACAATTATATATTCATGTACGAATCAACTGTAATTAGGTTTTGCTAAAATTATATATTCCAAGCTTTACCCATTAAAATTTACTGATGAAATAAATGCCTTAAGAAAAATTTAGAGAAATAAATGTGCACTGTGGATGGTAAATAGGAACTCGTTTTATTTTGATTCCTTATCATCTATTTTGAATTTGGGTACTATTGTACATTATAAATATATCATCTATTTTAGCATAGCACCATGTGAGCCAACTCTTATGTCTTCATGCTTGCACCATGTGAGCTTTACAATTGAGTGAATGGTTTGTAGACATGTGAGCTTTATTTTGCACATCAAACTCACTCTCATGTGAGCCATCCAATTCAATACTTGACTCATGGTCTTGGCTTGCACTCATTGGAAGCTTGGACTTGCAGCTAACGTCTTGAGTCTTCTCAGCATTGTCGGTACTTGGCTTCACTCCTATATATACACGAGTTTTTTTTTTTCCTAAGAATATTACATATTAACTACTCTTGTCTCTTTATTTTCCTACACTTAATTTAAGAGATTATAGATTTTGATTGTGTGAAGGAAATGAGATTGGTGAGTTCTAATTTTATTTTATTTATTTCACTAGTAGAGGACCTTAGGAAAATTAAGGATTTTAATCAATTTTTCTACTAAAATAAAATGTTAAATATTTACAAATTGTATTAAGCGGTGTTGCTATTATTTTATAGTAGGTTTATTAATTTTTAATGAGAATGAACATGTATTGAATTAGAGAAGAGAATGAATGTAAAACTCTTTTTTTATGTTTTGTTTATTAAAGAATTACAAGGAATTGAAATAAAAAGATGAATTTACTTAAATGTTCTTTCCAAAGTAATAATGATTAATGTAAATTAAAATAAAAAAAATATTAAAATTAGGAATAATTATGTAATTAAATATTATGAGTTTGGAAATAATAGTCAATGTTAAGGAAGAAGTATGAGAACAATCAATAAAAATAACTCTTAATTTTGTAGGATTTTTATTCTCATTCATTACGTATTTTCAAAATAAACATGAAAATGTGAATGATTTTTTATTATTAGTAAATAAACGGCAATTAGCATTAGCATCTGGCAGATCTAGAAAAGACAATATCTATGGGGCACATTCATCTACTATTTATTATCTATAAAATAAAACGATTTTTTTTCCTTATTCAATGACACCATTACTTTGAAAAAAAATGACATTATTTAATTTATTTTTTAACAAAAATTATCATACAATATATATATATATACTCATATCTTAAAGCTATTTAAAAAAATAATAATAATAAATTATCCGCTTACTTTTTGGCCAAATGTATACAATAGTTATGCCAGTCAAAAGTAGGTACACAGTCTTTTTGTCTGAACAAATTATTCTAATTCTTATCGTATAGATATGTGAATCGAATTGAACTTTAATGTTGATCCCAAATTGTTATTTTTTAGATGGATGTGGAAACTTCATCCCTAAGTAAAAACAAGGAAACAATCAACAAAGATGGCAGATCTAATCGATCACACAAGCTCAGGAACATTTTACTTGCAGTGTCGGCTCTTATCGTGCTTGTATTGTTAGTATTAATGATATTAGCCCTTACAATTTTCAAGCCGAAACATCCCAAAACAACCGTGAACTCGGTTTCTCTAGAAGACTTTGATGTTGGTTTGAGCAGAACCAAGTTAAAAGTGGATCTAAATGTGACTTTAGGCGTGGATCTATCAATCAACAACCCCAATAAGGTGTCCTTCAAGTACGGTAACAATACTGCCCTTTTGAACTACATGGGAGACTTGATCGGGGAAGCTTCTATCCCAGCCGGTTATATATCGGCCGACCAGACCAAGCCCATGAACATCACGCTGACAATAATGGTAGATCGTTTGCTCTCTAAGTCTAAGCTTTATTCGGACGTCTTGGCCGGTACGTTGCCCCTTAATACCTTTACTAAAATCTCCGGCAAGGTTACGATTTTGGGTTTCATCAAGTTCAAAGTCGTCTCTACTACTTCTTGTGATTTCCGCATTAGCGTCTCCAATAGAAGCGTTGAGAATCAAAATTGCTCTTACAAGACAAAGTTATGATTATCCAATCCAATCCAATCCAATATGGTTGATTTCTGATTAACTATGTGATTTTTGCTGATTTTCCTTTTTTTTTTTGTTTCGGAGGTGAAATTTCTGGGTTTACTTTTTTTTAATTGTTATCATCATTTTATTCTCTGTAAGTATGTGAGAATTTTGGTTTGTTTATGTTTATAGTAGTAGCTAATAGTGCATTCAATTTTACACAACACATTCAGGGTTAAACGATATCGTTTAGATCACTACTCGTGTGTCATATGATGAGCTACGATTTGCTTTGTGTAAAATATAGTTTGTTTATGTTCTAATGGCCTGTTATTTTGATCGTTAATGCATTCAGTTTTGATATAATAAGCAGTAGAAACAATTAAGGGACTACGATTTACGATCCTCTTTGCTCATTCCTCGATCAAACCCTCTTTTTTTTCCTTTAATATTTTTTAATTTTGATCATAATAAAATATGTCGGTGACAAAAAGGTTATTGGGCGTCCCCAGCACTAAAGCTAATGCATCAAATTTAGTGTAAATTTATTTTAACTTAGTATTAAATTTTATATTAAATTTTATATGATTGATAATATTCTATTAAATTTAGCACGATATTTTTTATAGTTTTAATATTAATTATATATATTTTTTATTACATATAATAAATTAAAATTAATTTTTGTAAATACTTGATTATCGAAAAAAACTAAAAACAATTAATATGTACATCGAAACTTAAAAAAAAAGGCATCTGTTCATAGTTTACTAACTCATTAAGTCATTATTCACAACACTATTTCGGATAGATATTTTTGAGATATTTTTTTGTTGTCATGTGAGTTGTGTGGCAGACAACACTGAATTAAAGTATGGCAGATAACAAGCAAATGTGTCAGACAAGAATAATAGTGGAAATTAATAATAGTGTAATTTGTTTCTTTTCCGTTTTTTCTTAGTATACAAATATTATACTCGTGTATAGAGAAATGAGAACAGAGAAATACAAAAATACAGAAACAATAAGTTGACATGGTATCAGAGCTCAGAGCAGAGTTACTGGTTATCCTAATGAAAGAATAAGTTACCTGCTACATTGATTTGTTCTCCTTTGGCTGATTTGGTGTGATATACTCAATAGATTGTGATAATCTGTGAGTATTTGGTTGCCTATTTGGCTGGAATTTTGGGTAGTTATTCTAGCTGCTTCTGTGGAGAAACTGCACTATTCTTCAGTTTTGCAATTCTGTAAAACAAGCTGCTTCTGTGGAGAAACTACATTATTCTTCAGCTTTGCAATTCTGTAAAACAAAAACAAAAACAAAGTTGAAGCAAATTCTCAAAAGATGTTCTAGCTTTGGGAAGAAAACATGGGGCAAAACAACTTCCTGAGGATAGTTCCAAGGATCGACGAAAAATTGAAAGTAATAGAAGGGAAAAACTGAATGAATGGCGTTACCATAAACACTCACCAGTTCCTGTAAACAAAAAAAAAATTCTGTGGAATTTATTTTTTCAGGTTTAGAGAACACAAGTTGTACCAACGGTTTTTGTTGAAGGTGGAAGCTCCATCTGAAAGTTGTGGTTGGCTAGGGTTTGACAAACTTGTGTGTCCATCAGACGAAGGAAGGAGCTGCTCCACCGCAAGCCTTCAGCAACTTTGGCTTCACACCAGCTGGAAATAATGACTGGCTCGGAACTCAGCTGAGGAACGCAGTCAGAGAAGCTGCGCGAAAAGCTCAGGTTGTGCATCTAGTTTACTCTTGTCGGTCAAACTCTCAAAACGAATCTTATCAAGAGCATCTGAGGAATTACTAATGAGCTCCCGAAGAAAGATCTCCTTGTTGCTGTAGAAGGTGTTGATGATAAGACTGAGAAGCTGGTTGATCTCAGCCTGGAAAGCAAACGTCTCTGCCTCAGACATGGCTTTAGCTTTCTCAACGAACTTGTGCTGAAGGGACTTTGATGCGCAGTGGAAGAAGAAAAGAGGCAGTTAGGGTTTTCGCAGAGAAGCTGCGCGAAATGGAAAAAAATGCTTTAGGGTTACGAAAGTTTTTATATATAGTGTGTGTAAATTGTAAAAAAAAAAAAAAAAAAGGAAAAACAGAAGGAATTTTTTTTTTGGATTTCATGGCGGAATCTAGAGATTTAACTACCAATTTCATATTGGAAGATTTGACGGCGAAAATGACGGAAGTTCTAACTAGAGCTCAGATCAGCTCACAACCTCCGCCAACTGAAGCGTCGACTGCTCCCATTAGTATCAAGTTGGGAGGATCCAACTATGCCTTATGGTCCCAGGTGGTGGAGATGTATATCTCTGGCAAAGATAAACTGGGATATATTAATGGGGACTTTCCTCAACCTGTTGAAACCGACCCCTCATTTAGGAGATGGCGTACTGAAAATGCCATTGTCAAAGGATGGTTGATCAATTCGATGGACCCCTCCTTAATTGCAAATTTTATCCGATTCCCAACTGCAAAACAGGTTTGGGATTCGGTGGCTACCACTTACTATGATGGGACAGACACATCTCAAGTGTATGATCTTCGCCGTCAAGTTACTCGTACGAAGCAAGTGGGTGAATCCATTGAAAAATACTATAATAACCTTCAAGGGTTATGGCATGAAATTGATTTCCGTCGTCCTAATCCAATGGAGTGTGCTATTGATATACAAAAATACAACTCCATCGTACAGGAAGATCGAGTGTATACCTTCCTCGATGCACTTGATGATAGATTGGATAAAACTCGAAGTGATGTGCTTCAGATCAAACCATTCCCTACGGTGGAACAAGCCTATGGATTCGTCCGTAGGGAAGAGGTCAGGCAGACCGTGATGATCACAGGTGTAGATACGACACCCGGAGCAGTTATGGCTTTTAAAGGGGTCAAAGGACACCATAATCTAATACCACCAAAAACAGGAACTTCATTGGGTAGCAAGAAATCCACAGGAAATCCACCATCTCTTGACATGAAATGTGGCCATTGCGGAAACTCCAAACACACCCGTGAAAACTATTTCAAACTACATGGGTATCCAGAATGGTGGAATGATCTTCAAGCACGGAAGAAACGGGACACCACTGGGCGAGCCGATGTGGCTACCAATAATGCCTCACTATCCCTTACTTCTCAGGCCGAATCTTCCCAAGATCCAGGTATTTCAAGTAAAGCATTTCACATCTCTACTCGTACTGATAAGGAGGATTGGATTCTGGACTCTGGAGCTACAGATCACATGACATTTGACCCAAACGATCTCTCCAAAACAACCCAGCCAAGACGGAGTCGTGTTGCCAATGCAAATGGGGTCACTTATCCAGTTACAGGAGCTGGAATAGTGACCTTATCTCCTTCATTATCATTATCTAATACTTTACTTGTACCCTCTCTGTCAAACCGACTAATGTCTGTAAGTCAGGTCACTTCAGATCTTAATTGTGTAGTACTGATGTATTCTACTTTTTGCCTTTTACAGGATATTCTCACCAAAGAGATCATTGGGCGTGGTACTAGGAGAGGAGGGCTATATTATGTGGATGACCTCAGTTCGGGAAGAGCCAATCATATGCAAAACATTGTTGGTAACAAGGAACGACAGATTTGGCTATGTCATCGTAGATTTGGGCATCCATCATTCGGGTATCTAAAACACCTATTCCCCAGTTTATTTTCAAATATCACACATTCAGATTTCAAATGTGATACTTGTATCCTAGCAAAAAGTCATAGGGCGTCTTATCCTATGAGCATGAATAAAAGTATGACTCCTTTTGCTTTAGTACATTCTGATGTTTGGGGACCTTCCCCGGTCATTACGTCATCAGGTCATCGTTGGTTTGTTATTTTTGTTGATGATTGTACACGAATGACATGGCTTTACCTTCTCAAACATAAAGATGAAGTATTTGCTACATTTCACCTGTTTCACACCATGGTTCAGACACAATTTTCTGAAAAAATTAAGATACTTAGGTCTGATAATGGAGGGGAGTATGTTAATCAACAATTCCGGACATACTTGGACAACCATGGTATTCTCCATGAAACCTCGTGTTCACAAACTCCACAACAGAATGTGACTGCGGAGAGGAAGAATCGGCATATTTTAGAAACGGCTCGGTCCTTACTAATCGGTGCACATATGCCTAATAAATACTGGAGTGATGCTATTACTACAGCGGTGTATCTACTGAATCGTATGCCCACAAAAACCTTACAATTTCACACTCCATTAAAAGTGTTATCTGATCATCTTCCCTTGCCTACTATTTTGATGCTTCCGCCCCGAATTTTTGGATGTGTTGCTTTTGTCCACCTCCATAAAAATCAACGAACTACATTGGATCCATGTGCTGTCCGCTGTGTGTTCTTGGGGTATGACGTACAAAAAAAGGGTTATCGATGCTATGATCCAATTACTAAAAGAACCTATATTACCATGGATGTCACTTTCCTCGAATCAGAATGTTTTTTCCCATCACCGGTATCCAATTCCACTCTTCAGGAGGAGAGTTATGGTGAAGAACGAAATTGGCTTGATGTTGAAATATTAGACACTAGTCCAACATACTCGGATCATACCAATCATATGGAGGAGCCAGTATCTAGACCCGAGCTTGAACTTCCAGGAACTGAAGCCGAAGTAATAATTGAATCTCTAGAAGATGAAGTGGTTGATGTACCCCTCCACTCCCTAGTACCCAATGATCCTCCAGCTAAGAATACTCCTAGGTAAGCTATCCTATCACACCTTTACAAACTAATGCTATAGATACATCTGTTGGTTATGTTTTACCTTTCAGACACAATCGAGGCAAACCTCCAAATCGATACTCCCCAGAAAGAGAAGAACGACAATCCAAGTATCCAATAGCAAATTATGTATCTACTCAAAGGTTATCAGAACCTATCAGGGCATTTGCACAAACATCTCCTCGTGTCAAATTCCAAGTAGCATTGAATAAGCCTTATCTGATCCAAAATGGGCTCAAGCTATAAAAG
Organism: Hippophae tibetana; assembly: GCA_037013495.1. Lineage (NCBI taxonomy): Eukaryota > Viridiplantae > Streptophyta > Magnoliopsida > Rosales > Elaeagnaceae > Hippophae > Hippophae tibetana. Next base: position 14,387,395 of record CM072809.1, on the reverse strand, counting down.
AGGAATTTGAGGCATTGCAGAAGAATAACACATGGGTGTTAAGCGAGTTACCTCAAGGGAGGAAGATGGTAGGATGCAAGTGGATTTTCTCCATTAAATATAAAGCAGATGGGTTAGTTGATCGATACAAGGCGAGACTTGTAGCAAAAGGATATACACAGAAACACGGGATAAATTATCAAGAAACCTTCTCACCTGTGGCTAAACTAAAAACCGTTAGAGTCTTGTTATCTCTTGCGGAAAATTTAAATTGGCCATTGCACCAACTTGACGTAAAAAATGCCTTCCTTCATGGTGATCTTGAGGAAGAGATTTATATGGATATCCCACCAGGATATACTGTTACAACCGGAAAAGAAACTGCATGTAGATTACAACGAGCATTGTATGGACTAAAACAATCACCTCGAGCATGGTTTGGTAGGTTAAGTTCAGCAATGAAGAAATATGGGTTCCAACAAAGCAACTCTGATCATACTCTTTTCCTAAAACACCGATTAGGGAAAATAACAGCCCTTATAGTCTATGTAGATGACATGATCATTACAGGAGATGATAAAGAAGAAATCTCTAAGCTTCAAGAACAACTGTCAAATGAGTTTGAAATGAAGAATTTGGGAGGGCTCAAATACTTCTTAGGTATTGAGGTAACAAGATCAAAACAAGGCATATGTCTTTCCCAAAGGAAATATACTCTAGACCTACTGGCAGAGGCAGGACTACTAGATTGTAAACCTGTCGATATTCCAATGGTTCAAAATCATAAACTCGGAGAATATGTGGACCAAGTACCAGCAGATAAACAGAGATATCAACGGTTAGTAGGTAAACTCATATATTTATCTCATACTCGACCTGATATTGCTTATGCTGTGAGTGTGGTGAGTCAGTTCATGCACTGCCCAAGTGAAGACTATATGGATGCGGTCATGCGAATACTTCGTTATTTAAAGTCCTCCCCTGGGAAAGGACTTATGTTTTCAAAGAATGGTCAATTGGAAGTCCTTGGATATACAGATTCAGACTGGGCAGGGAATATGAAGGATAGGAAATCTACTGCTGGGTACTTCACTTTTGTGGGGGGAAATCTTGTTACATGGAGGAGCAAGAAGCAAAAGGTAGTTGCCTTATCTAGTGCTGAAGCTGAATTTCGAGGAATGGTCAAGGGAATATGTGAGCTCCTGTGGTTGAAAAAACTTCTAACTGAGATTGGTGTTGCTCCTAACTCTGAAATGAATTTATTTTGTGATAACAAAGCAGCCATTGCCATTTCCCACAATCCAGTCCAACATGATCGCACGAAACACGTTGAAGTGGATCGAAACTTCATCAAACAGAATCTTGAAGAAAAGATTATTAAGCTTCCATTTGTTAAGTCAGAAGATCAATTGGCTGATATACTCACAAAATCTGTTTCTGCAAAGAACTTTTACAACTCACTTGACAAGCTGGGCATAAGAGACATATATGCACCACCTTGAGGGGGAGTGTTGGCATGTGAGTTGTGTGGCAGACAACACTGAATTAAAGTATGCTAGATAACAAGCAAATATGGAAGACAAGAATAATAGTGGAAATTAATAATAGTGTAATTTGTTTCTTTTCCGTTTTTTCTTAGTATACAAATACTATACTCGTGTATAGAGAAATGAGAACAGAGAAATACAAAAATACAGAAACAATAAGTTGACATTTTTATTTTAATATTATTTTTCAAATATATTATCGACTAAAATATAAAATAATTTTTATTTAAATTATTAATATATATTTTATTTAATTTTAAAAATAACGATATTATCCATTTATTAAAATTATTATTAGAATTTACTTTATACCAATAAAAAAAGGATAATTTAAAGGTATCATCAAAATTTCGAACGAAACACTTGTTCTGATCTATCATCAATGCATGTTACCGGAGGCCTTGGTCATTGGTTGAGTTCCGTAATGAAGCCGATCTTCAGCACCACCGTGGGCCCTGAGAGCCGAAGGCACATGTATTAAGTGCAATCGCAAGATAATTGAACTACATTTCTGGCTAATAATATCTTCACTTTAAACTTTTTTCAGCACCACCGTATAATGTTCTTCAAACTGTATGTATGATGTTCAATTAGCCGTAGGCAGAGACAGTTTGAAGAACATTATGAAAGACAAACACGACCTTATAATGTTCTTCAAATAATTGTTCGTCTTTCATAACTTTTGCGTGAGTGTCTATCAAATATCAATCATTTTTGGAGCACATCCACATTCACACTTATCACTGAAGAGATTTCCATTTTTAAATATTATTTTCAAGGGGTACTTACTTTCGTGAAAGGTAAGATAACTTAGGAAAATGTGATACAACGCGCGTGCGTCGACTGTGCCATGCCGAGTGCGTGTGTGTGGTGAGGTGGCATTTCATTTTTTGGAAAAATTATTGTTATATATATATATATTTTTCCAGACTGTTATTTTCTTTATTAGAATATGACCGTTAAATGACAGTTTCTCTTCTTTATTCAGAAAAATAGCCGTTGCTCGTGTTTGCTTGCGTTTGCTTGGGGACGCCTGAGTTGTTTTATCTTGGGGACGACGAGGCTGTGTTAGCTTACACAAATTGGGCAGAGCCGCGAAACGTATTAAAGAGAACAACTTAGTCCGCGAATCAACCCAAGCAGTTCGTACCAGGTTTTCGGTAATATTGTTTCATTACTGTTATTAACAAACTTGTTTCAACAATTTTAAAACGAATTCTATCTGACATGTCTATTGAAATGTTAACTGCTGATCTTAACAAACCATTCCGTTTTGAAGGACTACACTTTAAAAGATAGAGACAAAAAATGTTGTTTTTCTTAACCATGAAAAATGTTGTTTTTGTTCTTACTACTGAAAAACCAATACAGTTCAATCCTACTACTGAAACTGCAACTAAGGATTTAGACACTTGGATGGAAAATGATTTTCTATGTAAAAATTATATTCTTAACGATTTAGCTGATGACTTGTATGATTATTATAACTGTGATAAGTCTGCTAAGGAAATTTGGGAAGCACTTCAAAAGAAGTACGACACTGAGGAAGCTGGAACTAAGAAGTATGCTGTCAGTAGATACATGAAGTTTCAAATGATTGATGGAAAATCAGTGGAAGCTCAATCACACGAACTGTAGAAGATAGCACACGAAATAACTTCTCAAGGTATGACTTTAGATGAACAATTTCAAGTAGTTGTTATAATAGATAAATTACCCCTTGCTTGGAAAGATTTTAAGAATACACTTAGGCATAAAACTAAGGAATTTTCTTTAGAAAGTCTTATAACCCGTTTAAGAATAGAAGAAGAAGCTCGAAAGCAAGATTAAAGAGATGAAGTACTCGTAGTCTCAAATAACAATACCAATAAGAAACCTTCCTCTACAATTCTGAAACCTAAAGGTAGAAATATGAAAACTCATAATCGTAGTAATAATCAAAACCATAACCACCAAAATAGAAATAGAAACTATTCTCCCCAGAATGGACCTCAACCCCCTTAAGGAATAACACATTCATGTGTTATAGTTATAATAGACCTGACCACTTGGCTAGGAACTACCGGAACAGGAATCATCCTGCCCCACAGACGAACCTTACCGAAGATCAACTTATTGCTATGATATCTGAAGTCAATTTTGTTGGTGGATCCGAGGGGTGGTGGGTGGACACTGGTGCTTCTCGCCATGTCTGCTATGATCGAGACATGTTCAAGTCCTATTCTTATTCTGAGGACAAGAAAGTGATACTGGGCGACTCCCACTCCACTAAAGTTGTTGGTACTGGTGAGGTGGTATTGAAGTTTACCTCTAGAAAGACTATCATCTTGAAGGATGTCCTGCATACTCCAAAGATGAGAAAGAACTTAGTCTCAGGCTATCTTCTTAACAAAGCTGGGTTTACTTAAACTATAAGGGGCTCACTTATATACTATAACTAAAAATAATATATTTATTGGGAAAGGGTATGCCACTGATGGCATGTTTAAATTAAATGTTGAAATCAATAAAACCTCTTCTTTTGCTTACATGTTGAGTTATTTTAATATTTGGCATCCTAGACTTTGTCATGTTAATAAACGCATAATCAAGAACATGAGTAGCTTAGAACTAATTCCTAAACTATCTTTAAATGATTTTGAAAAATGTGATTTTTGTAGTCAAGTTAAAATAACCAAAACTTCACATAAATCAGTAGTTAGAGACTCTGAACCTTTAGAATTAATTAATTCTGATATATGTGAACTTGATAGAAATTTAACAAGAAATGGAAAACGCTATTTTATAACTTTTATAGATGACTATTTAGATTACACTTATATATATCTAATGAAAAATAAAAGTGAAGCATTTGACATGTTTAAAATATTTATGACTGAGATTGAGAATCAACTTAAGAGAAAAATAAAAAGGTTTCGAAGTGATAGAGGCACCGAATATGATTCCAATATCTTCAATGACTTTTATAAAACTCATGCAATCATTCATGAAAAATTGCACCTTATTCTCCTTAAATGAATGACAAAGCTGAAAGAAAAAATAGAACTTTTACTGAATTAGTTGTTGCAATTTTATTAAACTCGGGTGCTCCTTCCCATTGATGGGGAGAAATTTTATTAACTGTTTGCTATGTGCTAAATAGAGTGTCTAAATCTACAAATAAAATTTGACCATATAAAATTTTGAAAAATAAGAAACCTAATTTAACTTATTTTAAAACTTGGGGTTGTTTAGCCTATGTTAGGATCCCTGATCCTAAAAGAAATAAACTTGCTAGTAGAGCATATGAGTGTGTATTCATAGGATATGCTGTGAATAGTAAAACTTATAAATTCTATAACTTAAAAGATCATGTAGTTGTAGAATCTAATGATGCTGACTTCTATGAACATAGGTTTCCCTTTAAATTTAAAAATAGTGGGCACTCGTCTTCTAGTAGTTTACCCATAACTAGAACTAGTGAAAAAATGAAAAATTAAACACTGAAATTAGAAGAAGTAAACGAGCTCGAACCCTTAAGGATTTTGGGTCTGACTTTTATGCTTATACCTTAGAGGAAGATCCTCAAACTCTTAAAGAAGTATTATCTTCTTTAGATGTCAACTTATGGGAAGAAGCCATACATGATGAAATGGACTCACTTGAGTATAATAAGACTTGGCATTTAGTTGACTTACCTCCTGGTTGCAAAACCATTGGATATAAATGGATACTAAAAAAGAATAACTTCCATACATGTACTTTTCTCTCTCCCTACTATCCATGATTTAGTAGTACATCAAATGGATGTTAAAACTGCTTCCTTAAATGGTGATTTAGAAGAAGAAATTTATATGGATTAAGCTGAAGGTTTTGTTATCCTAGGTCAAGAAAATAAAGTTTGTAAATTAGATAAATCTATTTATGGTCTAAAACAAACACCTAATCAATGACATGAAAAATTTGATAATCTAGTTATCTCATATGGATTCAAAATAAATGAAAGTGACAAATGCATTTATTATAAATTAGAAGATAATATTTGCACTATTATATGTTTATATGTGGATGACATGCTTATTTTTGGATCAAATATTTATGTTGTGAATAATGTGAAAACGTTGTTAAGAGCTAATTTTGATATGAAAGATCTCGGAGAAGCGAGTGTAATCCTTGGTATAAAGATAACTAGGTCTGAAAAGAGAATTTTTCTAGATCAATCTTAGTACATTGAGAAGATCTTAAAGAAATATAATTACTTTAAGTGTAAACCTGCATGTACTTCTTATGATCCTAGTGTAAAGTTGTTCAAGAACACCGGGGACAGTGTTAGACAAACTAAATATGCAAGCATCATTGGTAGCTTACGTTACACTACTGATTGCACTAGACCAGACATAACTTATATTGTGGGACTATTATATAGGTTTACCTGTAGACCTAGTATAGAGCATTGGAATGCTATTGAAAGAGTTATGGGATACCTTAAGAGAACTATGTACCTTGGGTTACATTATAAAAAGTTTTCCACAGTTTTAGAAGGATACAACGATGCATATTGGAACACTTTATCAGAAGACTCCAAAGCAACTAGCGACTATATATTTAACATAGCTGGTGGAGCTATTTCTTGGAAGTCTAAGAAACAGACAATATTGGCTCAATCTACAATGAAGTCTGAAATGATAGCACTAGCCACTTCTAGTGAAGAAGCAGGCTGACTAAGAAGTCTGTTGGCTGAGATCCCTTTATGGGAAAGGCCGATACCAACTGTCTTAATCCACAACGATAGTACTGCGGCTATTGCAAAGATTCAGAACCGTTACTACAACGGCAAGAGACGACAAATACGTTGTAAACATAGTACTGTTAGAGAATTTCTCTCTACGGGAGCTGTAAGAGTGGATCATGTACATTCTGATGAAAATTTGGTAGATTCTTTGATGAAAGGATTATCGAGAGAGAAGGTTTTCAAAACCTCAAAAAGAATAGGATTAATGCCCTTAGAATGAAGAGTCACTTGTGATGGTAACCCAACTTATAGACTGGAGATCCCAAGAAATAAGTTCAAAGGGTAATAACAAGTGATGAAGTGATATGAGATGTATCATGCTATTTTTCAAATCCCATTCTATATTGTTAGAAGCATGAAGTCCTGAAGTGATAGAAAATGATGAGTTAATTGTTAAACTCTTAATGAGTTCTATACTCTATGTGGAGTGGAGTACATAGCTACAAGAGTACTCTTGATAGACTCACTTATGTAAATGTGGAACTGTGGCGGCTTCCTATGAAAATTTTTTGGGGAAAAATTTACTAGAGCGTTCACTATACTGGGATACACGTGCATGGCCATAAAGCACGTTCTTTTAGAACTACACCTTGTAAAGGTTGTGTGTGTAATGTTGTTAGAGATAGAATTCAAAACTACGAGTTACTCTAGTATATTCTAAAGCATCAATACTATGCAAAAGTTCAAGTCGATAAAATTCAAGTGGGGGATTGTTGGAAATATGAAGTTTATAAAAAAAATTTAAAACCTTTTCCCACATTGCTTTTTTACATTATTTAAAAGAGGTATAAATAGTAAAGAGTTGGATATTGGGATTGGGCCCCAAGGGTTACCCACTTTTGTGGAAGGGGAGAGAACCTAGGAAAATGTGATACCACACACGCGCGCACGCGCCGCCGCTGCCGTCCATCCATCCGGCCGTGCCGAGCCGATCCGAGCCGAGTCCGAGTGTGTGTGAGGTGGCATTTCATTTTTTGGAAAAAAATATTTTTTACAAAAATGTTTCCAATCAAAAAATGGTTGTTATATATATATATTTTTTCCAGAAAAAACAACCGTTATTTTCTTTATCAGAATATGACCGTTAAATGGCTATTTCTCTTCTTTATTCAGAAAAATATGTCTATTACTAGTCTTTACTCAGAAAATGGTCATCACTCTTTATTATTAAGAATTACTGTTACACTCTTAATTCCCATACATTACCATTATTATCATAATTGTCACACGGTTTTTGAAACCTATAAATAAGGGGTCTCACCTCTCAGTTTAAAAACAACAATCTGAAAACTCATCTTCCTATGAAAAAAAATCTCTACAATTCTAAGTTATTTTTTTAGTTTTCCGAGCAACAAATTTTCAGGTGTAACATTCCAGTCTTCATTAGTGGAGTGAAGTTTTGAGATAGAGATTAAGATTCTAGACTGTTTTATCCTGTGAACGACGAGATTGTGTTTGTTTGCACAAATTGAACAAAGTCGCGAAATGTCACAAAGTCGCAAAATGTCTTAAAGAGAGCGACCTAATACGCGACTCAACTTAAGCAATTTATACCAGGTTTTCGGTAATATTGTTTCAGTATTGTTATTAACAAACTTGTTTTAATAATTTCTTTAAACCTTATAATGTAAAAAGCTTTCGGTATACTGTATTCAAACGAGAAATGTCCTTTAGAATCGTTCAAGAATTCCTTTTACTACTGTTAGTTTGGAAATGTTTATTAGATTAATTAATTAGTTTGAATGGTAATTTTGGGATGCTTTTATAAAACATTAAGTATTATAAAATATGTTAATTAATTTTTTTTATAAAAAATATATTATTTAATATTTTTTTATAAAAAAATTTATCTAAGTATTTTTAACAAAAAAATTTAATAATAAAATAATATTTAAAAAATATCAAATATCTTTCTTGACATCTTTTTCATAACTAAAATAACTAAATCATCTTTTCTAATTTAGGGAATTAAATTGCATTTTTTCTCGAAACAAAATGACTAATTTGATTCTTCACTCTTATTTATATTTTTTTAACATTTTTTTTTGTCAAATTTTTGCTATTTATTTTTATAAATTACCACTGTTTGAGCATTCTTTGATAATGGGTTTGTTTAATTATCTTTTTACAAGGTTAATCATATTTAAGAATTTTAATTAATTTGAAGGGTTAATACATAGATTCAATTGTAAAATTTTATTGTTCCAATATAACATAGAAATATCAGTTATTAATTCTCTCGAAAATTTAAATATGTGAAGAATGTATCTAATAAAATACAATTTTTTTAAGTACATAGCTATTTTTTTTTAAATTACATAATTAATAGTAGATGTTTACTGTAGAATTGGATAGAATTAGAGTTTTTGTTACCTTAATTATCTATACTATCTAAATTATTATTTCATATTTTCCATTGAATTTGTGATCCATATGCAATTACTGGGTACTTGCAACCACTATGATAGGTAAAGACCGAAAGCTTACGTCCTCACTTCTGAACTGTTTCAATGGAAGCATGATTTAAATTCTATGTACACACTATTTTCTCTTCATTTCTCTATGTGTTTACCAAAATATAGCGTAATCGGACAGACAAAAAAATAAAATAAAATAAAAGCATTAACATAAAAATCTTTCATATAAATGTTATTCATGTTAACTTAACATGGATTGAACTATGACTTAAAAGGGGGAGTACTGAATATTATAACCTATCTACTTGGTTAATGTAGAAAAGAAATAAAAAATAATAATTGGAGAAAATAAATATGGTTAAAAACGAAGAAATACTTGAAGTCTAAGTCTGGACAGATCCAACTGTAGGTTAATGGGCCATGACCATCATGTATGGGGAATAAAAGATATGATATAATGTGCATGTATACTTAACGATAAAAAATATATAATAATAATAGTTAAAATACATTATATAAATATATATTAGAAAAAATAAATTAATCCTAAAATTAATCATTTTAAGATTTAAAGTTTAGTATTTAAGAATCAATAAATAGATATTAACGTTTACTGCGTAAGATTTAGAGATTATTAAAATAATATTATTGTTAAATCATTTTTTTAATACGCATTCTTATTACTAATCTCTTATTTTTTTTTTCATTTTTTTAATTATAAATAATACATAACTCCTTTCTTTCATTCTACTTTTGATTATATATAAGACATAACTCTCTTTTTTTTCATTTTACTTTTTAACAATAAATAATACTTATATCAATCCTAACTCTGTCTCTATGATCTCTAATCAACATCAAATCCATTATGTTGTTTACGTGGATGTTCTTATATGGTTTTATATCTTAATAATATCACAATTTTATTTTTGGTACATTTTTATCTATAATTTTGAAATATATTTTAATGATACCCATTTAAAAAAGAGAAGATGTACTATACTTATTCTAAAAATAATACTTATATCTTATACTCAATTTTTATGATTATTTATTTATTTTTTGATACATTCAATTACAACTTATTCAATTTAAAATAATTTATATTTAATGTAATTAAAAAAATAAAAAAATTATTTTGCCATGGTATGACCACTTTTTAATAACAATAATATTAAACTTGTTATAAAAATAAGTATAGAACTTATATGTAATTTTTGTAATAAATATAGGATCATATCGATATTTATATGTTTAAAAAATGTATAAATTTGATACAATTTGTTATTTAAAAAATAGAAAAAAACCATTGTTTTAATTTAATCTCTATGGAATTTTAATACTAAAATAGTGGATACAATTATGATTTTATTTTTTATATTGTATAAAATATAACGCAATAAATAATATTTTATTAAATTTAATAAAATTATTTATTTAATACGATATTATTCTAACGTTATTTTTTTTAATAAAAGATGAAAAATTTAAAAATATTACTTTAATTTATATTTTATTTTATTTATATATATTTGATTAAAATTTGTTACAATTATATTTAATTATTATTAATTGTTTATTACTTATGATAAACTAAAAGATTAAAATTATTAAATATAACATAAAATTAAAATAACTATTTAATAATCGATTAAATGATTTTCGAATAATAATTATTGAAAAATGAATTAAAAAAATATTTTATTTTTGAAAAGAATATATTTATTAGTATGTTATTTGATGTCTAGGTATTTGTGAGTTCGAGGGGGAAAATATATATATATAACGTAACTTTAGTAAAAAATTCATTTAGTTTTTAACCCAAAAAATCTCCGTATCATTTAAGTCTTGGATTCGTGAACCTTTATGAGAAATGTTTGAGCAAAGTGCAATACTGTATCAAAGATAGCATGGTCGTCTCTCATGTGCTAACCAGCTAGTTTCTACCCAAAATTGTAGCGTTTTTGAATAAAAATGACGGCATTTTGGAAATCCAACGCTTCTCTGTTCAAGCGATGAAATGATGGCGTTTCTGAGTAGTAGTTGGTTGTTTCACTTGGCAAACATTGTTTCTACGTACGATCTTCACCGTTTTACATTTTGGAAAAGATTTAAGTTAACTGAAAACAACCATACTTCTTCTATACACTCAATTATATATAACATCCGACAGGAATTGTAATATCACCTGAAAGTTCATAAATAAATATTGATATTTTTAATTTTTAAAAAGTTTACTTAATAAATAAATGTATTTATAATTAATAAGGGATGCATTTCATCTTAATTTTTAATAAAATAATTTAGTTTATATATAAATTAATGCATAACAAAAAAACTTATCTAATCTAAATTTTAAATTTTAATCTTTTAATACATAATATACTAACAAATTCAATATCTTTATTAAAACAAGATGTATATAGCATATTTTTCAATTAAAAATAATTAGTATTATTATTTTATTTTATTTTTTTGAATATAAATTTTAAAAGTTACTATTGATTATAATTTTTATAGATTTTATTATAAGTTATATTTAATTAACGTAAAATATTAATCTTGCTAATACGTACTCACATTTCAAGGATGGAATATTAATTCCAAATCAGCAAACGCTTGTACTCCTAAGATTGTGAAACAAATATTTGCCTACAAGTTTTTCTTCTTCCTACGGCTTAGGGGTTTGAAAAACGTGAAACTGAAAACACGTGTTTTGTGAGGTAATTATGAAATAAGAAACATGTGTGGCCCCAATATTTTTGAATTTGTATGAGATGATAAAATACATTTAGATTTTGTAAGACAAATTAAGCAGATAGATTAGCTTATATCAGTAAATTGTATCTTCTACTAATGTATATATATATATATATATATATATATATATATAATAATAATAATAATATAGCTATACTCAAATTTTATTTTATTTTATTTTCGATTGAGCCTGACATTTTGGAATATATGTAAAATCTGTTTTGTGATTTAAGACCCTTTTCACATTAGTGACTTCCATTTCAATTAATCTTGGTGCAGATTACTTCAGCTTGTGCATGTGCGCTTGTGTATTATCTAATTTGCACTGAATTTCTCTTTCTTTTGATTTTTATATTTATTTAATTATGTTATAAAATATTTCTTATGGGTATAAATTTATTTTAATCAGCTTAATATATGTTTTTTTAATAAGATAATAAATATGTATTTAATTATTTTCACAAATACTTAGATTTTTTTTATAGCGTGATAAATCAATATTGTTTTTGTTTCGGTCCATTAAAAATTAAAATAAGTTATATATATATATATATAGAGGGAGAGGGAGAGAGAGAGAGATAATTAAATGAAAATAAATGAGATTAATTTCATTAGTACGAAGGTGAAGTTTACACGGTAATTAAGCATCAACTCATGAGAATGATTTAAAAAAGAAAGCGCGCCGCAATAAATTTTAAACAACTTCGTACAAATAGATTGACGAATTTCCTTGAAAACATTCATTCACACATCGTTTATGAAGGAACGAAAATGTCGATGTTGTACATAACATTATTACGATAATTTTGTTTTTTTATATATTTTAATATTGAAATATAATATTTATATCTTTTAGATAAATTATGGTAAAAATATAGATAAAATATTTTCAATTTTTAAATATATTTTTTAAATATTATAGATATTGTAATTAAAATATGACTATTATTTTTAACAAAATATAAAAAGTATTAATTTTATTATTTTTTTATTATTTTGATGAGTAATCATTTAAATTCATTTTTTTATTTTTATAGTAGATAATATATTCTATCTCTTTTAACATATTTACTATATATATAAATATTTTTAAAAATAAATAATTAATAAAATTTATTTTTATATTTTCGAGATTTATCTATTTATATTAGTTATAATTAAATAGTCTACTTAATTTTTTAAAACCCTTTAATTAATTATTTTATAATATTTAGTAGAAAAATATATATTTTATTATATAATATTTTAATTAATTAATCAACTTATTGATTAAAATAAATATTTTATATATTTAAAAATACATGTTTTAAATAAAAAATTAGTTTAAAATATAAATAATTAATTTTTTTTTTATGTTTTATAAAGTTTTATAAATATTTTCATATTTTTGTAATTTTTTTCAAGATTTTGATGAAAAAATATAATATTTTTGTCATTTTTATAAAAATTATATTTTGAAAATTTCTTCCATATCTTGACAGTTCAAATTTGTAACGAATCGAATTGTGCTTTCAATCGTAGCTAGCACAGGTTCTTAGTTTCATGTAACGTAGTTGCATATTATTGAGCCAGCAAGGCTGTTCTGATAAATTAAAATCTTCTAACATTATGTAATAAATGAATTTCTTATACTCTGCGTGCCTGCCAAAAATAACATGACTCCCTTGTTACTGTTGGAGAATCTGGTGCGCATTCATAGGTTGTTCTCATATGTTGCACTTTCGGACTAGGAGAGGCTGCAGATAGCATGATAACACGCCAATTATTGAATTGTTATTATTTTTTATACCGGTTGTATGAAACTTACGAAGAAATCTATGGCTTAACTCCCTACAAAAAAGCTCTTAAAGAGGAAGAGTTATCATAAACTTATAAGTACAATAGAAACTCAATGATTAATCGACGTGAGATTTCAACACACTCACTCATATCGATTTCCGACCGGAGATATAAAGCGTCTCCCGCTCACACCGGCGTAGGATCCATCCCCTACAACCGGTCGGGTACCGACTGAGTCACCTAGCTCTGATACCATGAAAAAATTCATGGTCTAACTTCCTCCAAAAGAGCTCTCAAAGAGGAAGGGTTGTCATAGACTTATAAGTGCAACAGAAATCCAATGATCAATCGATGTGGGACTTCAAGAATTTATTCTTGTATAAATTGATAAATGTATACAAATATAGAGAATGATTTAAATTTTTATAAAAAATATTTTCCCATCAATTTTAACATGAGATGTGTTTAATTCCAATAAATTCATTTGTTGAATTATAAGTTTTTTACTTAAAAAAATACATAGATGAAATATTTATTAAAAGTGATAAACTTATAAAAATATAATTAACTTTTTTTCTAATAGTTTAAATTTTTATGATAAAAAAATAATTTACGAAGATTAATAAATATATCAAAATATGTATTTTTTAATAACTTTTAACCATATATATGTATATATATTATTTATTTAGAAAAGTTTTTTCTGTTCATGTACACACTTGGAATATTATTCAAGTACATCAGTCCAATATTTAACATTTATTTAATAAAGTGAATCTAATTAGTTATATCTTAATCGAGATACATGAATGTGAAACCATTCTAATCTTGGCTAGCCCCTATTCAACTAATATAAATATGCATTTTCAGTTTATTCTCTTCAACTATAAGCTACTGCTTTAGCTTCTTGTGTTTCAAGTTTCTCATATTAATTACCGTACGTCCTTTAATTATTGATCTTCTCAAGTACTACAAACAAAAACCTTTGCTGATCGATTGATCAGTTGTTAGTTCCGGCAAATGGGGGGTTCATCACCATGTGCTTGTTGCAAGTTGTTGCGACGCCGGTGTTCCAAAAATTGCATTTTTGCACCTTATATATTTTCCTTCTGATGACCCTCAAAAGTTTGCCATTGTTCACAAGATCTTTGGAGCTAGTAATGTCAGCAAAATGTTACAGGTCTCATATTTTTTATGATTAATTTTTCAATTTCTACTTCTTTAATGTTTAGAATATTAGTTGTGTCTAACTAGCTATGGTTTAATTAATTTCTTTGTCTTGGGCAAATGAAACAGGAAATTCGAGTAGATCAAAGAGCAGATGCAGTGAGTAGTATAGTGTATGAAGCAAAAGCAAGAGTGAGAGACCCCGTGTATGGATGTGTTGGGGCAATATCATATTTACAGAACCAAGTTTCTCAGTTACAAATGCAGTTAGCAGTGGCACAAACAGAGATACTGTGCATTCAGATGCAACAAGAGGTGCCTCTTCCAACCCAATTATTAGATTATCATCATCAAAACGACGACGTTCAATCTTAATTTCTTTTGTCATTCCCGTCTACTACTAATAATAATGTATGAGTGCAAAATTACTGATCCTATATTAATTAGCTCATTAAAATTGCATTAGCAAACTCTGTTGTTTTTGCTCTCTGAAACACAATGGAAAAGATATATTCTGCTGTGTACTTTTTCAAACGATTGATTAAAATTGTAATTTGAAGTAAAAGTGAGAGTGATAAGGTGATAATTAATTAGGTGAGATATCAAATAGTATATTCCATCTTATTTAATATTTTTAATAAATTTATGGATTAAAATTATCTCATCTTATTTCATATCATTAATTTCATTTAAAATTATCTCTAATAAACTTATGATTAATATAGATAAATAAATTTTTATTTTTTTTATAATTTTACTCATCATTTAAATATTATTTCATCACATCTCATATCTCATTTAATATTTATTATAAGTTTATGGGCTAAAATTATATCATCGTATTTATATCTCATCACATCCCTTTTAAAGTTGTTCTTTATAGATTCAGAGTTATTACAAATAATTATACTTAAGAACTTATCATATTCTATTTAAAATTATTATTCATAATTATTATAAATAATTATAATTAATATTTCATGTCATTTCATTCTCAATAGTTTCATAGTTATTATAAATAATTATGTTTAACATAAATAAACATATTTTATTATTTTTATAGTTTTATTTATTATTTAAATTATATTTCATCACATTATCATATGAATAAACAAAAAATAAATACGATAAAATGAGATATACACATAAAATAGATTAATAAAATATTCTATCTAAATTCACAACTCCAAAACAAATTTTGTTGTGTTTGCTATTGACTCAAAAGTTAAGAAGAGAAAAAGGAAGAGGAAACATACTAAGTATCAAGACTCAATATCCAATTTGCTAGTTACAAATGAAATGTAGCTACGAATCACGATCTTCTACAATCCGCCACAACCCTGTACAGACTCAAAAGCTTAAAAGTTAATATGTGTTTATGTGAGACGAGCTTCCCTGCAAGCATATATTTTAATCTTAATTAAGAAGATAATTAACTGGTTTGTCATCGATATGGATTCTAAAAAAAATCAAAAATCATAATAAAAAATATTTTTATTTTTTATTTTTTAAGACAGCCGCGTATACTTAAAGTTTTCTAATTGTTTGAAAATTCAAATTAACTATAAATGGTTTTTATTTTTCAATGGTATATTTGGAATTTTAAAATTAAAAAAATTAATTTTTGATACTGTTGTCTATTTTTTATTTATTATTACTATAGAAACATATTCAATGTATATTTTTGAATGAAAAATTGAAAAAAAGTATATCCCAATTTTTTGTGTTTTTTAAAAATTAAAAATTATTTTACATTCTTATTTTTTTAAATTCTATTTTCTTTTTAGAAAATTTAGATTTTGATTAGTGAAAAATTGATAGGCTTTATTGAGAGTCAAAACTATTTTATTTATGATTTGACGTATCTTGTATTAAATTTAATACAATAAATAACATTGTATCAAATTTAACATGTTACTATTCATCACATTTATCACTGTTCATGTTGCGTTATTTTATTAAATTTTAAAAATATTTTAAAATTGTTTATTCATATAATAATTAAAATTAAGCATATAAAACATAATGACTAAAAAAATTATTAATACAATATAAAATTAAAAAATTAATATAAATTAAAACAATGATTTAAAATATTGTTATTTTTATTACATATAATAAATTAAAATTAATTATATGATACAAAATAAGTAAAAAAATTAATAATACAACATAGAATGACAAATATAAACTTTCTTATGTAGTAGAAGCGAGTATAAATGTATTTGTTTCAATCATGAAATTTTGGATTCTTTCCAACACTATAGCTTACTTGTTGTCACCATACTTTCAACATATTTCTAAGCCAAATTATATGACAAACATACGATGCAGTAACTACGTACTTAGATTTTTAGGTTATGAGAGTGATTATTGGTTGATGAATATAGTAAGTCATAGTTGATTGTATCTTTGTTGTAGTAAATAATTCTTTTTGTAGCTTTGATAACTTACTTCTACATTCTACAGATATATTAATTGGCTTGCAATTATCCATCTTAAACTTATTAAAGATCCACTTTGATAACCTTCTTGTGAGATAAAAATTTCATTTTCTCTTTATTTAACTTAGATACCAATATAATAAACCATAAGCACGATATCAATCATTTCAAACTCTATTAGCATTTCTTTCTTGAATTATTCAAATGTGAATATCAAGCCATCCACGTACAAGCACATGATTAATACCTCTCTTTCTTTGATCTTGACATAAAGTGCATACTCGTGTGGGAATTTTACGAAGTTGTTCTCTTGAAAGTACTCGTCGATCCTGCTATTCTATGTCCTTGGTACTTGTTTCAACCCGTAAACAACCTTCTTCAATTTTATGACTTTGTCTTCTTGTCCTTTGACAAAATAACCTATTGCTTGTTTGATGTAAACTTCTTCTTTAAGAACTACATTTTGAAATGCATACTTTACATTGATGTATTCTCCACTTGTTCTGAGCTGCCATAGAAATAATAAGTCTAATAGTTTCTAGTAGTAAAAAGAGCAAATACCTCATTATAGTCAATTCTAGCTTTTTGACTGTGGCCTTTTACAATTAGTCTCGCATTGTATCTTTCAACTTCTCCATTAGCACTTTTCTTTGTTTTGTACTTTCATTTGACACCTATAACTTTATGAAATTTTGGAAGTGAAACAAGATCTCATGTATTTTTTTTCCTAATTACTTTAATTTCTTATCCATATCTTCTCTCCACTTCCTTTCTTGTGTGAATTATTTTAAGCTAATAGGTTCGCATTCGACAAATAGAAAAAAGAGTGTAAGATGTTCTATCATTTTAGTGTCCTTACAATTTCCTCAAGATTCTTTGTGCATGTGGTGCTCTTTTCATTTATAAATGATGGTGGTAAGTCTCTAACTTCTCATGTTGGTGAAGTAGATAGAGTAGTTGGCTTTTATTGGACTTTTCTTTCTTATTCTATTATTCTATGTTCATTTTGTTCTTCAAAATAAGGAGAAAAAATTGAAATCATCAAAATAAGAACCAAAATCATATTCTAATTCTTTGTTAAACTCCACGTCTCGATCTATAACAACCTTCTTAGTATTTGGATTGTATAGCTTATAGCCTTTTGAGTTCGAGTCATATCTAATGAAGATGAACACATCACTTTTTTCATCGAGCTTGATTATTATCTTATCCAGTACTTGAGCATATGCTAAGCTTCCAAATACTCTTACGTGGGAGATGTCAGGCTTTCTTCCACTACATGAATGTTATGGTGTTTTTTTCCTAAACGCTTCTTATTGGAGATCGATTGGATAGATAGAATGCACACATCGTCAATTTCTTACTTGTGAGCATTCTTTTCGCCATGTCGAGGATCATTATATTCTTCCTTTTAGCCACACCATTTTGTTATAGGGATCTTAGAATAGTTAAAAGAAGTCTAATTCCAATTGCTTCACAAAATTTATGGAACTCTTTGGAAGTGAATTCTCCTTCTTGATCAAATCTCATGGACTTGATCTCTTATCCACTTTCCTTCTTCACCACGACTGTGAATTTCTTAAATACTCCAAATAGTTTGGATTTTTTTTTCAAGAAATAGATCCATGCCTTTCTTGAAAAATCATCTATAAAGAGAAGGAAGTAATTACTATTATCAAAAGAGCCTGGCTTTATAATGTTGTACACATTAGTATGAATGAGTTCTAATGGCTACCATTCTTTAACTAGATTAGAATTTTACCTTGGGCTTTCACCGGGATCTGAGAATCATCACCAAATAAGACATTATCGATCATCAACTCATTTAGCTCAACAAACATGTTTCTTTTTCCATGCAGATGGTTGTTCACACCGAATATACCAAGTATTATTTTGCCTTTTATCCTTTCATTTATATGCTAGTAGTAAGGTTCCATTGTGTTTACTCTTATCTTTCATATAGTTAATCTTTTTCTTCAAATTTAGTTTTGAAATTTATACATTATGAAAAGTAGTGTCCAAATTTCTAACAATTATAACATTGAACTTTGTATTTGACATACCTTAAATTTGGATTTAACATACCTCATGCATCCTTGGTGAATTTGCACTTGAAATATTCTCAACACCATCATCATCTAAAGCTTGATAGATGGTATAGAAAGCTTTCTCGTATCTCTTTCTTGAGTCTTTTAAATTATCTTTTTGAACTTGAGATAATGTAGTCTGTGACTCATTGATTCATTTCTCTACAATCTTTCAAACATTATGTGCACTTAGTATAGATTTCATCTTGATACTCAAATTATCATAATTGTTTTTGTTGAGCATAAAGACTTGAAATGATGTCATACTATTAGTCATATCTTTTAATACAATTATAGTTATAAAATTATGATTGTACGGATAGATTCGAAACGTCGAAATACTTTTGAAGCGTATTTAACTCGATTCAAAGTCGACCTAATTCAACTCAATGAGATTTTAACTTGTTCTAACTCGGCATAACTCGATTCAACTTGGTAATTTATGCACAACAAGCTTTCATCAGTGCCTGGTGGTGCTTCCAAACTCCGATCGAGATGATTTTTGTGGCATTGTATTTCTTTCATCGAAAACTTTGATTTGATGCACTATAGTGATATACTTGAAACAACTTTACTAGTTCTCATATTACTTTTTTTTTACTTTATTGAAATATTAAAGTTTTAGAAGGTTTTAGAAAATTTTGGAAGAAAATACTTGTTATCGATTCTAAAATTTTATCTTGGTACAAAATAAGAAAAACTAACTCTATTTATACTAAAACCACCTCCTAATCGATGCTTAGGATTATGTTAATATATTTTTAATCTAATAATCATAATTGACTTATTAGAATTATCTATTTTATATATTTTTCTATTATTTTCTCTTCTTAAAATATCTAAATATTTTTTAAGAGAATTCTAAAACAAGTTTTTAAAACTTGGACATATTGAACTTTAATATAATAGACTCTTAATTAGGTCGTATACATTAGTATCAATAAGTTCCAATGGCTACCATTGTTTAACCATATTAGAATTTTACCTTGGCCTTTCACAAGGATCTGAGATTCATCACCAAATAAGACATTGTCGATCATCAACTCATTTAGCTCTACAAACATGTTTCTTTTTTCATGCATATGGTTGCTTACACAGAAGATATCAAGTATTATCTTGTCTTTCATCCTCGCATTTATATGCTAGTAGTACAGTTCCATTGTGTTTACTCTTATCTTTCATATTGTTAATCTTTTCTTTAACTTTGGTTTTGAAATTATTACATTGAACTTTGGATTTGACATACCTCAAATTTGAATTTCTTATTCCACGATTCTTCTTTCACGATCTCGTGTTGAGCTTTCTCATTTCTCATAGTTGTGGGAATTATTAGCATTATAATTCCAACATTGTCCATGACCGTGACCTCTACCTCTTCCACGACCACGATTGTATCTATCGTAACCTTGAATTTCTTCTTTCTCCTCGAATTGCATTTTGAGGAGTTATTCAGTGATCCCTTACTCCTTTTTATGTTTTTCTTCGTAAGCTTGCAATGACCCTAATAGTTGGTCGATGATCGTCTCTTCCAAATATTTTATTTCTACAATTATCACCATAATGTGCTCAAACTTTGAATCTAGTGAGTAAAGTATTTTTTTCCATGTTCCTTACATCTTTTAGTTTCTCATCGTTTCTTTTCATTTGATTAGAAATGACCAAAACTCAAGAGAATCAATTGGAAATGGGTTCAGACTCTTTCATATGTAAAGCTTCAAACTTATTTCTTAGTGTTTGGAGATGCACCTTTTTAATTTGCTCGGCTCCTTTACGAGATTTGAAGCTTCCTCATGCATCCTTGGCGAATTTTGCACTTGAAATCTTCTCAACACAATCTTCATCTAAAGCTTGATAGATGGTATAGAAAGCTTTCTTATATCTCTTTCTTGAGTCTTTTAAATTATCTTTTTGAACTTGAGATAATGTAGTCTCATCTTGTGACTCATTGTATCATTTCTCTACAATTTTTCAAACATAATGTGCACTTAGTATAGCCTTCATCTTGATACTCTACTTATGATAATTGTTTTTATTGGGCATAAGAACTTGAAATGATGTCATACTATTAGTTATATCTTTTCATACAATTATAATTATAAAATTCTGATTATAGGGATAGATTCGGAACGTCTACATACTTTTGAAGCGTATCTAATTCGATTCAAGCTCGATCTAATTTAACTCAATGTGATTCTAACTCGGCCTAATTCGGTTCGACTAGGTTCAACTTAGTAGTTTCTGCACATCAAGCTTTCAATTATGCCTTGTGGTGCTTCCAAATTTCGATCGAAATAATTTTTGTGGCATTGTATTTCTATAATCAATAACTTCGATATGTTGCGTTATAGTGATATATTTAAAACCATTTAGAAGGTTTTAGAAAATTTTGGAAGAGAATACTTATTATCGATACTCAAATTTTGCCTTGAAACAAAATAAGAAAAACCACCTCTATTTATACTAAAACCACTTTTTAACTATGTTAATATATTTTTAATCTAATGATCATAATTGATTTACTAGAATTATCTATCAAAATATCTAATTTATATATATATTTTTATTTTCTATTCTTAAAATATCTAAATATTTTTTAAGAGAATTATAAAGTAAGTTTTTAGAACTTGTAATTGAGTATAACAAACTCTTAATTATATCATTTAAATAAATAACTTTTAATTTCAATATCATTTTAATTTAATCAAATTTGTTTAAATAAATATTCAATATTGTTACTTAAAAGAAATTAAAATTTAATAAAAATTTTAATACAAAAGGTAAAAGGTTGGAGATGCCTTTATTGAATACAAGTGAACAGAGATGTTCACAAACAATATATTTCTATTTCTAAAGTCTATTTATTTCTTTTATTTTTATCGTCAGTCAACAATTGCAGCGAAAAGAAAAAGGTATTTTTTACCTAGAAAGCTACTGTTAAAATCCCTCAACCCCTTATTCATTGTTACGGTAACCTCTTCTCACATTTATGATCATATAACTAAGCGGATTAACATCCCATTATATCATTCAATGAAATGCATTAGCTGAAGGTTTTTTTTTTTTTTTTAAATATAATCTTATATATCTAATTTATATACAACTTTTACACTTTTTTAAGATTTATACTATCTCACGTATATTAATTGTGACAAAGTTTAATTACTTAGATACTTAGATATTATAATGAATTTATATAAATAATGTATATATCAAAATCTATACTTCCATCAATTCTTTATATGATAGATAGAAGTGCTATTTGGTCGAATTTATGTGAATATAAAAAAGGAAAAGGTAAGGTAAATGTTGAATTTCTTACTATAAATTTTAATTTCTTTCCATCTATTATCTCATGTTTTTTATATTAATTTAATATTTTAGATTGTTATTTATATATCAATAAAAATTAATACCACTAAAGTTTATTGAAATAAAAAATAACATTATAATAATATTAAATAAAATTTAATTAGAAGATATTTAACATTAAATAAATTTAAATATAGTTTAATTTAAATAGTGGTTAATTATATGATTTTCAAAATGAAATAAAATACAAAACTTTTATTTAATAAAAAAAATATGCTAGGTAAATAATAAAAATATTATTTTATTATTTTAAAAATTATTGGTTTTATTTTTTAATATAATTTCAATTATTTTTTATTATAAATTTTAACAAAATATGTTATTTTAAGTGATTGAATTAGATGTTAAAATTTTAAATAAATATAAAAATTACATAACTTTTCACCTAATCAATGTTGTGAAACACCAATTATAATTTAAGTAATTGGTCTTTAATTGAAAATTTTGACATGATAACGAAGGTTTAAAAAAAATCTGATATGACGGAGAAATTAGAAGAAAAGGCAAGGCAAGACCCTGAGTCAAGAAAAATATCTAACTAGTTGGATTTGATATTTGTTAATTTATCAACACTTTTGGCCATCACATGCTCTATGAATTACGAAGCTACATGATTTCATTTTCATCCATTGGTCCCAACTCCCAAGTCCACAATGCAGTAAAAGAGATCGACGACTATATATATTGGGCCCATGTTTCCTCTTGTCCAAGCTGGATCTTTCAACCAATGAAAATAAGGTTGGCGTATAAATCAACCAATAAGAAGATGATAAGGTGCCACATAGCTAGGGAAAAAGGAGACCATAAAAAAATAAATAATATCCTCTACTACCCTCCCTATACTGTCTTATTTGTTATAACTTATATCCCAACAGGTCGTGTTTAAGGAAGGAGTTGAGGGAAGACATTAGAAGATAAGGTAATGGGTCGCTACGACTCATTTTTAAGAAGTCCAAAGATGGAAGAACAACTAGTACCTGATGATGATTCAAATCTTACAAAATTTGCCGACACCACCAAAATTAATAAAGATGAGGTTGACGTTATGGATGATTTGGAACACATTTTGGGAATTGAAGAAGAAGAAGAAGAAGATGATGATGATGATGAAAATTATTTATCAAAAAATAATAATATTTATAATGGTACTGCAGGTCACCAACTTAACTGGGAATTCACCAATTGGAATGAATTTCCTAATAATAATAATAATTATTATTATGGAGAAGATTTAGAAGAAGAGGAAGAGGAAGAAGAAATGAAGGAACATAAGTGTTTTTATGAAGAAAACAAGTACTACAACAAAATAATTAAGAAAGAGAATGTGAGGTTTTGGGATATTGAGGATGAATCAAAGGTTTCTGATCTGAAATTGAACTTGAATTATCAAGAAGTTTTGGATGCTTGGTCTAACCGTGGGTCTCTATGGGCTGATGATTATTCTCTTTCTGCTTCAACCTGCAGTGGTTATTATGTCAGTAGCTTACTCATCAATATATCTCTGTCTATTTCCTTCTTTATCTACATATATAATTCCATACATGTGCTATTTTTCGGACATTTTTAGTTAATAAAAAAATAAAGTTTTTTTTTTTGGGTCACTCTTACTATTGTTGTTTCTTATCATCATGAATATTATATTGGTATTTAAGATGGGAGAGGTGCCAGTGTTAATGGAGGAAGAGAGAACTAGAAGGCAAGCAAGTGTTATGAGATACAAAGAGAAAAGGCAGAATAGATTGTTCTCCAAGAAGATAAGGTACCAAGTTCGCAAACTCAATGCTGATAAAAGACCCAGACTCAAGGTTGGTTTTTTTTCTGATTTAATTTCAACTTTGAAGCATGTATGTGCTAGTAGTGTATTATATGTATATATATTTTTAATGGGTTGGTTTCAGGGTCGTTTTGTGAAGAGAGTTTCTCAATTATAGAAGAAAATATTCAAACGAGAGCAAGCCAAAGAAAGTATATTCAGAACTTCTCACAGCGTGAGATCTTTCTTTAGATTTGCTCCGTTCTGTCAATAATGATTTTTATGACTTGGAAGAAGGGACATTGAAAAAGAAAATAAAATATATCTAATCTCCATGTTGTCGATTCAAAACTTTATGGGACGGCTGTAATTTAATTATTTGCGCATATTGCATTATTGCGTTTACTGTGATCAATCAATAATCTATGATATGAGCTCAATATTAAAGGGTAATACTTTCGTTTGATTTTATTTACATGTAGTTTTATTTATACTTCTCCTTAAGAAAAAAAATATATACATGTTTTATACTCATGTAGTTAGAAAATAAATATTTTTTTTATTAATTTAGAGAATTAAAGTAAAGTTAGTTGAATAATTAGATTATTTATGTATAAAATAGAAATATTTTTTAAATAATAATAGTTTAAATTTATCATTTTTAACAAAATTGTATTTTAGTTTCTTATTTATTGGATGTGGCAAAAAAAATCACTTAATTTTATTAAAAAGATCATAGAATTATATTCTATAACCTCGTGTTTGATTGATTATAATGAAATAAAATAAAAATTGATTACTTCTAATTTTATGTTTATTTTCAATCGTGATTTCATTTTCATCTAATTTTTTTTTCAATTTTACCCCAATCACGTATATAACCTTAAACCTTAACCCATAAATATAACCTTAAATCTTAAATTCCAAAACTTTAAATACTATTTAGAAAAAATAATAATTTAACCTATAACCCTTAACGTACAAATATAACCATATACCTTAAATCTTAAAATTCTATTTAGAAAAATAATAATTTTAATCCTAAACATTAACCCACAAATAACTCTAAATCTCAAATCTTAAAATCCTAAACCCTATTTAGGAAAATAATAATTTTAACTCTAAACCTCAACCTACAAATATAATCTTAAACCCCAAATCCCAAAACCCTAAACTTCTAAACCCTAAACTTCTAAACCCCAAATTCCAAATCCTTAAATCCTTAAATCCTTAAATCCCAAACCTCAAAACCCTAAACCTTAGGTAGAAAAATTATAATTTTAATAATATATTTTATTTTAAGTAATAATTATTTAGAAAATTAATGATTTCAATAATGTATTTTGTCTGACGAAAAAATAATAATTATATTATATTATTTAAATTTTACTGAACACTATAATAATGATTCTTTCTTTTATTCCGTTGATTGAACCAAACTAAATTGTTTCCATTTCATTCTATTCTCGTTCTCATTCTTATTTTGATTTCATTCTATTAACAAAATTTCACCTAAAAGTAATAAATTTTTATTGTTTCACCTAAATATCAATACATTATCTTTATAAAATAAATTTTTATAACTTTTTTAAAAAGATAGTAAATTTGTATTATTTAATATATATGAATTTAAAGTATAATTTTATCAAAAATATTGAAATTAAATTATCATTCATTTATATTTTATTGACATTTATTATTAAAATGACTAGTAGATATTTTATGAGTATTTATATATGAATATAATTGTTACATAAATAATATATGAAATTGTATAATAAATTAAAAAGGTAAGATATTAAAATAATTATAAAAATATTTATTAACATAATATCATGAATTATTATTACATAGGTTGTGTGCATTGTGCTTGCTTTATCGTTTAATTGAAAGGAGCACTTTCAGCACTACTTTTGTACGCACATATACTTGCATGTGGGTTCCATGTATTAGTGATTTAGTCTGTAAAATGGTTCCATTCAAACTGTAAGGAAAAAGTTAATATATTTTAAATTTTAGATAAATTTTAAATAATATAATTATATTATATTTAATAGAAAATTTACTTATATTTTAATATATTTGTGATGTAACTAAATCAATCACTCTCACGTCTCCTTAAATATATCTCCTTAAATATTGAAATATCTTAAAACATATCTCATTTAATTTAGTTCCCAAATGGATTTAATTACGTTTTGTTTTACTTTTTCAGTGTTTCAATATTTTCCCGAAGGGTTGATATCTCAATTTTGTTTTTTTTTGTTTTTTCAATACTCTTAGAATGTAACTTAATTTGATTTTTCAAAAAAAAAAAAAAAAGGAGTAGTAGGATACTCCTGAAAGGGTTACAATTACATTTTATTTTTTATTTTTGTTATCCTTTAAAAAAAATAACAAAAATAATTGAAAACCAATTAAAATAATATGAATTCCAAATCTAAATTGCAATCCAAAGCCACAAAAACTCATAGTAAAGTATAGCAAAAATAAAAGAAATAGATCAAATGACAAGATACCACTGTATCGAAAACTTTACATCTTTTTAGCTCAATTGTCAAAATTTTGAAGGAAATTTAACCACACAATGTTAAAGTTTCTTATGTAAAAGTAACCGACCGGCTAAAAATATGTTCAGAGAAATACCATTTTATACGAGTAACGTAGAAAATTTGGTTTTGAAGACTGAGAAATAACAAAGACCTTTAACAGATTTTAACACTGACTATTCCAAACCAAATAAACAAAAACAAAAACAATTGAGCAAAGTCAGATAGGGAAATCGCGGCCAATTCGGCGGTGATTACTTTTTGCGTATCCATCAAACCAGAAAGCGTGAGTTGTTTTTCTTCTTTTATTTTTTTAATAATAATTATTCTATTATTTAGAAAAATAAGAAAAGTAAATGAATCTAATAAAGATAATAATCTCGCGTACGTACATTCGGTTAATAAATATTATTTATAAATTATTAGTAATTTTATCCTGTTTAATCACATTAATTCAAAAATATTTTTAATTTAAAAAATTAAATATTAATTTAATTTTTACTTTTTATATTATTTAAAATATTAATATTAATTTTCATTTTATAACTATGTATCACATGTTTTTAAGTAAAATAAAAAATAAAAAAAAATAAAATTCAATCAAATTTGCCAAAATTATATTTTATATGTATATAAATAAAAATATTAATATATATATTCGGTTTCAATTAATCATGATTTTAGCATTATAATAACTATTTTCATTCTATGTTTTATTAGTTATAGTTATTTTTTTTTAAAATATTTTTTTATGAATAAAAATAACTTTAATTATCTACTATTAAAATATTCATCTCTAATCATGTGATAAAATAAGTAAAAATCTTACTTAAGTACGTCCAAAATAAATCGATACCATACAAGATGTAATTTAAAATAAATGGATAAACCATAAGATTAATTAATAAGTATGATTCAATTTACAAGTCTAGTGATATATAAATAGTATTCAACTTCAAATTGTTAAGAATAATTTAATAACTAATTTTTAGAAAAAAAGTGACAAATCTTCTTATTTTTAATAATTTAGAACCTTTTTTAAAGAAATAATTACACTAACTTCACATTTGAAGTTGGGATTTAAACATAAAGTATTTCTATCTTTAAATAAATTTTATACTGTTAAATTATAACATATTTTTTAAATATTCTAAGTTTATTGGTTTATTGCATCTATGGGTATATTTTCCATATTGTTTTCTCCATGTTTCATTAGTTAAACTAATAACTTTTTACACAATATAAGTTAAATTTTTGATTTTAACTTACACATACAACACTAGTCTCTTAGGAAAATGTCTCATGGGTTAAACTAATAACTTTGACACAGTATAAGTTAAATTTGATTTTAACTTTGGCATACAATGATATTTTCTTAGAAAAATATAAAGATTACGAATGATGATTGTTTTGTAGATAAGATATTTGTATGTAATTTTTTTTAAGTTTATTAATAAAATTTAAAAAAATACTCGAATTTTAAATAATCTTAATTCAGATATATATATATATATATAACTATCACACATTATTGTATATATATTTAAGTGCATATAATATAGGTTTTTTGTTGAATCAATTATGATACTACATGATTAAGTCTTTTTAGTTTAAGGGATCAAATCCTTAATAGACGGATCAATCTGATAACTGTATTTTATATAGTTATTTTTATCTATTTTATCAATTATAATTGCTATGTTCTTGACATTTTTAGTTAATTTTAATTAAATAAATTAATATTTATCTTTTATGTGTTAAGGAATACATTTTTAACAAAATTAAATAACTTGAATCGAAACTGTACTTAATTGTGATTTTATGTCTACAAATATAATTTCAAATATAAGAGTTCTTAATTGCAATTTATAAAAGTCTAAAATATAATTAAAATTAAAATCGGGCTTAATTTTAATTATTAAAGGTTTAAAATTTAATTTAAATTAGAAAGACGCTTAATTGTAATTAAAGAAATTTTAAAATGTAATTTGAATTAAATTTGTGTGTCAAAATGCAATTAATAAAATTTGAATTTTCTACGCAAGAGACAAGAATCCCACGCGTGACACGTGAGCCGTCAGATCACACAAGAAACGATCAGGATTGGCACATGCGTTTCAAACTCGAAAAAAGCGAGTGAACTCGTTATTTCTAGAGCCACGCGGCTCGGTGCCCGAGTGGGACCCACCTGCCGCACATACCGTTGTGCAGGGTGGAACCCACGTGTCTGGCGCATTTTCAAGGCATGATTCCGTGTAGATGATTCACATGCGCTCGGTTATTCAACTAATAGAAGGATGCCATGTGTTCCACCATTCCTTCTAGCCAATAATATTCTGACACATGACATGTTACGATGAGTGCGAAAGTGCAGGATCACGACCGCGTTGCAGCCGTTGTCTCCTACGTTCCTCGCGCCATTATCCCATGCAACGAGCTCTACGTGCAGCCAATTTCCTCACCGAATGAAATGCTGCCACTTGTCTCTATTAATTCTACAACCAATCATAGATTGACACGTGGCATGCAGATTGAATTAAAAAAAAATCAGAAACGGTGCCATGTGTTTCTGTCGTCCACGCGTAAAAAAAAATTAATTTAATATTCTCTGTACGCGTGGATGTAGAGTTTGAGAAAAATGTTTGGCCTATCGATTTTATTTTCGATGCAATTTTTTTACGCGTTTCTAAAAAAAAGAAATGTATTATTTTAGATGTATTTTTTTAGCTATATATAAGGGATATTATGATAGAATTAAAAAGTTTTGGGCAGTTTAGAGTTTCAGATTTTTAGTAGTATTCAGGGGTGGACTATGGAACACGTAGAAGCCATTTTTGGTTTTTGTTGTGTTCTGCGTCTGCCAAATATTTACTATCTGAAATGATTTATTTTTTCTTTGTTTTTCATCTCATTTTCCTTAACTGTTGTAATTTTAATTTTTAATTTATGAAATAATTTATTTTTTCTAGGGTTGCATTTTATCTAAATTTATGATGCTTTGATTTTAATTATTTTTGAAAGATTTATAAGACGTTCGATTTGTTTATTTTATTTTGTGCTTAATGCTTTTGATTATTTACGAATTTTATCAAATGATATGTGACATTTAAATAAACTTGGAATAGACATTTTTGTGTATATTGCTCATAGATATAGAATGACATGTATGATGAATGATAGGAATATACCCTAATTGTATGTGTGGCTATTTGAAAACTTAGAACGTAATAAATTTTGGTGAATTTAATTCTCATAGGAATATAGTGAATTAATTTAACAAGGTGTGTTTATACGGAGCTCGGAAGAGATGTATGGATAAAATTAGAAGTTTTCGGTTGACAAATTAAATGTACTAAAATAATATAAATCAAAATAAAATAACATGATTCGAGTGGATTAATTTGATGAAAAACTGCAATCCTAGATTTCTTTTATTTTGTTATACAACTTTTTAGTTAAAGCCTTCTAATTAACGATCGTTTTGGATAAAATCAGAGAGAGATAATTTTAGTACTCAACAAACTGTAGTAATAAATCTCCGTGTCTCCATGGGAACGATAACTTACTTATCAAATTTTATTACTTGTTACCGTATATGCTTGCACGTTTTATGTTTTATAAAAGAGACAACATAATCCATAATCGATCTTATATCGATCTCTCTCATCTTTGTGTAAAATTGAACACACTAGTTTTCAGAAGAGATCAATCACATTTATAGATTGATCAATTCATAATTGATCTCACATCTATCCTTCCATCTTTTCATAAAATTGAACACACTAATTTTACACAAAAAATCGATCTCGTTTATAAATAGACTAATCCTCTTTTGGAAAGATCGATATGATTTCGATCATTAATCGATCGTATTCAATCTACGTAACTTTTAAAATGAGATCTTGAGAAAGGGATTGATCCTCGTCTCGTTGTCGTAACTTATTTTTAAAAGAGATCGATTCATCTCATAGAGAGATTAATTCCACTATTGAGAACTAATAGATTTTTTCTTTCTTTTTTCATTTTTTAATCTCAATTAAGTGCCAATTAATCTCGATATAAATATTTTAAATAAATATATAGATTAACACATTCATCAAGTTATTATAATTTATTTATCTAAAAATATAAAAAAGTTTTAAAAATAATAAAAATGTAAAGGAAAGTTACAATTGGTTTGTAACTATGTATCGTTGGTTGACATAATAAGAAAAAAAATTAATAAATGAGTTCCAATTTTAAAAATAATAGAAATGCAAAAAAATATTTAAATGTATATAGTTTATAAATATGTATTATTTATGGTTAATATATGGATAGTTAAATGAGTTTTAAAAATAAAAATATTAAATAAAATATTTATCAAAAAAATAAGAGCAAATTAACTCTCTCTTACTATATAGTATAGATATAATAATAGATATAAATATATATAAAAGTATTAAAAAAACAAGTATCAAATAAATATGGATATACACGTCTCTTTTTTATATATATATTAATAGAATTGTTAATTGTTGAGATAAATTTAAAAAATTAAAATAACAATAAATTTAATGTTTTAAGAAATTAGATTTTAATATTTTTTATTATTTAAAATTTACATATTTTATTTTTATCGATTTTAACTTTGATTATAAATAAAAGTTACATCAATTTTAAACTCAATCAAAGATGTTAAGGAAATAAAATTAGGTGTGGTGGGGAACAAGGCCGCCCTCGTATGCATGACCTACCAAGACTTTAACATTTTCTTTTAATGGCATGAATTCATTAATTAATTAATTTCTGCACATAATCTTGTTCAGTAAAATGATTTTTATAATCTATATATCTCCTCTTGATATCCCTAAAGCATGGTACTTTGAATTACTATTATTTTTATTTTTGTATTCTTTTTAATTTTCTTTTGAGGTTATTGTTTGCTAGATAAATTAACATTTTATTTGTTTAAATAAAAAAATTAAAATTAAAATTAATAAAATAAATAATATTAGAATTAATAAAAATAATATGTAGTATAATTCAAATTTTTTTTACACTTTTAATTTTTTAAATATATATAATTTTTTCACTGGTAAAAAAAATAAATCTACAAATTTAAAATTTTTTACACTTTTAATTTTTTAAATATATATAATTTTTTCACTGGTAAAAAAATAAATCTACAAATTTAAAAACTAACGAGTTATAAAAAAAAAAGCCAATGAAATAGAAGTAGGTGGGGGAGGGAGCAAGGACCTGATATGCATGACATTTTCTTTGAAAGGCATTACTAATTTATTCATTTCTGCGCAGTTTCTTTAGTAAATTGAATTTTATCATCTATCGCAATATAACACGTTCTGACATCGATAATAATATTCAAATATATAGCATTTTTACATTATATATAATTATATTATTTTTATTATATTTATTAATGATAAATATCACATTACTTTTTCTGATTTATTACAAAATTATCACTTCAAATAAATCCCTTAAATAAACAAACGGCAATTTCGTGTTACAGCATTACTCTTTACTTTATAAATCGGTCTGTTTCATCATGCCTATTGCCATTGGCGCTGGATAACTCATAACTCTAAGTAGCGGTCTACTCTTACTAGATTTCATCAGAACTCAAGGGGAAACTCATGGACCTTCATAAATCCCTGTCAATTAGCCGCTACCACGTGGTAGCATTGCCTTTTCCCGGCCGAGGCCACATCAATCCCTTGATGTGCCTTTGTAAATCCATGGCTTCTAGAAACTCCGATATGCTCATTTCCGTCATCGTCACTGAAGAATGGTTCGGTTACATAGGGTCTGATCCAAAACCCGAGAACATTCAATTCGTTTGCATTCCGAATGTTATTCCATCGGAGAAGGGCCGAGGAGCTGACTCTCCCGGCTTCTATGAAACTGTTCTGAGAAAGATACGAGCTCCAGTGGAGATGCTTATTGATTGGCTTGAGCCGCAGGTGAAGACTATCATAGCCGATACCTACTTGATTTGGTCTGTTGAGATTGGTAATCAAAGGAATATTCCGGTGGCTTCGCTCTGGACTATGTCCGCGACCGTGCTTTCCTTTTTCTATCACTTTGATCTCCTCATTCAACACCGGCATTACCCGGTTGACGTTACTGGTAAGCAACGCTACTGCTTTTATTGTATGTTTGAAGTTGGCATAATTTTTTTTTTTTCGTATAACTTAAATAAATATTTTTTTTAATATAATAAAAAAATATCATATAATTTTTAACATAATAAAATAATAACATATTTTTTATTAAAAAATTAAAAATAAAAACGATAAAATAAAATTAACTGTTTTGATTTAAACGTCATCTTAGAAAATGACGTTTTATGGGTACATTTTAATTGCAAGTAATGTTTAAAATGTAAGAGTGGAAAATGATTTTATGGGTCCACTTTGTACCGCGAGTAGCTCGGATAATGCATCTCATTATGTTCACATGGGATTTAAGGATAAACCATTATGCTAAAGCTAAGTCCTAATTAGATATTACTATCTTTTCATGACACGTGTTTTTTTTCGTTTTCTTCACCTCTTAAACTCATAATCTAATCCTGAATAGACTTTGTGATTATAAGGATAAGTCATATTTGAAGTTGAAAATACGTTATATAAATGTATGCTAGAGTAAGGAATTAGTTGTAACAACAACGTTGTAGTCTTAGACCCCTACGTAAATATCTTTAGGAAAATAGTGTTTTTTGATGTTTATATCGCACCTAACTCACCAAAGGGTACAAGATTTCTTTGGATATTCAGCTTGTTTTCTAAAATCTACTTAAAGGTTAGGTCTTGGATTCGAGAATTGTGGAGACCAAAATAAATACTTATTAGGATATAATCGTCGTATTAATCAGGAACTAGTTTTAGCATCAATATCAAAATTTCTTGAATCCCATATAAATATCTCGAGATGTCTTGTACCTTCTGTTAAACTAAGTACACTACAAATAAATTCGTTTGTAGTGAATCCCAAATATAAGAAATATTAATATATTTTTATATTTAAAAATAATAATATATCTTATATTTTATTTTATTAAATATATGAAAAAAATTAAATACATTCAATAAAAATAATCTTATAATATTAAGAAAGTTATAAGTTTATTTAAACGTAATTCTTTTAGAACTAATGTTGAATGAATTGATTTAAAGTAAAGTGATTTGATTAAAAATGGTTTAAGAAAATTATTTAAATATTTAAAATGAAAATATTATAATTTATTTTAAGTAATATTTTGATAATTATTTTAGAATGAACATACTCAAAACTATTTCTTCTTAAATTAATTATTATTTGTTTTTTAAAAAAATATAAATAATAGTTTTCAAATTTTTAAAAATATCTCATATTGCCAAATAACCTATAAAGTTTCAAATATGTCGTAGAAATTTAATAAAAAATAACAAAATACTTATTTTTTAACTAAGAGATAATATAATTGTGAGATATACTCACTCTTAAAAATATGGTACATAGCATTATTCTAATTATAATGTAAATAATTAAATTGATAGCATGTTAAGTTATACTATAAGCACATATGTTATGTAATATATATATATATATAAGAAGATGTAAAATTATGAATAACTTTAATTTTTAGTTATTTCTCTCTGTCTCTTTGTTTTGTTTGTTCGTTTCATTATGAATGGAATTTCGCACTCAATTGCTTTCCATCTTATCTCTGATTTAAAAAAAATATATAATAATAGAATAATAATAATAATAAGCTTTCCATCGTAATATCGGTTATTTTTCTAAATTCAAAACTGGACCGATTTGAAATTTTAGCACTTAGACCGGATCAGAACGGTTTCCCACACGCACTATGATTGCAACACAAGCATTACCAAGTCTATATTTTGAATTTTTAAGTTCGATTCTTGAGCACAATTGTAGTGATTTCAGGAAATTTTATTATCTTCATTTATCGTAAACATTTTAATTGGAATAAACTATAAAGTAGTATTTGAAGCTTAATGATGCTTGACGCTGAATATGTAGGAATGACATGATGTTGTTTTTGTTTTGATAGATAAAGGTGAGGAACCCATAGACTACATTCCCGGAGTCCCTCCAATACAAATAGTAGACATACCAACCTGCTTCTACGGCAAAGGCCTTAAAGTGTTGGACAGATCCCTAGAAGCCATTTCATGGCTGCCCAAAGCCCAATATCTTTTACTCCCCTCTATCTATGAGCTAGAATCCCCAGTCATTGATGTTCTAAAATCAAAAATCCCAATCCCAGTTTATCACATTGGTCCTACAATTCCTCATTTGAAAATCCAGAGCCTAAACGCCAATTCTTCTGAAATAGACACCATTCAATTAGATTGGCTTAATAAACAACCTAATGGTTCAGTCTTATATGTCTCTAATGGAAGTCTTCATTCACCTTCCAAAGCTCAGATTGAAGAAATAGCTGCGGGGTTAAAAGATAGTGGTGTTAGATACTTTTGGGTGGGGCGTGAAGAGTGTTTAAAGTTGAAGGAAAATTGTGGTGAAATGGGAATGGTTGTACCTTGGTGTGATCAATTGGATGTTTTGTGTCATTCTTCAATTGGGGGATTTTGGTCTCATTGTGGGTGGAATTCAACTTCTGAAGCTCTGTTTGCTGGGATTCCATTGTTGACTTTTCCTATTTATTGGGATCAAGTTACTAATAGTAAGATGATTGTTGAAGATTGGAAGATAGGGTGGAAGGTTAAGAGAGGGTTTGGAGATGAAGTTTTGGTGAAGAGAGAAGAAATTGCAGAACTTGTGAGAAGGTTTATGGATGTTGAAAATGAGGAGGAGGTGAAAGAAATGAGAAAAAGAGCAAAACAAATTAGGGATATTTGTAGGAAAGCTGTTGGAAAAGGTGGATCATCTCATACTCATATGGAGGCCTTTGTCAATGACCTATCAAAATCCAAAATGTGTTAAGAAGATCATAGAAAGAGTTGTACTTCTCAAAACTCATGTATTAAGACTACTATTGTATTAATAAGAATGTGAAAATGATGAATGAGAAGTGAAATATATAATCACTTTGTTCATTTAGCCATCAATTTGTTTAAACTTATTTTATTAAATTATATTTATATTTATATCATTTAATTTTTATTTTATAATTCTCATATATTTATTTTAGGAGAATACACATTATTTTTTCTTTACCTATTAAACTATTAAAGTTATAATATCATTAAACAATTAAAGTTATAATATCATGTAAAAATTTATAAAAATTATGAATTTTTTAATAAAAAAGTGAAACCAATATATGAAAATATCATTATTTTTTTATAAATTTACCATAATATCATTTTTTTAATAAAAAACTTTTCATTTTCTCCTTCCATGCTTATCAAGAACTTTCTACAAAATTTAAAAAGAAAAAAAAAGACGAATATGAACCACCAAATATAGACAAAGGGACTAACTTATATTTTAATTTTGAAACTCCCTTCTTGTATAATGTATATTTTAATTTAAAGATAGCTTGAATAAATAATTAATTTGGTACACAAAGGGACTAACCGAGGCATGTTGTAAACCCAGATCAATGAATAATGCTTTTTATAAAAAAATGTTAATATTATTAAATAATTTTACAATTATTATATTAACTCACATTCTATCTTTATATCCATCGATAACTATTGTAGATAAAATTAAAGAGTAATTTAACGAGTAAATTAAAAAGTGTTAACTTCTTAATTCAATTAGTAAATCAAGAACTTTAATTAAAGAAGTAAATTAACAAGTAAATCAAGGAGTTGTAATACTTAATTTAAGGAGTAAAACAAGGAATCTTTAATTCAAAGAGTAAATAAATGAATGTTTAATTCAAAGAGTAAATCTCCTTATATATAGTTATAGAATTGTAATGAAAAATATAAAAGAAATAATACAACTTTAAAAAAGTTTGTTTTATTTGGCAAGGCCTTTAAATCTTGGCCTTTGGCCTTGGCGTTTTCTATACAAACTTTCAACATGGTATCAGAGCAAGTCGATCTTCTTGAAAAAAATTGTTATTCCTTTACTCAAAGTGCGTTTGACACTCTATAAGAGCGATTTCTTATTCTTTTTTTTTTCAAACCAAATTTCTTGGCGATGATGGATTAATCTTTCCTGTAGCTCCTACTTGCTCGATGTGGAGGGAAAATATTATGGTAAAAGAAAAGGTCCCACATTGAAATCAAGTTCTTGGCGATGATGGATTAAATCTCTCTTGCAATTTCTACCTACCTGATGTGAAAGAAGAGTATTGTGGTAAAAAGAAAGATCCCAGATTGAAACCATGCTCTTGACGATGATGAATTAAATCTCTCCTACAGCTTCTACCGACTTGATGTGCAGGAGGAGTATTACGATAAAAGGAAAGGTTCTACATTGAAACCAAGCTCTTGGCGATGATGGATTAAATCTCTCCTACAGCTTCTACCGACTTGATGTGCAGGAGGAGTATTATGATAAAAGGAAAGGTTCTACATTGAAACCAATCTCTTGACGATGATGGATTAAATCTCTCATGTAGCTCCTACCTGCCCGATATGGAGGGAAAGTATTGTGGAAAAAAGAAAGGTTCCACATCGACAATATTAATTTTTTTTTACTATCATAATTAGCATTTTTTGTTAGTTTTACATTTGTTGTCTTAACTTCTCATCAGTTTCAACGCCTTCTGTGTAAGCTTAGATCCATAAACCTTATGGATCCAGCTTGAGGGGGAGTATTGAAGATAAAATTAATGAGTAATTTAAGGAATAAATTAAATAGTATTAACTTCTTAATTCAATGAGTAAATCAAGAACCTTAATTGAAAAAGTAAATTAAGAAGTAAATTAAGAAATAAATCAAAGAGTTGTTATCTTTAATTTAAAGAGTAATTCAATGAGTAAAATAATGAATCTTTAATTGAACGAGTAAAACAGAGAATTCTTAATTTAATAAGTAAATAAAAGAATTTTTAATTGAAAGAGTAAATCTTATTATATATAGTTATATAATTATAATAAAAATATAAAAAAAACAATACAAATTTGAAAGAGTTTATATAGTTCTTGGGGTTTTTTATACAAATTTTCAACAATATAACTGTTATATATTTTATTTGATAATTAAAAGAAAAAGAAACCATCTGATATGTTACTACTTTATGCTAATACCATTTAGTTAATACCGTCTCATATAAAGGAAAGCCCGACAAACAAATTTTTTGAACCCGATGTGAGTCACACCCATTACCACTTATGCTACAATTTTCTTCCATGAAAGAATGTTAAGTTAAATTAAATTAAATGGAAAGTTTACAAAGTCAGTGAACATGGACAAAGGTGAATAAAGAAATAAGTTTTTATATGGAAAGAGTAGAAACATACAAATCTGAAAAGATAACCTTGAACCTAATAGTCTCTAATGAAATAATAAACTAAACACAATTCAGGAACCTTTGACTGTTTTTTATTGCCCATTGCACTACTATCAATAGACAATAATCAAATCCTTCTACCTTGAAAAAAGGACGATACCAACAAAACAACAGGTTCACAATCACCGCCATGGACTCCTCCGGAAGAGTTGAACCAACATCCTTAATCCACGTGGTTGCGATGCCGTTTCCAGGCCGAGGACACATAAACCCTATGATGAACTTCTGCAAGTTTCTAGCTTCAAGAAACCCAGAACTTCTCATAACCTTTGTCGTCACCCAAGAGTGGCTCGGCTTCATCGGCTCCGACGCAAAGCCCAAAAATATCCGCTTCGCCACAGTTCCAAACGTCATACCAGCGGAGCGGCTTAAAGCAGCCGACTTTCCTGGTTTCTACGAAGCTGTCATGACAAAGATGGAAACTCCCTTCGATCAGCTCCTTGATCGTCTTAATCCACCGGTGACCACCATCGTAGCTGATGTAGAGGTTCTCTGGGGTACAAGCGTCGGTAATCGACGGAATATTCCGGTGGCTTTGTTTTGGACCATGTCGGCATCGTTCTTTTCTATGTTGCACCTTTTTAATCTGTTTGCTGAAAATAAGAAGAAGCATTTAACGCTGGACTACTTGGTGGGTAAGTATAACGTACTATGGCACCGTTTTCCCTTTATTTCTTCTTCTATTTTTTGTATTTAATTTAATTAATGGGTGATAACTGCTCTGTTTCGTTCCTCTGTATTCATTACAGAACGCGAAGGGGAACAAATTTCTGGAATTTCTCCTAAGCAACTTGCCGATCTTCAAACTGTATTTCGTGAAAACGATAGAAACGTATTAGAACTTGCTTTGAAATGTATTTCCCAGGGGCCAAAAGCTCAATATCTTCTTCTTACTTCAGTTTATGAGCTTGAACCTCAAGCCATGGAAACTTTACAAGCAGAATTTCACTTCCCTGTTTACTCAATTGGTCCGGTAATTCCTTATTTATCAACAAACAAAGATGAAAATAACCATCTAGAGTGGCTGAATTCTCAACCAAAAGGATCTGTTTTATATATATCATTGGGAAGTTTTCTCTCGGTTTCAAGTGCCCAAATGGACGAAATTGCTACTGGGTTGTGCTTAAGTCATGTTCGGTTCTTGTGGGTGGCGCGAGCAGAGGCTTCTAGGCTGAAGGAAAGTTGTGGGCAAAAAGGGTTGGTGGTTTCATGGTGTGATCAATTGAAAGTGCTGATGCATCCTTCTGTAGGGGGATTTTGGACGCATTGCGGTTGGAACTCTGTTTTGGAAGCTGTTTTTGCAGGTGTTTCAATGCTTACATTTCCTCTGTTTCTAGACCAAGTTCCTAACAGTAGGCAAATTGTTGAAGATTGGAAGATTGGTAAGTGGGTTAATAAAGAAATGAAAAGTAGGAATTTGATGAAACGTGAAGAAGTTGCTGAGTTTGTAAAAGATTTCATGAATCTTGAAAGTGATGAGGGGAAACAAATGAGGAAAAGAGGGAAAGAATTGAGAGATTTGTGTTATCGGGCTATTGAGAGTGGTGGATCTTCTGATCGAAACCTTGATGTTTTTCTCGAAGATATAAAACGTCATCATCAGTGCTTCCAAGCAGGAGATTAATTTTTTTTGTTATATTTTTCTTTGTAAATTAGTTTAGGAAAAAATAATAAATATTCAGTTTTTCAAATGGTTACCGGGATTATTGATTCATAGTTTACTGCCAATAAAGTTTTCGTAATAGAATAAAATTATAATTGATTTTTTATTTATTTTAAGAATCATGATTAGGAAGATTTCATTTTCATCCTTTTATTTTTTATTTTACCTTAATATTAAATATAACTTTAAAACTTATGTTATAAACACTGTACACTAAATTGTAAAATTAAATTTTAAACCCTAGATTTTATTTAAAAATAATAATAATTTAAATTTAAATCTTTACCCTCTAAAACTTAAATTTTAAATATTAGATCTTAAATCTTAAAACCTTAAATCATATTTAAAAATAAAATAATTTTAACTTCAAATTTTAATATTTAAATATAATCTTAAATTTTAAATTCAAAAATTTTAAATCATATTTAAAAAAAATAAAAATACTGAAAATTATAATATTGATTCTTTATTTGATTTCAAAGATTAAATCGAAAATAAATATATTATTTCAATTATATTTTATTTTTATTTTCTTTTGATTGCTATTAAATTTTATGAAATAAACACCCCTATAACGAAAACAAAATGTCTCCGAACTAAAGAGCTTTGGTCCAAGAGGTGGAGGGATTCTACCATGCAATGACATAAAATATAAGAGTGTTTGTATTTTGGATTTAAATTAAAATTAAAATCATTTTAATAAGACGGATTTTTAAAAAATGATAATAAATTTAAATTATTATATTTAAAAATTTAATCCAAGTTGATTTTATTAATCCGATCTAAACTGATTTTTAAATTAATATATTTAAAAAATTAATCCAATCTAAT
Source organism: Hippophae tibetana (assembly GCA_037013495.1). Classification (NCBI taxonomy): domain Eukaryota; kingdom Viridiplantae; phylum Streptophyta; class Magnoliopsida; order Rosales; family Elaeagnaceae; genus Hippophae; species Hippophae tibetana. The sequence goes on along the minus strand of CM072809.1, from coordinate 14,346,830 downwards.
CGAACGTGTCGTTTTAAAAAATTTCTCATAAGATGGAGCTACTTACTAATAGTGTTTTCAGGCCAACGTAAATGAAGATAGAGACAAGACAGACGTTAATAATTATAATTGTTCTTGGTCTGAATCAATTTTAAGTATAATTATGAATTATATTTATTCTTAATAAGTATGAGTTATTTTAATATTTAATTATTTTTTTAATCTTTATTAAAAATATTAATATAATAGCTATTATACAAAATTATTTAGAATATAAACATTAATTTTTTTAATTAATTATTTAATACATATTTTTATATAAAATAAGATGTATATATAAATAAATAAAATTCAATTTAATGATTCAAAATTATATATATAATATTAAAAGATGTTAAATTTTAATATTATAATTCTTAATTCATGTTTAATTAATTATTGTTATTATTAACGAAAAAAATTCATTTTATATCTAATTATCATTTCAATTATAATAAAAATCAATAACCTTCATTTTTTTAATATAATTTATGACACTTTTCTATTAAAGTAGGTGAGATATGTAAGAAAATGGAGAAATATAATTGATAATTTTAATTTTGATGTTATATAAATGAGTATAATAAATTGTGTTTTCCGCTGTTCCTTTTTGTTCGATGAATTATATATATATATATATATATATATATATATATATATATATATATATATATATATATATATATATATAAAAGATTTATTATTTTATTTAAACATTAAATAAAAACATAAAAGAATATAAATTTATAATTAAAAAAATAAAATTTAGCATGATCTACAAAAATATACTCGGGTAGGGGTGGCTATAATAATTCTCTAAATATCATTGTCATTAAAAAATATCAGAATTAATTTGAATAAATAACATAAATAATTTTATCTTAATATCACTTTCGTAGTTATCTTCTTTTGCAATTGTCATGATTTTCATGATAAAGTTCAAATTTAACAAAAAAAAAAATCGAATGAATTTTATTTTATTTTATTAAAAAATATGCGAGTAAATTGAACAATTGATTAATGTAAAAAAAAAATATAAGGTATTTAAAGAAAAACAAATTGAAAATATTAAATGTAACTAAGACTTATGCTAAAGCAATTAAAATCTTGACAATAGAAACACGTCTCTTATCGACAGCTCATTCTATCTCTTTCCAACTTTATCTCATTAAAAGGGTCGTGTTTGTTTGATAGAATATCATTTGTCTTTTATTGATATATTTACAGTATATTTAAATTATTATTTTTAATGGTGAAGATATATCCCTCATACTCAATTTGTTTATTTATGATGACCCGATTCGACGTTATCGTGACCCGATAAAATTTATATCATATTAGTACCTCTGCTCCACAAATATGGACTTTGAGTAATATGTATAACATAATAGAACTTGAACTTTTTCTTTTTAAATAAAAATAGAACTTGAAATTTTAAAATAATAGATTAATTAGCTTCTTGGAAACCCGTTGTTGTTAAGTATAATTATTTATCATCCATTTAGCATTCTAAAATTTTGTTGGTGTCGTATGCATATAAAATTATAATTTTCTTCTATATAAAAGTAATAAATTGCATGTAAATATATTAGCTAGATAACTGCTATATTCACATTAATTGTTTATTTTGTGCATATTTTAAGTTATATGAATTTTTAGGTGATGGGCAAAATTATCTGGGAATATGAATTCTTTTTGTTGTTGTTTGCGTTAATGTTATTTTATTGTGTGATAAATTATAAATAATTTAAATACAATTGTAAATACAAAATTTATATACCCTATTATTCATACAAGCGATTAAGTTTTTTTTTCTTTTTCTCAAATAGACTTTCTTTATAACCGGCCCTACTTATTAACCGTGAGATTTTAGACTAGTTTTATTTTGAAAACAACTTTTATCAAGGTCAAATCAATAGTTTTATTTTTAAAATATTAAATTATTTAATAAAATTTTAACATTGAGTTATTATCACACTATTTTTTATTAAATTAACACATTTAATATAAATTTTAAAAATTGATAAAAATATCTTTAAAAATAATTTAATTGATTTAAATAAAAAAAATAAAAATATATTTTTATATATTTTTAAATTTTAAATGTGAAAAAAAAGTGCCATAATAATCACATTTAATTTTAAATTATTTTAAAATTAGTATTATTTTTCTAAGAAAATAGAAAAAGTAACATAATAATACTTGTTGTCACTTAGGAGTAGTTGTGCTTGCTTCATTTTGAAATTACGAGACTACATGATAACATTCGACTTAATTACCTCGATTCCTAACGTGATTCCTTCTGAAAAAGTTGGAGCCACCGACCAAGAAGCTTCTTAGGAAGCTGTTATAACCAAAATGCTTTGGAAGCTCCTCAAATAACATAGTATAATTAACCGTGCCAATTCGAGATGAATTTGATAATGTTTTGAGTATACCATATTCATCTTTACAAGTTTTTAATGCAAAAGTAGTTGAATTAATAGTGCTTTGGAAAATTGAATTCACTTAATGTATTTACAAGATACAAAATAATGAAGTTCAATACATGTATAAATATAGAATAAAAGGAATTTGCTTTTCTTAAAAGTGCTTTTAAGAAAAGATATATTAGTTGCATACAACTAATATACAGCTTATAAAGTATATTAGTTGCATACAACTAATATACCATTTATTAACACTCCCTCTCAAGTTGGCGCGTAGATATCAATCATGCCCAACTTGCTTAGTGAGCCATATAATGACTTCTTGGAGACTCCTTTGGTAAGTATATCTGCAAGTTGCTCTTCTGTGGGAACAAAAGGAAAACTAATAAGTTTGGCATCTAACTTCTCTTTTATAAAGTGACGATCAACCTCTACATGCTTAGTGCGATCATGTTGTACTGGATTTTGTGATATATCAATGGCTGCCCGATTGTCACAATACATCTGCATAGTATTTTTGAGTTCGAAACCCAAATCTAATAACAAAGTTCTTATCCACAGCAATTCACAAACCCCATGAGCCATACCTCTATACTCTGCCTCAGCACTGGATCGTGCCACCACTTTCTGCTTCTTACTTTTCCATGTAACCAAATTTCCTCCCACAAAGGTGAAATAACCCGATGTTGACTTTCTATCTGTAATACTTCCTGCCCAATCTGCATCTGTGAATCCACAGACTTCAAGAGGATTGTTGTGTTTAGAGAACATTACTCCCCTTCCTGGAGCCGATTTCAAATACCTTAAAATTCTCAAAACAGCATTCATATGGTTCTCACTTGGATTGTGCATGAACTGACTCACCACACTTACTGCATATGCAACATCTGGTCTAGTATGAGCTAAGTAAATCAAACGTCCAACCAATCTCTGATAGCGGGCTCGATCAGTTGGTATCTGATCTGGATACTCTGCTAAACCATGGTTTTGCTCAATAGGAGTGTCAATAGGTTTGCAATCCAACATACCTGTCTCTGTTAGCAGATCAATAATGTACTTCTTTTGACAAAGATATATTCCTTCTCTTCCCCTGGCTACCTCAATTCCTAAGAAGTACTTTAATTCACCTAAGTCCTTCATTTCGAATTCAGAGGCTAGCTGTCTTTGTAATTTATCCATCTCAATAGTATCATCACCAGTGATTACCATATCATCAACATAAATGATTAGGGCTGTTACCTTCCCTCGTTGATGTTTGAGAAACAGAGTGTGGTATGAATTACTCTGTCTGTAACCAACCTTTTGCATGAACTGTGAAAACCTTCCAAACCAGGCTCGAGGGGATTACTTGAGGCCATACAAAGACTTCCTCAATTTGCATACAAAATTACCAGGAGAATCAACTACATACCCAGGTGGAAGACTCATGTACACCTCCTCGGCTAATTCTCCATGAAGAAACGCATTCTTGACATCAAACTGCCGAAGTGGCCAGTTTAGGTTAGCAGCAAGTGAGAGCAGAACCCGAATCGTGTTCATTTTGGCAACAGGAGCAAAAGTCTCATCGTAATCTACACCATACGTTTGAGTAAACCCTTTTGCTACAAGACGAGCTTTATACTGATTTACGGATCCATCACCATTATGTTTTATAGTAAACACCCATCGACAACCAACTGCCTTTTTTCCTTGTGGTGGTGACACAAGTTGCCAAGTATCGTTCTTCTTTAATGCATCCATCTCTTCATCCATTGCCTTCCTCCATATTGGATCTCCCAACGCATCCTGCACTTTATTAGGTACTGATACACCAGATATTTGATTCACAAATGATTTGTATGACTTAGATAATCTTTTAGTGGACATGAAATTGGCTACTGGGTATTTTGATTTTGCATGAATATTTGGTTCATACCTTTTGGCTGGTTGACCTCGAGTAGACCTATTTAGTAACACATACTGTCCAATATTAGACACGATGTTATTAGTATCAGTAGGTGTACATACCTCAGATGAGTGACCTTCAGTACCAGGGAGTTGTTGATCAAGGGTAGGAGTAATACCTGAGGGTACAGTTCTGTCTTCAATGTCATTTGCTGTAAGTGAATTTGATGCTTGAATACTTGAAGCATCTGTTTCTGCAATGACTGGATTCAATGAATTAGAAGTCTCATCTGGTCTCATTGAAACATCAGTTGGTGACTCACCTAATGCCTCCCCTTCACCATGATACAGTTCTTCGAAATATGTATTCTCCCCCTGACGAGCAGTATCAGGTGAGGAAAAATAACTCATGTCCTCAAAGAAGGTAACATCCATAGTAACATAATACTTTCTGGTTGGTGGATGAAAGCACTTGTACCCTTTTTGATAACTTCCATAACCAACAAACACACATTTAATTGCCCGAACATCTAATTTAGAACATTGATTTTTAGGAACATGCACAAAAACAACACAACCAAAAACTCGAATAGGAAGATTATGAAAGGATGATAAGGATACGTAAGATGCGAGAATTTGAAATGGGATTTTTCCGTTAAGGACACTAGACGGGAGACGATTGATGAGATGGACAGAAGCCTGTACAGCATCACCCCAAAGATATTTTGGCATATAAGCACTAAATAAGAGTGCACGAGCCATATCAAGTAAATGACGATTTTTTCTTTCAGACACTCCATTTTGTTCCGGTGTTTGCGGACAAGTAGTTTGGTGAATAATCCCATGTGTTTTGAATTTTTTTTGAAAAACATGATTAACATATTCCCCCCCATTGTCAGAACGGAGGATCCGAATGATGCCATTATATTGTCTCTGAACAAAGGTATGAAAATTTTGAAAAACAGAAAAAACTTCATCTTTTGTTCTAAGAAGAGAAATCCATGATAACCTTGTACAGTCATCGATAAATGAAACAAAATATCTCATACCCGATATAGTGGGTTCTTTAGATGGTCCCCAAACATCAGAATGAATTAATTCAAAAGGAATAGTACTTTTATTAGAAATACTAGGAGAATAAGTAACACGATGGCTCTTGGCCAAAACACAAGTCTCACAATGCAACACAGTCTCACTAACACCAATAAATAAAGTAGGCATGGTTTTTTTCATAAGACTAAAAGACGGATGCCCTAAGCGGCGATGCCACAACCAAATTTCACTTAGCTTATCAGAACTAGAAGTCAATGCAGTGCTTGCCCGTGCTCCTGGTTTCTCCCCTCCGTAGTTCTGATCCAAGCGGAACAATCTGCCCCTCAGATACCCTCGACCAATTATTTCCCTGGTAAGAAGATCCTGGAAAATCACATACATAGGATAAAAGGTTACAAAGCATTTAGACTCAATATTCAACTGTGGGACAGATATTAAGTGATGAGATAAGTCAGGTACATATAAAACATTATGGAGCTGTAAAGATGAAGTGATATGAACTGACCCCTGTCCTAAGACAAGAAAGGCCTCACCATTAGCATTTGTAACATAAGACACTGGTGAGGGAGATAACTTATTAAAATAAGATTTATCATAAGTCATATGATCAGATGCACCAGAATCAATAATCCAAGTATTAGACCCAACAAAGTGAGAAACATTTAAGGTCATACCAATCTTACCACGACCAGCTATTGAAGCTGTAGGGATACCTCCACATTCCAAAGGATGATTCTGTCTATAGTAGTCTGGTTCTTGGACAATTTGCACTGTAGCTGCTTTTGCTTTAGAACGAGGCACCTGTTGTCGTTTTGGTTTCAAGTGTGGATATAGTTTCCAACAAGTGTCACGGAGATGCCCCTGTTCATTGCAATAAGAGTAGAGAGAACGAAAGCGATTGGTAAAACCTGGTGAATGGCCCTGCTGATGAGATGAAATTGAATTTTGCTGCTGGAGGAAAGGTGCCTTTGATTTAGCTTGAATGACTAGGCTTGATACTTCAACATGTGCCTGATGAAGACTCTCTTGCTGAGATTCGTCTTTACGGATGTATGTAAAGGCGGTAGTCAAGCTCGGAGGATCTGACATTCGAAACAATTCGCCTTTAGCACTATTATGTTTTATATCAAGACCTCTTAAGAAAGCATGCACTCGTTCAAGCTCCTTCTCCTTCTGGTACCACAGAAGATCTTCTGGATTTTTAATTTTGCATGGGCGTTTTTGGTCAATTTCAGCTCATACATTTTTCTACTTGGTAAAAAAAAGAGATACTGGTTGCCCATTTTGCTGCATGCCAGCAGCTTTGCACATCAGTTCATGAACTTGAATAAAGTCAGACTCATTTGTATAAAGATCGCTTAAGGTATTCCATATACCCTCAGCAGTTTCACATTCCTCCACCATTTGTAATATATCATCAGTGATTGCTCTAAATAGGATTGACATGACAAAGCCATCATCATCTTCCCACCGAGTATAGGCTTCTACATCATCTTGACTAGGAGCCCTGATTGATCCAGATACATGTCCCATCTTATGCATTCCACGAAGATAAACAGACATAACTTTTTTCCATGTTCGAAAATTTGTACCATTAAGTTTAGTACCCCCGAAAGAACCAATTTCTGAACTCTTAACAGAAACTTCAAAATTTGGAACTTCATGAATTCTAGAAACTTGATGTTGTCTTGAATCTTCCATTGAAATAATAATAAAAAGTATATTGTGCAGCGGAATAAAAATTTTGGTTTTTTTTTTTTTGACGAGTTGGGCTGATAAATGAGCTGTTTGAATGTTTGGGCTGATGGGCTTGGAGCAGATGGGCTAGGAGCAGATGGGCTTAGAGCAGATGGGCTAGGAGTTGATGGGCTTGGATCAGATGGGCTAAGAGCTGATGGGCTAGGAGTTGATGGGCTTGGATCAGATGGGCTAAGAGCTGATGGGCTAGGAGCTGATGGGCTCGGGTTGGGCTGAACTGGGCTAGGGTTGGGCAGAACTAGGCTAGGGTTTTAAAACTCTGAAAATTAAAGAAACTGCAATGGCTGATAATTAAAACTCTGAAAATTACAACTGCATCCAGGTTTTGAACTAAATTTTTTTTTTAAGAAACTGCACACCAGGTTTCGGCTGGACGCTGTGCAGGGGGCTGGACGGCGCGCAGGGGCGCGGGGCTGAATGGCGCGCAGGGGCACGGGGCTGAACGGCGCGTAGGGGCGCGGGGCTGAACGATGCGCAGAGGCACGGGGCTGAACTGCGTGCAGGGGTGCGGGGCTGAACGGCGTTTGGGGATGCGCGGGGCTTGAACGTCGCTTGGGGCTGCGCGAGGCTGAACTGCGCTCAGGGTCGCAAGCTGACGGCGTGGGGCTGAACTGTGTGCAGGGGTGCAGGGCTGAACGGCGCTTGGGGCTGCGCGGGGCTTGAACGTCGCTTGGGTCGCAAGCTGACGGCGTGGGACTGAACGACGACGCTTGGGGCTGCGCGGTGAATGACACCGGTTTGAACAGCGCAGACTGGACAGCGCGGGTGGACGACAGATCTGCACCTGCAGCGCGAGCTAAACAGTGCGAGAATACGGAGGCGCTTGGCGGCACTTGGCGGCGCTTCTATTCAGAAACCGATAAAATGTGTTTTTTTTTTGTTTATTTCCTGCTCTGATACCAAATTGAATTCACTTAATGTATTTACAAGGTACAAAATACTGAAGTTTAATACATGTATAAATATAGAATAAAAGGAATCTGCTTTTGCTAAAAGTGCTTTTAAGAAAAGATATATTAGTTGCATACAACTAATATAGAGCTTATAAAGTATATTAGTTGCATACAACTAATATACCATTTATTAACATGTAAGCTACTCAAATAACATAGTATAATTAACCGTGCCAATTCGAGATGAATTTGATAATGTTTTGAGTATACCATATTTTTCTTTACAAGTTTTTAATGCAAAAGTAGTTGAATTAATAGCTATTTTCTTAACCATTAGTCAAGTGGGTAAAGTCCTTAATTATTAATTGATAATAAATTATATTCTCAATACTCATAATCACACTTATTAAGATGCTAGAAGAAGTCATGCTGTTAATTATAAAATTCCACTGTTATTCAGCTGCTTGGATACATAGAAACTGTAACATTTTATATAATTAAGAACCAAAAAGCTTTGATGAGAATGTCGTGTCAACGTAACATAACAAAAATTCAATATGATACACGAATTATAATTTATTTATAATGAACTGTTAATTTTTTATACTTATAAAAATATCTATATATTTTTCTTACCATTACACGTACAAACACATATAACATACATACACAAGAAATACAAATTACAACTACCCATAAATGAGATGCATTTGTTACTGTTTTGTCCTCTTTAATGGTACAAAGGGGTTTTGAAATTTGAAATTATTAGAGAGATACTCTCTCCTCTCTCTATATTAATTGCTTCTTTATCCTTTCTCAACAACTACCTTCCCCATCTTAAGAACTTAATGTTTAGTTTAACATTATTCATAATTAATACTTTTTAGAACTACCTTATATATTTATAAATTTTAATTATTCAAGTATTAGTTTTATTATATAAGTATTAATGTATCATATGTATTATTATATTATTATATTATATTTAATAAAAAATTAATTTTATTTATAATTAATACTTTTTTTCAAACAAAATGAATTTAAAAATATATTTTTTTATATAAAGTGTACTTTACTATTATAAATGACCCGATTTGATTGATGTCATATAAGTACTTATGGACCATGGAGTTCGTTATTTCTTTTAACTTTGGCAAAATTGGACAACTTTGTGAATATTTGTTATTCTATAGTGAGTGACTGTCCGACCTCTAGTACAATTTATTTGATAATAGGTTAATTACAAAAATTATATGTATCAGTATAAAATGGTTGAATATTTTATTTATTCATTTATAAAATTTGAACTCGAAATTTTAAAATGTTCCCTAAATTTTAAAGTGTTTTAAATGATTCCTTCATTTAATTCAAATATATCTTTATTAGATCTAATATATAATATATATATATTTTAATTTTTTTGTTAACTTGTATTAATTTTTTTATTAGATCTAATATATATGTTAAGTATAATTAACCAGCACCCAGTTAGCTAGCATTCTAAAATTCTATTAGTGTCATACGCAAGATAATTAATTCACATTAGTTTTAACTTTTTTACATTTTTATAATCACATTAAATTTAAAGTGTTGCATGGTAAAATTATTTGAAAATATATTTTTTTTTAGTTTTTTTTAAACACTTCAAATTAATTTTATTACATGAAATATTATAATTAATTTAAAGTGAAGTTATTATTATAATAATTTTTATTATTATTATAATAAAATACATAAAATATTTATTTAATTCTTAATATCTCGTTATTATTAAATAAAATTATAAAATGTTTTTATAATATTAATAATAATTTATATTATAATAATAAAATTACTATAACTTCAATTCATGTCGGTACAATAATGCTCTCACTAATTATTAACCCTAAAATTTAGGATAGTTGTATTTTTTTTTTAGAAATTTTTGCTAGTATAAATAATCTTTATATTTTTAAACACTAAAGTATTAAATTAGTCTAAATTTTCTTTAAAAATAGAAACTCTCAAATTACTAGCAATCAATGACTTCGGGTCTTATATTTTAGATAATATCTTAAGTTTAATAAGATTTTAACAATCATTTAAAATATTACTCATAATATAATTTTTATAAAAAAAATTAGAGTATTTTTTAATTAACTTATAATACAAATTTTTAAGACCGAATAGCCGGAGCCTCAAATCCATACTATCTTGAATTTAAGACAGGTCGCGTCGAATCTTAATATCAAAACATATTTGGTTTCTTTCAAATTCAGAGTATCTTAGTGACTTAGTCGGTTGATTTCCAATTCCAAAACAAAAGAGAGAGAGAGAGCTCTGTAACATCTGGATTCAACAGACATGGATTCCATTCAAATTCAGACGATAATTCTTCACCATGTTGTGGCTATTCCCCATCCAGGACAAGGCCACATAAACTCCTTGTTGAACTTCTGCAATTTCCTAGTTTCTAAAAGCACAGAAATACTTGTCACTTTTGTTGTCACTGAGGAGTGGCTGGGATTGCTTCAGTCTAAAATTACGACACCAGATAACATTCGGCTTACTTCGATTCCTAACGTGATTCCTTCTGAAAAAGTTAGAGCCACCCAATTTGATGCTTTTTTCGAAGCTGTTATGACGAAAATGGAAGCTCCTTTTGAGAAATTGTTGGAACGACTTGACCCGCCTTCTCCTACAGTTATAATTGCTGATACATTACTGTTTTGGGTGATTGATGTTGGTTGTCGGAGGAATATTCCGGTCGCTTCATACTGGCCAATGTCTGTCTCCTTCTTCATGGACTTAAGATGCTTTTCCCTGTGCTCTGCGAGAGAGGGGGATGTCTTTGCTGATTCGTGGCAAGGTTAGTCTTGAATCAAATTGTTGATTTAATTATATATGCTCTTATTGTTAAATTAGCCTATTTACAAAATTAATAAACATGTTAGAAACTCAGCCCAATCTGATGTTGCCTGAGTTTCTAACAAAACAACTAAATTATATATATATACTTATTTATTTTAAAAAACTAGATGAATAAAGTGTATGCATCGCCCACTTTATATATTTACATAACTAATTAGAAAACCTTTTAGACTATTTTTTTTTTCTTTTAACCCAAAAAACACAATGTAGTTCAGAGTTTTTAAAGTCTTGGATCTATTTCAAGTTAGCTGCAAAACTGATGTAAAACCCATATCCTTCAAAAAATAATTAATTTAATTTCTCCATTAATTTTGAATGATGCCCTGTGTATTAAGTAATTGAATTTGTTTCAGAAATAGAAAATTTATTACTTTTTAATTAATTTTCTTCTTGTGTTTCATAATAGGAAAATCTAATGTAAATAAGTCTTCAAATATGATGGGGTTTTTCCGAAAAGCTTACTCTTTGTTGCCAAAAGTACAGTACCTCTTAATCTCTTCAATCTATGAGCTTGAATCTCAAAAATATGATTCTTTAATAAAAGAATTCTCATTCCCAATCTACATTATTGGCCCTGCAATACCTCACTTCAAATTAGGACACCCACCATCTTCAAGTAGTACTATCATTAGTCATGAAGTCGACTATTTTCAATGGCTTGATCAACAATCATTTAGTACTGTCTTGTACATCTCCTTAGGGAGCTTATATTCAGTTTCATCAGTTCAAATGGATGAAATCGCTGCTGGTTTGCTCAGAAGTGGCATTCGGTTTATTTGGGTAGTACGAGGAGGAGGAGGAGAAACACATAGATTGAAGGAAATTTATGGTGATAGGGGACTAGTAGTATCATGGTGTGACCAATTGAGAGTCTTATGCCATTCTTCTGTTGGAGGATTTTGGAGTCATTGTGGTTGGAATTCTGTTCAAGAAGGTATTTTTGCAGGTGTTCCTTTCCTTACTTTACCAATAGCTGTTGATCAACCAAATAATAGTAAGGTAATTGTGGAAGATTGGAAAGTTGGATGGAGCATTAGAGCACAATATAAGAATGATGATTTGGTGACAAGTGAAGAAATTGTTGAATTGGTCAAGAAATGTATGGACTTGGAAAGTGATGAGGGTAAAGAAGTAAGGAAAAGAGCTAAACAAGTTGGAGAATTATGTCGTAGAGCAATTGAGACAAGTGGTTCATCTTATACCAATCTTGATTCTTTTATCAATAATATAGCACAAGGTAACAAAGTATAAAGAAAATCAAAGTATGGAAAGGTGGAATATATTTGTACTTATTTGATCAAATTTTAATGTTATTTGTCATCTCTATTTCTCTATTTCTGTATTGATGGTTGTAATTTCAGCAATAAAAAAATATATGTCGTGTGTTAAAGCATGTATTATATCAAGGATTTACATTCCATGTTGTGCTAATTTTTCATTATTGATAATTGTTATCTTAAAAGTATCTTTGGCTGGGGTGGTTATTTTAGTAATATTTTATTTTTATTTTTTTATCAAAAAAGAAATCATTTCCATTACAGTGAAGCAGTATAAGAGTCATGATAAATCATACTTTAAGATATAGTTATTAAAGTACTGTATGTAGGTTGAATATTAAAAAAATGTTTTTATATTATTATTATTTTACTAAAATATGTTAAATTTCATGAATATTACTATAATATTCCTAGTTCACTACTTTTTGTTTGATGGGTTATCGATTGTATTTTATCGATTATCTTTATAGATAATTAATTTGTTAATAAATTATTATTAGAGTTATATTAATGGTATATAATTAATTTACTTTATCAGTTATATATTATATAATTAATATTTTTTTTTAAAAATATTTTTCCTAAAAATAAGATATTTATACTTATATTATCATTCATTATAATTAAGATTAATAAATATATTTTCAATATATTCAATTTGGTATCAGGAAAGAATTTTTTTTTTACCGGTTTCTGAGTTTCTGAGCAGCGCCGCCTATACAGGAGCGCTACCGTCAACGTCAGTGCAATTAATTTGAGCAGCGCTGCCTATATAGAAGCGCCGCCGTCAGTGTCAGTGCCATTAATCTTTTCACGCCATTCACTGCGTTGTCCAGATCGCGCAGCAGCTCTAACCCTGCGCCGTCCAGCTTGCGCAGCAGCTCCAACCCTGTGTCGTCCAGCTCGAGCAGCAGCTCTAACCCTGCGCAGTCCAACCCGCACAGCAGCTCCAACCCTGCACCGTCCAGCCCTGTGCCATCGAGCTCGCGCAGCAGCTCCTGCACTGCGCCGTCCAGCTTCCGAACAACTCATGCACTACTTTGTGAGTCCACAGTTCTCTTTTGTGTGTCCGTAGTTCTCTAAAAAATTTCAGCTTCTGTCCCTATAAATTTTCAGCTTTTAGTTTCTTTTAATCCGGCTTGCCCTATCCATCAGCCCAACCCGGCCCATCAGCCCAATCTGTCTTAGTGCAAGCCCATCAGCCCAACCCGGCCCAATCTGTCTTAGTGCAAGCCCATCAACTAGACAACCCACTTAGTCCAACCCGGCCCAAAAAAAATCCGTTGTACAATATATTTTATTATTATTTCAATGGAAGATTCAAGACAACATCAAGTTTCCAGAATTAATGAAGTTTCTGTTAAAAGTTCAAAAATTGGTTCTTTCGGGGGAACTAAACTTAATGGTACAAATTTTCGAACATGGAAAAAAGTTATGTCTATTTATCTTCGTGGGATGCATAAGATGAGACATGTATCTGGATCAATCAGGGCTCCTAGTCAAGATGATATAGAAGCTTATACTAGGTGGGAAGATGATGATGGCTTTGTAATGTCAATTCTATTTAGAGCCATCACTGATGATATATTACAAATGGTGGAGGAATGTGAAACTGTTGAGGCCATATGGAATACCTTAAGTGATCTTTATACAAATGAGTCTGACTTTATTCAAGTTCATGAACTCATGGGCAAAGCTGTTGGCATGCAACAAAATGGGCAACCAATATCTTTTTTTTTTTACCAAGCTGGAAAATGTATGGGCTGAAATTGACCAAAAACGCCCGTGCAAAATTAAAAATCTAGAAGACCTTCTGTGGTACCAGAAGGAGAAGGAGCTTGAACGAGTACATGCCTTTTTAAGAGGCCTTGATACAAAACATAATAGTGCTAAAGGCAAATTGCTTCGAATGTCAGACCCTCCGAGCTTGACTACCGCCTTTACATACATCCGTAAAGACGAATCTCAGCAGGAAAGTCTTCATCAGGCACAAGTTGAGGTATCAAGTCTAGCCATTCAAGCCAAATCAAAGGCACCTTTCCTCCAGCAGTAAAATTCAATTCCACTTCATCAACAGGGACCTCCATCAGGTTTTACCAATCACTCTCGTTCTCACTGCTCTTATTGCAATGAACAGGGGCATCTTCATGAGAATTGTTGGAAACTGTATCCACACTTGAAACCAAAAGCATACTACTATAGAGCAAAACGACAACATCATCGTTCTAAAGCAAAAGAAACTGCAGTGCAAATTTTCTAAGAACCAGACTACTATGGACAAAATCATCCTATGGAATGTGGAGGTATCCCTATAGCTTCAATAGCTGGTCATGGTAAGATTGGTATGACCTTAAATGTTTCTCACTCTGTTGGGTCTAATACTTGGATTATTGATTCTGGTGCATCTGATCATATGACTTATGATAAATCTTATTTTAATAAGTTATCTTTCCCACCAGTGTCTTATGTTACGAATGCTAATGGTGAGGCCTTTCATGTCTTAGGAAATGGGTCAGTTCATATCACTTCATCTTTACAGCTCCATAATGTTTTATATGTACCTGACTTATCTCATCACTTAATATCTGTCCCACAGTTGAATATTGACTCTAAATGTTCTATGACCTTTTATCCTATGTATGTGATTTTTCAGGATCTTCTTACTTAGCAACTGGTGCCACCACCACAAGAAAAAAAGGTAGTTGGTTGTCGATGTGTGTTTACTGTAAAACATAATGGTGATGGATATGTAAATCGGTATAAAGCTCGTCTTGTAGCAAAAGGGTTTACTCAAACATATGGTGTAGACTACGATGAGACCTTTGCTCTTGTTGCCATAATGAACACCATTCGGGTTTTGCTCTCACTTGCCACTAATCTAAACTGGCCACTATGGTAGTTTGATGTCAAGAATGTGTTTCTTCATGGAGAATTAGCCGAGGAAGTGTACATGAGTCTTCCACCTGGGTATGTAGCTGATTCTCCTGGTAATTTTGTATGCAAACTAAGGAAGTCTTTGTATGGTCTCAAGCAATCCCCTCGAGCCTGGTTTGGAAGATTTTCACAATTCATGCAAAAGGTTGGTTACAGACAGAGTAATTCAGACCACACTTTATTTCTCAAACATCAACGAGGGAAGGTAACAACCCTAATAATTTATGTTGATGATATGGTAATTACTGGTGATGATACTATTGAGATGGATAAATTACAAAGACAAGTAGCCTCTGAATTCGAGATGAAGAACTTAGGTGAACTAAAGTACTTCTTAGGAATTGAGGTAGCTAAGGGAAGAGAAGGAATATATCTGTGTCAAAGGAAGTACATTATTGATATGCTAACAGAGACAGATATGTTGGATTGCAAACCTATTGACACTCCTATTGAGCAAAATCATTGTTTAGTAGAGTATCCAAATCAAATACTAACTGATCGAGCTCGCTATCAAAGATTGGTTGGGCGTTTGATTTACTTGGCTCTTACTAGACCAGATGTTGCATATGCAGTAAGTGTGATAAGTCAGTTCATGCATAACCCAAGTGAGAACCACATGAATGCTGTTTTGAGAATTTTAAGGTATTTGAAATCGGCTCCAGGAAGGGGAGTAATGTTCTCTAAACACAACAATCATCTTGAAGTCTGTGGCTTCACAGATGCAGATTGGACAGGAAGTATTACAGATAGAAAGTCAATATCGGGTTATTTCACTTTTGTGGGTGGAAATTTAGTTACATGGAAAAGTAAGAAACAGAAAGTGGT
Source organism: Hippophae tibetana (assembly GCA_037013495.1). Lineage (NCBI taxonomy): Eukaryota > Viridiplantae > Streptophyta > Magnoliopsida > Rosales > Elaeagnaceae > Hippophae > Hippophae tibetana. The sequence goes on along the minus strand of CM072809.1, from coordinate 14,330,849 downwards.
GGCGCGATCTAGTGTTGAGGTCGAGTATGGAGGTATGGCTCATGGGGTTTGTGAATTACTATGGATAAGAACTTTGTTATCTGATTTGGGTTTCGAACTCAAAAATACTATGCAATTGTATTCGACAATCGGGCAACCATTGATATATCACAAAATCCAGTACAACATGATCGCACTAAGCATGTAGAGGTTGATCGTCACTTTATAAAAGAAAAGCTAGATGACAAACTGATTAGTTTTACTTTTGTTCCCACTGAAGAGCAACTTGTAGATATACCTACCAAAGGAGTTTCTAAGAAGACATTATATGATTCACTAAGCAAGTTGGATATGATCGATATCTATGCGTCAACTTGAGGGGGAGTGTTAATAAATTATTAGTAGTGGTATATTAGTTGTGTACAATTAATTCTTAAAAACACTTTTTCTAAAAAAGAGATTCGTATTTTCCTCTATTTATATTTATATTATAATTAATTGTAATTAAAATTAATAAATATATTTTAAGTATATTCAATTTATCTATCCGTCAGACTTAAAACACTTATCCTTCCTTATATTGAATGGTTTTATTTACCGTACACTTAGATTTTTTTGAATGGCGAAGATCTATGCATGCCTTGTGCTTATCCTTGTTAATCAAACAACTATTTGTTCATAAAAAACAAGAAACAAAAAAACAACGGTAAGTTTTGATGAGAATGTTGCAAAATAGGAACCAATTAACTATTTAATTTTTATGTTTATAAATTTTTTTTTTTACGATTATAAATAAATAAATTTATTAAAAATGTAATATTAAGAATATTGAATTTGGATTAAAAAACGCCAAAATTAAATATGCAGGAGATACATGACAAATTATCACGATGCATTTGTTACTGTCTTATCCTCTTTTTAAATATTTATACATTTATGAGTAAATCTAACTATTAAATTATTTAAGGTATAAATATTTTTTTATGATATATAAAGTAAATTATAAATAAATAAATAAATATATATATATTTCTTTATATAAAATGGAATTTATAACAGTTTACATATTCTGACTCTATCTAATGCTATAGCATATCCGATAAGATTCATGTCATATAAGTAATTCTAGACCACAAAACATTAAGTTTGTGAGAAAAATATGTCAGGTATATTATTTATTATAAAACTAATATTTAAATTTTATATTTATATTTATAATAATTTAATCTTATTTGTTATAAAAAATTGATTATATAAAAATAATTTTTTTTTTAAATTTAATTTGTTATTTTTTAATTATATTAGATAATGAATATTAAAAATATATAAATAAATAAAAAATAGTTATTTATCTTTATTTAATTATTTTTTGATAATAATAAAATTAAATTATTATAAAAAATAATTATAAAATCTGAATATCATTTCAAAAATAAATATATCATTGTGCCAATCACTATTTTTTAGATGGAAAACCGTGTGAATAACTTTGTGAATATTTGTCATTTTATAATCACTATCCACCCTCCGTTACAATTCATTTGATAATAGGTTAATTACAAAAGTAATAGAATGACAAGGAAGGACGTCCAATACTTTTAATAAAAATTATTTTAGATTAATATTTATCAATAATATAATTTTATTATTTTTATTAAAAAAATCGTAAAAATTTATTTAAAAAAAATATTTAATCTATACATATGATATGTCAAATACGTGAATAATGCATATTAAATATATGATTAATATATTTTTCAAAAATAAATTTTTATAATATTTTATGTTAAAATAATAGAATTATATTAAGAATCAAAATTATATATATATTTAAAGCTATTGTACTTAGAATACTTTTTTTTAAAGTAATATGTTGTTTTAGTTTATAACATATTTGAATTTTTACATTTTTTAATTTATGAAAATAGAATTTGAAATTTTAAAATAGTCTCCAAATTTTAAAGGATAAGGTGACTAAATGTTTAATTTATTTAGGTTAGATATATTGTTTAATCTTTAAATTAAAAAATATATTTTTAAGTATTTTTTTATAAAAAATGTATTATTTATCTTTATTTATTTATAAAAAAATATGTCTAAAAATAACTTAATAATATATTTATTACATGCATGATATATTTTTTTTTCTCGTATATACATAGAAATAAATATTTGATTAAAAAATATACTTAAACATTTTAATAATTTTTTTTAAAATTTAACAAATAAAAGTAAAAGATTAGACAACTAAAATTTTATTTAATTTTACACAATATAGTTGTTAAAAATATTTAGTAATTTTTTAATTAAAAATTAATTCAATACATATATATCTATTAAAAAATACAAATAAATATGTATATTTAGTAAAACATTGAATGAAAAGTTTATTTTTCTTTTTCATATATAAAAAGATTTAAAAACACATTTTTTAAATAAATAAAAGAAACTAAACATTTACTAAAACCTAAACTAAATGACTTCTAGTTTGCTTCTCTCTTTAAAATAATTTATTAGGTTCTTAGCACTAATCCTTTGAACCCCTTTTGTTAAGTATAATTAACCAGCATCCAATTAGCATTCTAAAATTCTGTTAATGTTATATGCAAGATAATTAATATATTCACATAAATTTTAAAATTTATACATATTTATAATCACAGTAAATTTAAAGTGATACGTGGCAAAAATTATTTAAAAATATGAATTTTCTTATTTTACTTTTAAATTTATTTTATTACATAAAATATTATAATTAAATTAAAGCAATGATATTAAGAGAGTAACTTTTACTATTATCACAATAACATCTGGATTCAGCAGACATGGATTCCATTCAAATTCAGACGATGATTCTTCACCATGTTGTGGCTATTCCCCATCCAGGACAAGGCCACATAAACTCCTTGTTGAACTTCTGCAACCTCCTAGTTTCTAAAAGCACAGAAATACTTGTCACTTTTGTTGTCACCGAGGAATGGCTGGGATTGCTTCAGTCTGAAATTACGAGACCAGATAACATTCGGCTTACTTCAATTCCTAATGTGATTCCTTCTGAAAAAGTTAGATCCACCGATCTGGATGCTTTTTACGAAGCTGTTATGACGAAAATGGAAGCTCCTTTTGAGAAATTGCTGGATGGGCTTGACCTACCTGCTCCTACAGTTATAATTGCTGATGCGTTATTATTTTGGGTGATTGATGTTGGATGTCGGAGGAATATTCCAGTCGCTTTTTACTGGCCAATGTCTGTCTCCGTCTTCATGGACGTTAGATGCAATTCCCGTGGCTCTATGGGAGAGGGGAATGTCTCGGTTGATTCCTTGCCAGGTTAGAGTCTTGAATCAATTGCTGGTTATTCATGCTCTTATTGTTAAATTAAGCTATTTACAAATCTACATACAACTAAATTATATATATAAAGTGTATGCATGCATCAATTGTTGGTTATTCATGTTGTAAAGTGTATGCATTGCCCACTATATATATTTACAAAACTAATTATATTTTAGAATAAAGTTTTTCTTTTAACTCAAAAAACAGAATGTAATTTTTAAAGCCTTCGATCTATTTTTCAAGTTAGCTACAAAGTTGATGTAAAACCCATATCCATCAAGAAGAATTAATTTAATTTCTACATTTATTTTAAATGATGTCATTCACTAATAACAAATTTATTACATTTTAAGTGTTGTTGTTCTTGGGTTGGCATAACAGAAAAATCTGCAGATGAAAATATCATGAAATACTCAAAAATGAGAGGGTATGTCCGAAAAGCTCACTCTTTGGTGCCCAAAGTACAGTACCTCTTAATCTCTTCCATCTACGAGCTTGAATCTCAAAAATATGATTCTTTAATAAAACAATTCTCATTCCCAATCTACATTATTGGCCCTGCAATACCTCATTTCAAATTAGGACACCCACCATCTTCAAGTAGTACTATCAATAGTCATGAAGGAGACTATTTTCAATGGCTTGATCATCAATCATTTAATACTGTCTTGTACATCTCTTTGGGGAGCTTATTTTCAGTTTCATCTGCTCAAATTGATGAAATCGCTGCCGGTTTGTGCAAAAGTGGCGTTCGGTTTATTTGGGTAGTACGAGGAGGAGGAGAAACAGATAGATTGAAGGAAATTTGTTGTGATATGGGACTAGTAGTACCATGGTGTGACCAATTGAGAGTCTTATGCCATTCTTCTGTTGGAGGATTTTGGAGTCATTGTGGTTGGAATTCTGTTCAAGAAGGCATTTTTGCAGGTGTTCCTTTCCTTACTTTACCAATAGTTGCTGATCAACTAAGTAATAGTAAGGCAATTGTGGAAGATTGGAAGGTTGGATGGAGTATTAGAGCCCAATATAAGAATGATGATTTGGTGACAAGTGAAGAAATTGCTGAATTGGTCAAGAAATGTATGGACTTGGAAAGTGATGAGGGTAAAGAAGTAAGGAAAAGTGCTAAACAAGTTAGAGATTTATGTCGTAGAGCAATTGAAAGAAGTGGTTCATCTTATACCAATCTTGATTCTTTTATCAATGATATAGCACAAAGAAAGAAGGGATAAAGAAAATCAAATTATGGGAAGGAGGAACATCAAGAGAAATATAAAATAACAGCTTTGTGCTCGTTGATCAAACTTTCCATTCAATGTAGCAGCTAGTGTACTGTTATTATAGTAGTAGTTTCAGCAGATTGAAAATTACGAATAAAAAGGTACATGTAATGTGTTAAACCATGTATTATGAAGGATTTGGTTTCTATTTTGTGCTAATTGTTTGGTACTTGGTATCTTGAAAATGTTTTACACTTGGTCACTACTTTATACTAGGGGATCACTTTCGTTATTAAGTCATTTTAGTTAGTAATTTTATTTTATTTGAAGAAAAACTGATACATATCAATTTGACACCTGATTAGAAGGAAGCGATTGTTTGATTTTTTTTAAACGAAAAGGTGTTGTATCTTAATTAGTTTAGTACCTCTACAACATCATTTTTATCTTAACTCTCGATTAGAAATATGATTAAATAGAGAAAAAGTATTCAAATTAATTTTTAACAAAATTTATAATTATATTTATTATTAGCATTTGAATAAACAAAATGGCTAATGAATGGTGGGATATCTCACCGTTAAGTTACAATACAAATACTACAAACTCTAGAGATAGTGTTATCAGTTACAACATTGTCTTCTCCATAAATATGAAAATAGTGAAACTTAATGGGAGCAATTTTTGTAAACAATCAGCTCAAATAAAATATCATATCCATAATAATAAAAACAACGAGTTCAAAAATAGTAACAATATAAACAAAGTCTCACTCTAAATAAATTTTTTGTCATCCAAAGGTGATAGCATACATCACCGCATGAATGGCCGCAATATGTTCTACCTTAATAGCATATAAGATCCCATGTAGGATACAAACATATACATTAACAAATGATCTTGAGATTCGAAAAACACGTGCATAACTAGATAACACTGACAACCATTGCTATAATATGATATATAAACGATAGATATTAACCATTGTAGTATGTTATAGATGTGTTGAGAATAATTAGTTTAATAACGGCTAGTTAGTAACGGCTAGTTTAATAACGGTTAGTTAGTAACGGCTAGTTTAATAACGGCTAGTTTAATAACGGCTAGTTTAATAACGGTTAGTTTAGTAACGGCTAGTTTAGTAACAACTAGTTTAATAACAGCTAGTTTAATAACTGCTAGTTTAATAACGGCTAGTTTAATAACGGCTAGTTTAATAATTAGACATTAAGCCAAAATCAATTCAATAACTCTCTCAACAAAAATCAGAGAAAATCAACATGGTATCAAAGAAGATTTGATCTTGCTCCAAATCAATCCCACAAACAAGAACTGTATCAGTTCAAGAAATCTAGAAAATGTCACAACATATAAAGAGATTTACAGGTGTGCTGCTAAATGGTAAAAATTACCATCTTTGGGCACGTCAAGTGACCTTTGGTCTAATCGGCAGAAACAAATTTGAGCACGTCATTGGGGAGAAATCAAAACCAAAAGCCGAAGATCCAACATACCCAACAGTTGAAGAAAAAAAGGAAATTTCAGAATGGAGAAAGAATAACAATCTAGTCATGAGTTGGTTACTGGCAACCATGAAACCTCACATATCTGATCTCATGACATATCTATATACAACTTGAGATATGTGGGTTAAAGACGAGACAATGTTCAGAAAAAAGAAAAATTACTCTCTTATTTATCAACTTCACCAAGAACTTCAATAGTTACAACAACAAAATCAATATGTCACCGAACTATTCAGCCAAATCCAAAAAAAATGATGAGATTAGAGTGTATCGACCTCTCACAACCGATCTTGATGAAATCAAAAGAAGAAAGGAGCAGGATGGAATTTTCACCTTCCTCGCCAAGCTCGATTCAAGCTATGAGGGGGTACGTTCACAAATTCTTCTCATGGGTGAAATGCCATCTGTTGATGAGGTTGTTGGGATGGTTGAAAGAGAAGAGACAAGAAGAATAGTGATGGGTACTCAACTACCTGACAACCCCGAAGCCAAGGCTTTCGTCACCAGATCTAACCCTAGGTCAGAACGTCAGGGAGACCAAACACTCACTCGCTGCGATTATTGTAAGAAGGAAGGACACACGCGCGAGGAATGCTGGTGTCTCAATCCTCATCTCCGGCAAAAGGGAAGGCAAGGTGGAGGCTTCGTCAGAGGAGGAGATCAACGACAAAATCGGGTAGAGAGCAGAGAGAAAATGGGTTACTCTACACAAAAGGAAAAAGGGGATATGAGTACAAACGAGGCTGAAAAAGAAATAAAAGGTGAGGTAGATATGGATCAAATGAGGCAGTTGTATACACAATTATCCGTGATGTTTCAAGGAAAATCTCAAAAAACATCTGGTATGATTACAAACCTTACTCAAAATTCTTTAAATTTCAAATGGATTCTTGATTCAGATTCAACTGATCAAATAACTGGAAATAAAAACTTACTCAATAATTACAAAAAAATTGAGACTAAACAATTTGTAATCGTTGCAAATGGTGATAAAATGGAAATTTTAGGAAATGGTTCAATTAGTCTCTTTTAAAGAAAAATTTCAAATGTTTTGCATGTGAATAATTGTACATCTAACTTGTTATCCATTAGTAAAATCACACGAGACTTAAATTTTGAAATTACATTTACATCCAAAAATGTGATTTTTCAGGAATTGATAACGAAGAATATCATTGGTGAAGGTTTTCTAGAAAATGGGTTTTATATTCTGAGTGAAGAAAAATGCAACTTCAATATTAAAAAATAAGAATTGGACATCCTTCCGATAAGATTTTAAAATGTATTTTTGATTTCATACAACTAGATTTTAGTAGTTGTGAAATTTGCAAATTAGGAAAGCACACAAGGTTACCATTTAGTTTATCCAATTGTAAAAGCAAAAAACCTTTTGAGTTAATACATTCTGATGTTTGGGGCCCTACTCCAATTGAGTCACTTAATGGTTATAAATACTTTGTTATATTTATATATGATTTTTCAAGAACCATATGGTTACACTTGTTAAAAAATAAAAGTGAAGTATTTTCTCAATCTCAAGAATTTTATAATTTTGTAGAAAATCAATATGATGCAAAGATTAAAACTTTTAGAAGTGATAATGGAACGGAATTTGTAAATCAAATTTTACAAATTTTTTCAAGCAAAAAGGAATTTTACATAAAATAACTTGTATTTACACACCCCAACAAAATGGTGTGTCGGAAAGAAAAAATCGACATTTACTTGAAGTAATAAGAGTACTTTTGTTTCAAAATAATATTTCAATAATTTTTTGGTCGGATGATGTTCTCACAGCAACATATTTAATTAATAGATTGTCAAGTGTCAATTTGAATTTCAAAAGCCCACTAGAAATCCACTACCAAGAAAAACTTAATATCTATCATTTAAGAGTATTTGGATGTACACATTATGTGCACAAAAATAAACAACACAAGTTAGATTATACATCAATCAAAGCTATTTTCTCGGGGTATTTATCTCAAAAAAAGGGTTATAAATGCTATGATCCGATTAACAAAAAACATTACATTTCAAGAGATGTGACATTCCAAGAAAATGAGTCATATTACAAAACACTAGAAAATGAGACTAATAACCAAGAGAAACCAAATGAATTTACATTTCCATTTTTTTATTTTGAAGAAGGAAATATAGTAGTAGAAAATGAAAATGAAATAATCAATGAGAATGAAGAGGAAGAAACTTCTCAAAGTGAGGGGGAAGATGGTACTACCGAAATAATACCATTGAGAAGGTCTAATCGAACTCCACAACCTACAACTAGATTACGAGATTTTGTAACATATGAGGTAAAATATCCTATCCAAAATTATTTATCTTATGAAAATGTTACACCACAATATAGGACTTATTTGACCTCAATTTCCAAAGAAAATGAGCCAAATAACTATCAGGAAGCAATAGGCCAACTGGTATGGTGCAAAGCAATGGAAGAAGAACTTCGAGCACTTGAAAAAAATGAAACATTGGTAGTCATACAACTACCCGTAGGATGCAAATGGGTCTATAAGATTAAGTTTAATAGTGATGGTACTATTGAACGGTATAAAGCACGATTAGTGGCAAAAGGTTACACTCAAACCTATGGTGTAGATTATCAAGAAACATTTGCACCCGTGGCCAAAATGAATACCGTTAGGATTTTACTTTCCATAGCGGTAAACCAAAATTGGACCTTACATCAAATGGATGTCTAGAATGTTTTTCTCCGAGGAACACTTGAAGAAGAGGTATATATGACGCTTCTACCTCGTCATAAAAAAGAAAACAATTCTAGTCTAGTGTGTAGGTTAAAAAAATCTATTTACGGACTAAAGCAATCTCCACGAGCATGGTATGGAAAACTAAGCTCTTATTTAATTTCTTGTGATTTTAAAATTAGTAATGCCGATCACTCATTATTTTCCAAAAATTATGGTACATTCACAACCATAATTCTAGTATATGTAGATGATATAATAATTACTGGAAATAATTTGGAAGAAATTAAAAAAGTAAAAATGAAATTAAAGGAGAATTTTGATATCAAAGACTTAGGTTTATTAAAATATTTTCTAGGAATAGAAATAACACATTCACCAAGGGACTCTTTATTTCACAAAGAAAATATACACTTGACCTATTGAAAGAAACTGGTAAATTAGGGAGTAAACCAACATTTATACCAATAGATAGTAAATGCATATTAAATATTGAGGATGGCGAACCCTTAGAAGACATAAGCCAATTTCAAAGACTTGTAGGAAAATTAATTTATTTAACGGTAACCCGACCAGACATTTCTTTTTCAGTAAGCCAAATTAGTAAATTTATGCATACACCTAGAACACCACATTTAGAGGCTATACATAGAATTTTAAAATATTTAAAAGGGACACCTAGTAAAGGAATTCTCATGAAACGTAATAATTCTAATGAAGTGTGTGACTAATCCGATGCAGATTGGGCTGGTAGCTTTGATAGAAAATCAATTACTTGTTTTTGCACGTTTGTAGGCAGAAATTTAGTCACATGGAAAAGCAAGAAACAAAATGTTGTGGCACGATCAAGTGCCGAGGCAGAATATCGAGCCATGGCATCAACCTCAAGTAAGCTAACTTGGATCAAACAACTTCTTTTGGATATCAGAATTAAAATTCAAGAACCAATGAAGATGTTTTGTGATAACCAAGCGACGTGACATATAGCATCAAATCCGGTGTTTCACGAGAGAACAAAATACATCGAAGTGGATTGCCACTTCATTCGAGAAAAAATTCAAGCAAAGGAAATTGAAACTCCATTTGTGAGAAGTGAAAAACAATTGGCAGACATCTTCACCAAAGGTTTAGATTTGAAATCATTTGAAGAAAATTTAAGCAAGTTAGGGTTGACCGATATCTACACACCTAACTTGAAGGAGAGTGTTGAGAATAATTAGTTTAATAACGGCTAGTTTAATGTATAAATATAACATTAGACATTAAGCCAAAATCAATTAAATAACTCTCTTAACAAAAATAAGAAAAAATCAACAAGATTACTATACAAACTCTATTATTTACGTTAAAATTATAATAAATTATGATATTCGACGATACATATTAACTTTTATAATATAATATAATATCGTAACAATTTATTTAATAAATGTTATCTAAAGATTAAAAATTATCCATTATAAATATTAAAAGATAAAAATATCATAATAATTAACTAAATAATTATGAATAAACTTTAAGTTTATAATAAATTCGTAACAAACACTCTAGTTAGATTTATTTGTAAGTGTAAACCCTTTTAATTATGTATTGAATACTTTTATTTTTCAAGAAAATAATTACAATAATTTTAAATTTTCTTAGACTGCAGTATCATATTCTATTAAGAACGAATAATTTATGGGAGCTTTTTTCTTTCTTTTTTTGGCAGAGCATACTAAACAACTTCGTACTGTCTCATACCTTTGATGCTTTAAGCGCAGAATTCTCAATCCAATATACACTATTGACCCTATAATACCATATTTCCATGCTTCAAGCATTAGTCTATCTCCTAATCCTAGCATTGATAATGAGGATCTCAACTACTGTTTGAAATGGTTGGTTCTGTTTTGTACATTTCCTTAGGGAGCTTCCTATCAGTTTCAAGTGCCCAAATGGATGAAATAGCAGGTGGTTTGCGTAGGAGCGGTGTTTGGTTCATGTGAGTGGCTCGCGGCGAAGCCAAGATCTTGGAAGGTATTAGCGGTCGGGTTAAGGAATAAAAGAAATAGTTGTGTCCTGGTGTAACCAATTGAGAGTTTTATATACCATTATTCTGTGGGAGGATTTTCGACACATTGTAGGTGGAATTCCGTTAAAGATTATATTTTTGGTTGCGTTCCTTTTCTTAAACTCCCTATTAACAACCTCAAAACAGTAGGCTAAATGTGTAAGAATGGAAAATTTGATGGAGAGCAGTCAATACTCAATACATAGATTAGAGATAACCCCCCCTCCCCTCCCCTCCCGCAAAGCACCTTATAGTTTGGGGTTAATAATGAAACTTTATAGTTTGGCTTAATAATAAAACTTTATTTATGAAAGAGGTTATTAATAATTGTATAAAAATAAAGTTATTTAACCACTTCAAACTAATTATTGATATTATTTTGAAATGAATATTGTTAAAAAAATTTATCATATGTTTTACTATGAAATATAGGTAAAAAGATATTAAATGGAAAAAATAAACAAATTAGAAAAAATTCATAATCAACAGGACTTGATAGCTTGAGACACATATTGATTGATCGAGACGAGATTAGATCAATTAAGGAAATAGAGTATTATGCCTAAAAATGACAAAAGAAGAGTTAGATCGATCGAGAAGAATATCTATGAAGCAAGTATAAGTAGATTGATCGAGTGTTCTTGGGTTGAATAATGACGTAATTAGATTGATCTATCGAGCACAACAAATTTTAACACATAAGTCCTCATTTGAAATTCAACTTTTAATCTCAACCATTAAATCAAAGTTAATACGAATCTTAAATTATAGGACATATTTTAATTTATTTAAACATCATTAAGAGGTTATAAACAATGGGAAATGAATATAGAGAATTCACGATAACAAATAGATATCAAGTATAGTAAGGTTAATAAGACAATTGAATAGCTGGTAAAGGAGATTAAAACATGAGATAGATTCTTTATCAAAGTTGACATAATTCTTTTTTTCGTCATTTTTGTAATTTTTATGCACTCATATATTTAAATTATAATTCTTAGAATTATGAGTAATTAAGTTCTTATTTGAAATTTTTGATGAAACTAACCACAAACTATGTGATTCATTGTATTTAGTTGAATGATTTTTTCTATTATTAGTTCATTTAATAGTTTTAATCTTAATGTTTTGCTTGTTTGACCACTAATTATATGATTTGAAATCTATGTTCTAACTTAATAAAGTAAGTTTTTGAATTAATCATTAAATTATTATCACATACATCTAAATGGTAGGACAATATGATTAATTAATATGTGACATGTAAATATAATCATAATTTATATTTGAATGAAATAGTATAACAATGTGATTGTTTTCAAATAATCTAAAAAAAATACTTGATAAAGATTCATAAATATATAAGATCGTAAAATCATTCAATTAGGTAGAGAAACCATTTAACAATATTTGATATCGCATGTAGGGTTGTTATAGAATTCATAGATCCAAAGTCCTAAACATTATATATTTAATTAATAATTTATATAAATTTTCTTATTACTTGTCTAGATAATATTTTGAATGTTTTTTATTGATACTTATTTTTAAAAGAAAATCATCATACTTACTCGAATGATCCATATACTTGTACAACGTTGCTAATTATGCAATATAATCAAACCTTTTAAAATCCTAGTATTCAATTAAATTTTTAAGGATTTTTTAGAAGTTTTAAGTGTATTCAATTAGAATTTTATAAAAATTTAAGTGTATTCAATTTAATGGATTTCATATAAATTTTAGTTAAAATTATAAGTAATAAAATGTATACTCAGTATTCTCACCAATACATAGATTTCTAAGGACTTCTAATAATTTTTACTTTTATCTTTTTTTCTCTTATATTCTTTTTATCTCTCTATTATTTGTTCAATTATTATCAATATATTACCATTCATCAAAGCTTACCAGATCTTCAATCAAAAGACTATTACAATCTAAAAAAAAATTAATTTCATAAAAATCTTTCAAATTGATAATTCTTTACAAATCTATTAAAATCATAATTAAATACACATAAGAATTTGATTTTTATTTTATTGTGCGTATAAGAAGACATTAAGCCGTTCCTCCCATCTTTAGATGTTTAGGTAAGAAGTGTAACAATTGTGGACTATTCCTGCTCTCTCTAAAAGTTTGGGCTTTGGGTTTGGGGCATGTTTTTATATGTTTCCGTTGCGGGCTATTAATTTTTTCATAAATAAACAAAAGAGGTCAAATTCTAATTTGACTAGAATATAAACTAAAGCAAAATAAATTAAAAAAAACCCTAAATCCCAAATTTCTGTAACTCGATTAACGAGTCAAAATCGCAAGCTCTATATCATCTTACAACTTCGTCTTCTCGCTAACCCGAACCAATTCAAAGCTCCTTGCCACTAAGAAACATATCCCTCTGCTAATTATTAAAGAAGCAACCTCATTTTTCTACCCTAGCAATTGTTTGTGGCCAAGACTCTCTAAACTCAATCCAAAACACCATAATTTCAAGCTCCCACGGCAGTTCAACTCCGAACTCATCTCCGATTCCCATTCCTTAAGGCTTCAAACCTTCAACTACCCTTTTGGCTCACAATCACAAAAACTTTATTATCTCTGAGAATCCCCAATCTCCATGGCTGCAGATGCCACAGCCAAGTTCCAAAACTCGGACTTCAGACCAATCGCTCTACCTCCAGGCTTCCATCCAGAACTCACCGTCTCAGCTCACGATAGCCTTCGCTATTGGTAATTTGTGATCGCAGTTTCTATTTCCGGCATGGTCGAGCACATGGCGATGACTCCCGTTGACACCATAAAGACCCATATGCAAACTCTTGGTTCGTGCCCAATCAAAACTGTTGGAATTCAACAAGCTCTTCAATCCACATTGAAAACCGAAGGTCCAATGGACTATATAGAGGCACTGGTGCAATGAGTATTGGTGCTTGCTGGACCTGCCCATGCGGTGTATTTTTCTGTGTAGGAGGGCATTGAAGGAAGATGGTTTTAAGGCATTTTATGCATCATATAGGACTACTGTGATGATGAATGCGCCATATACTGCTGTGCATTTTGCAACATATGGGGCTTCAAAGTGAGGTTTGTCGGAAATTTCGTATGAGAGTATCGGTGGATAAAGTTTGGCTGTTCATGCCACTGCAGGAGCTGCTGCTGTGACTACACCACTTGATGTGGTTAGGACTCAATTACATTTTCAGGTAAAGTCTTAAATTTTGTTTGGACAAACTGAACTTGTTAGCTTCTGCTGTATTGTTTTGCTTTTGGAAGAATTTCCTTAGGCTTTGGTGCATTAGAAATAACCTATATTGGAAGGCACTGAATAGTATGAGTAACCTAAGAAAACAAACACACTTGACCAATCAGACTGTTAGCCTCACTTTTTAAAAGAAGCTACTGAATGAATAGATAGCCATACTGAAGCCAAAATTGGTCTTCTTCAATAACAAGGCATTAATATATCTATAGTTTGAAACTAAATCCATGGACACATGAAGACGTAAAGTCATCTTCATGTGTTTAAATAAATTACAGAGAAATTTTGCATTATGTAAAATCATCCGTTTGATATGTACTTGATTAAGCGTCACTACTATTACCAATTTAAATAATTTAAAAGATTGCAAACTGTCTTTCACACCGGTTTTGCATATTATAGAAAACATAATGTAAAAGAAGAGACTTGTATTAACCTAATTGTAAACTTGATTATTCATCAAGCTGCCCTGTTTTATCTAGCCACGAACTCTTTTTCCTTAATTGTATTCCATTTTTTTAGCCTTGATTCATGTGATTATGGTTGTGTATCATTTTTTTTGCTATCTGGTTTTTAATTGATCCCGTCTTTTTTGTTGAATTTAATTGTTTTTATGTACGATATTGATTGTAATATAGACAGAGGAGGGTATTATTGCCAGAACTAGGTCAACAGATTGATCTTCTTTGTAGTTTGTAATATTATATATTGGGATTATTGGATGGCCTGAATGAAGATATATATTTAATATGACAAGAGTATAATGTATATTTTGCTACCTTTTCTTCAGGGGTTTTGTGGATGTGATAGATTCAAAAGTAGTTCAATTAGAAATGCTATTCCAACAATACTAAAGAAGGATGGTTATAGAGGACTAATGAGGGGATGGACTCCAAGAATGCTTTTTCACGCCCCTCCTGCTGCTATTTGCCGGTCCACTTATGAAGCTTCTAAAGCCGTATTCCAAGAACTAAATGGTAGTAATGAGAAACAAAGGACGTTCTAGAGTTGCCTTAGATTTTTGTTATTCTGTATTATTGACAGTTGCAAGTACGCAATGAATGCTTCAGTTCCAAAAAGAAAAAAAAATAAGCAATGAATGCTCATAGAGGACCTCAAGCAGTTCTGTTTTAGCAACAACAGTCAGATTAAGGGGTTAGAGTTTAATTTATTTGTGCTGTGTACTGTTAGTTCAAAATAGATCAATTTTTTTCTGGGCATCGTCAGTTCCAAATTTCTAATAACTTAATGAGCACATCATAAGGTATATATATTCGCTGCAACTCCCTACCCAACTTCGATTTGGACGCATTTAACAAAATTAATATAAAAACCAAACTGATTTGAATAGTTCCCACCTGTACAACAAAGGTTAAATTGAGGCTTCAATTTTACGAGATATGGTCTAATCGTAATGGAAGGAGGGCTAAGAACTTCAAATGGTTATTTGTTGGTGGTCATTGATGGATTCTTTTTCGCTGGTGATCGGATTGTGCAAATATTTCATCGTTTTTTCGCAAATTTCATTGAAAAGGAAGAGGGATTGAAGATTCATTCAAGGTTAATGAGGGACTGAGTTGAAATGGGAGCTGAGAGGATCGAGTGAGGTGAGAGATTGGTTAGACGGACTAGAAGAAAAATGTACGTTTTTTAATAGGAAAGTGAAAAAGTTTTATAATTATCAAATGATATACAGAAGTCTTATAGCTTTTAAATAAAAAAAGTTACAGGTAGATTCTAAGTTGATTAACCTTTAAATTTTATTAAGATTAAGAATTAATTGTTTTTTTTAATTAATTTATAATTCTTAAAATGTTTCTTTAAATGTGACTATTTGTTTTACATATGATTGTTTTAAGAAAAAAAAATGATAAATTCTTAATTTAGGATCAATATACATATTTTTTGAAGTGTATAAGATTTTTTAAATAATTTAATAATTATAAGATTTTTGTTCATTTTATTGAAAGTTATATGACATTTAGAATCATTCTATCTCCTTTTTTTATTAGATTATTTCAGATTCTCTTCGTAAGATAGATAAGGTATAATCAAAAAAATGTTCTTAAAATATTGTTGAGTATTAACGTATATCTAGTAACATATTAATGTATATATATATATATTTTTTCTAATGTATATCTATTTACTTTAGTAATTTCTATATTTAGTTACTTTAGATATATTTAATTTACTTTTAATTTCTATATAAATGAACCATGTATATTTATTTGAAATACAAAATATAATACAATCATTAAGTATTTCTAACATTATATAAGAGCCATTATTCTTGTCTTTCTAGCAGTCTTGTCTTTTCTGGTGTTACTTAACCCTTATAGCTTCCACTGTCACAATAGTCGCTGCAATCATTCACCGATGAGCCTCATGTCTTTCAGCCGTTGTCCTTAGGTTCTGGGACTACAGTCGCCGTTGTTAAGGAGTTCCGCACCACACAAACCACTACAATCACCGTCGCCGTCGTACATATTGTTCCAATAATTTTTCTGCATCTACCACTTTGATCAGCTTGACCTGATCTACACAACCATGGAAGTATCGCAACCATTGAACATCGCACGCTCCCTCACGCATCGTTCAAACGATCTGCACGTCCATTCACGCACCACCACCTTAACTAGCCACATTGTGAATCTTAACCTGACGACCTCTCTTTAGATACCACTGTGATCGTCGCGACCTAATCTACATAACCGTGGAAGTATCACAGTCATAAGTCGCCGAACACGCTGACAATAGCAACCGCGCGTGGATCTGACGCGCCAAACACGACGCACTCTACTCGTGATGTCATCAGTAACTCCCTAGAGCTGACGTCACAGAGCCTACTGCCCGTTGACTTTTGCTAGACCGTGCTGCCCGTTGACTTCGTTGCCCCGTACGACTCGTTGACTCTAACCATTGACTTTTCATAATACGGGTCCACCCTACTCAATTTTTCGCGTAGATCTCATTTTTGTAGTCCGTTTTTGCATATTGTGTTTCCAAATGGATAAAAAGGATGTTTTTGTTTCTTGCTCTATCAATACTATATTGGAAGGGACTAAGAATTACTTGTCATGGTCTCAAGCTATGCGTAGTTTTCTTAAGGGTCATATGCTCTGGAATTATTGTACTGGTGCAATTATCATTCCTGTTAAAGAAACAAGTGAAGTAGATGCTACTTTCCTTCGTCGCATGACTGAATGAGATAGTCATAATCACATGATCCTCACATGGATTCAGAATACTTCCATTCCCTCCATCTCCAATCTATTGGGCAGCTTGATGATGCCAAATTAGCATGGGATATGTTGGCCAAAAGGTACTCCACTACTCACAGATCCATAAAATATCAGCTAATAGTTGAATTACATCGACTTCAACAAGAACCAGGGCAATCTATCAATGACTACTTTGATCAGCTTCGCTTCCTTTGGGACCAAATTAACCTTTGTGATCCAGTTTGGGCATGCTCAACAGATGCTCAACAATATGCTATAGTTAGGGATGAATTTCGTCTCTATGAGTTCTTGATGTCACTCCACAAGGACTTTGATCCCATCCGAGTTCAGCTTCTTAATCGTAGTCCTCTTCCCTCTCTTGATACTGTTGTAAATGAGTTGGTTAGAGAAGAAGAGGACTTGCAAACCTTCAAACCCAGAATAAGTTCAATGTTTTGGCTATTACTCCTCCTGGTCCTACCAATGAGCAACCTTAGCAACCAGGTGATTCCTCTAGCCTTTACAATCGTCGCAGGAAGAGCAATAAAAGATTCTGCAATTATTGCAAGCGTCATGGCCACACCATAGTGTCTTGTTACCATCGCAACAAATCTACTACTGATATTGCTAATACTAAGCCTACTTCGTTGATGTCTTCTAGTTCAGTAGAGTCCCAGTCTTCTGGATCCACTATCAACCTCTCCTCCACTGAACTACAGAAGAACATAACTCAGGTTGTTCAAATGGCTGGTAATGCATCTCTTTCCACTACTCTCTCAGTTTTTCTCGATAAGTCTCAAACTTGGCTTTTTGACTCTGCATGTTGTAATCACATGACACTTCACTCATCTTTATTCTCCAAAATTGCCCCTACACCACATCCTCTTAATATTCATATAGCTGATGGTTTAACCATTCATGAGAATAGTCTAGGTTTTGTTTTGACCTCTACCCTCTCTTTTCTTGGGATTTTCCATGTACCTGACCTATCCTATAATTCATGCTCGGTGGGACAATTAGCTGAACTAGGATATCGCCTTCTTTTTTACTATTCTGGGTGTATTATGCATGATCCAAGGACGGGGAAAGAGCTTGGGACAGGTCCTAGGGTTGGGCGTATGTTTCGCGTAAACAATCTTCATCTTCCACTTGTTACTCCTACCTATGTTTCCGTTGCAACTGCTACAGTTTCTTCCTTACCTTCTTTCACACTTTGGCATTCTCGTCTTGGTCATGCCCCATCCACTCGGGTACAACAGTTAGCTTCTAAAGGTTTATTGGGTTATGTGTTCAAAGACAATTTTGATTGTACTTCATGTCAGTTAGGAAAACAACCAGCTTTACCTTTCAATAATAGTAAATCTATCTCTAATAATATTTTTGAGTTAATTCATTCTGATATTTGGGGACCTTCTCCTGTTACTAGTATTGGTGGATCTCGATATTTTGTTGTTTTTATTGATGATTATTCTCGTTATAATTGGATCTTTCCAATGAAATCTCGTTCTAAAATCTTACCAATATACAGTAACTTTGCAAAAATGGTTGAAACACAATTCTCCAAATATATCAAAGCTTTCCAATCTGATAATGCTCTTGAATATACTCAAAATGTTTTTCAAGCTCTGTTACACTACTATGGCATTGTACATCATCTCATCTATCCAGGAACCTCTTAAAAAATGATCGAGCAGAAAGAAAACTTTGTCATATTCTTGACACTGTTCGTGCTCTTCTTCTTTCTGCCAAATTTCGGCCCCATTTTTGGGTGAAGCTACTCTTCATGTTGTTCATGCCATTAATCACATTCCAAGTGTTGTCATTCTTAATCAGACTCTGTATGAGCGCCTTTTTGGGTTATCGCCTAACTATCATTACCTTCGTTCATTCGGATCTGCCTGTTTCGTTCTTCTTCAGCCTCATGAACACAACAAACTTGAGCCTCGATCTAGACTTTATTATTTTCTTGGTTATGGTGAAACTCAAAAAGGGTATCGATGTTTTGATCCTGTCTCACATCATCTTCATGTTTCCCGAAATGTTATCTTTTAGGAACACCGCTTATTTGTTGACCTTTCTCACTTTCGTTCTTCCCTAACTAATTCAAATGTTTTAGAAATCTTTCCAAATGAGTCTTCTGTTCTTTCTAAAGATACTCCTAATCCACCTATGGACTTCACTATTCAATCTTCGGATATTTTTGATGATTATCCTAAACAGGTTGTAGAATAATAGGTTGATAACGAGCTACCCCACCTTGAACATAGGTCTCTTGCTCTTACTTCGCCTGAAGATCCTCCACAAGACATTCCACCTCGTCACTCAACCCGAGTAAGATCCATTCCTACACATTTACTTGACTATCATTGTTACACTGCCCTTGCTACACTTCATGAGCCTCACACCTATCATGAGGCATCTACTAACCCTTTTTGACAGATTGCAATGAAAGAAGAGATTGATGCATTAACCAAAAACCATAATTGAGATCTGGTTACTCTCCCTCCTGGTCAGTCTATAGTTGGTAGTAAGTGGATCTATAAGATCAAGACTCACTCCGATAGGTCCATCGATTGCTACAAGGCTCGCTTTGTAGCAAAAGGTTTTACACAAGAGTATAGGATTGATTATGAAGAGACTTTTGCTCCAGTTGCTCGTATTTTCTCTATTTGTACCCTCTTAGTTGTTGTCACTACTAGTAAATGAGACCTTTTTCAGATGGATGTCAAAAATGAATTCCTTAATGAGGATCTGCATGAAGAATTCTATATGCAACCTCCTCCTGGTCTTTCTGTTGAAACAAATAAGGTTTGTCGCCTTCGACGAACACTTTATGGCCTTAAACAAGCTCCACGAGCATGGTTTGCCAAGTTCAGATCCATCATCTTTCACTTGGGTTACACTGTCATTCCTTATGATTTTGCCCTATTTCTTCGTCGCAATGATAAAGGCACCATTTTTCTTCTCCTATATGTGGATAATATGATCATAACTGGTGATGATCTCAGTGATATTCAAAAACTCAAGGATTTTCTTAGTGAGCAGTTTGAGATGAAAGACTTTGGACATCTCAGCTACTTCTTGGGTCTTGAGATCACTCGTTCCATAGATGGTCTTTATATTACTCAAGCTAAGTATGCATCTGACCTCTTATCTCAAGGTGGACTCACTCACAGCAAGATTGTTGACACTTCAATTGAACTTAATGCACATCTCACACCATCGGAGGGGCA
Source organism: Hippophae tibetana (assembly GCA_037013495.1). NCBI lineage: Eukaryota > Viridiplantae > Streptophyta > Magnoliopsida > Rosales > Elaeagnaceae > Hippophae > Hippophae tibetana. The sequence continues at coordinate 14,310,290 of CM072809.1, read as the reverse complement.
ACCATTGTCTAATCCCTCTCTTTACAGACGATTGGTTGGTAGCCTAGTTTATCTTACAGTTACTCGTCTAGACATTTCTTATGTTGTTCATCGGGTGAGCCAGTATCTATCTGTTCCACGATCAACTCACTATGTTGTTGTTCTGCATATTCTACGATACTTGAAAGGCATTATCTTCCATGGTCTTTTCTACTCAGTTCATTCTCCTTTAGTACTTCGTGCATTCGATGATGCTGATTGGACAGGAGATCCCATTGATCGCAGGTCCACTACAGGTTATTGCTTTCTCCTTGGTTCTTCTTTGATTTCTTGGCGAAGCAAGAAACAAACCTTCGTGGCCCGCTCCAGTACTGAAGCAAAATATCGTGTTCTTGCTGGTACCACATCTGAGCTTCTTTGGCTACAATGGCTTCTTAAGGATTTGGGTGTATCCACATCCTTTGCTACTCCTTTTTATTGTGATAATCAGACTGTCATTCATATTGCTCACAACGATGTCTTCCATAAACGGACTAAACACATCGAGATTGATTGTCACTTTATTCGCTCTTATCTTGTTTATGGTGCTCTCAAGCTTTTATTATGTTTTTATATTTTAATATGTAATTTCTTTCTTTTAAAAAGTTAAAACTATTTTTTAAACTTAAATAGTTTAAGCATAAATTAATATGAAGTTTTTATTTTTTAAATAGTTTTACAATTTTTAAGTTTACATGATTTCAACATAAATCATACGCAGTAACTTTAATCAATTTACAGTACCAATTTTTCTAACAATTTAAAAAGTTATTAATATTAAAAAGTTTAAGTATAAACTATACAATATTAAAGAAATTAAAATTAGGGTTGGTTTATTTTCATAATAAGTAACAATTTTTACAATATTAAGTGAAGCATCCATTTCGATGTACATTTAAGGATATTAAAATAGACTAAAAGTAGCTATTGGTAGTCCTTCGGCAAGAAAAGATAAATATTTGAGAAATAACTTTAGTTAAAATAACATATGAAAATTACACTAAATTGGTCTCTCTTTTTTAAATGTATATATCATAACATTTAAAAAAAATGGGTAAAAATTATCAAAAATAAAATTATGATACTATTAAGATAATAATTTTGTTGATATATGTGTACATAATATTGACATTATCTTAGAATTCATGATATTTATAAGTAATAATTAAATCACATCCTAGTTTCAAAAAGAACCAAATTTAAATTTGGATCATATTTATTGTGAAGACACAAAAAGATGGCAACTTAGTCATTATTAAATGTATTATTTTAATTATAATAAGTATTAATTTATATTATATTTAGTTTATAAAATGATTATTTATTTTTATTTTATAACTAATTATTAATCCATATATTAATTTTAATAATAACATGAATTATAATATAAAAAAAATTAATATTTTATAAAATATTAGTCAAAACTCTATTGTTTTTAATATTTTATAAAGTATTAGTCAAAACTCTATGGTAGGTGAAAGTAGAAAAACAATACAAAAAATAGCAAAAAAAATGGAGCTAGTATGATGATGTCTAGTCAAGGTTGTGACTTGTGAGACACGTCAAACAATAGACGGGTCATTATTCATTATTGTTTTTGTGACAAAAACATGAAGTGGAGTATGGAGGAAGCTAGGAAGGTCACGTTCCTAGTTAACATAGTTGATATGATTAGTCACCCTCCTTACTTCTCGTACATCTTTCTATGAGTTATCTAGGTGCCCTTTCAGGTTCAGCATTTAGCCAAGCTAACTTCAAGTTTTTCTGTCCTTTAATATCTTGACTAAGCTTCAAAATGCCAAGGAAGTTATGGTTTTAGGATTTCACTTGAGGAAGCATCCCCCATACGATATAATTTTGAGTGAGTTGCACTAAAAGATTTATGTAAGTTAATTCTTTATATTTTATGTCATTTAATTTCTTATATTTGTATGAGGTAATAATAAAGATAAATTTTACTATTTATTTAATATTTTAACAATTTTATAATAAAATTTAACTATTCATTTGATATTTTAATAATTTTTACGATAAAAGTTATTTTTATCATTTTTTTATCTATAAATAAAATAAAATATTTAAAAAATAATATTACTTGTTATTTAGAATATTAATAAAAAATATTTTTTTTGTGTTTTTTTGAATTTTTTATAAAAAAATGATCAAATGCTACCTTTTTAAAAAAACACTTTATCTTAATATATTTCTATATAATTAAAAATAATATTTTATTATTATTTTTAAGTAATTATAATACGATTAAAAAATGTTTTTAAATATAATAAATTGAGAGATCGTAAAATTGTTTTGATAAATATTTATTTTAATATTTTATCAAATTTAACTTTTTTTTAAATAAAATATATATTTAAAAAAGTGTAACAAGTCTTAAAATTAGATAAATAGTATAGTTTAATATATTTTCTTATAACACTTCATTTTTAGTCTATTTATTTTTCAAAAAGTAATAAATGAGCACAAATAATATTGATGAATTAATATTTTAATATTAAATGTTAAAATAAATATTTATATTCATTTTAGTAGGCTTTTTTGTCATATACTTATTTCTTCCGTAACAAACTAAGAAATGAAGAGTACCTAAAATGAATCATTATTTTAAAGTTTATTCCACCAAATCTCGAGAGTATATATATATATATATTGTAAGGTATCTTGATTTTTTTTATAAAAAAAATGTCATAAAGCGAGAATAAAATGAACTGTTGATATTAATAAGAAATATTTTTTCATCAAATCAACTTATTTTAAAATATAATATTTTTTAACTTAATATATTAAAATAATAATATACATCTTAAATCTTTTATAAAATTAAAAATACTAACCGATGCTAATCACAAATAAATAGAATAAATGACTTTATTAATTTATTCTAAATTGTCTTGATGATATTTTTCTATATTTTAAATAATTTATGCTAAATACTGTTAATGTTAATTTTTTTTGTTAAGTTTATTTTAATGGTATTTTATTAATTTACACAATCTTTTTAATAAAAATTATTAAAATAATAAATCTTTAATTAATAATTATATAAATAAATAAATAAATAACATCACTTTTATCTATTTAATTAAATTACATCAATTTCATAACAACCCGCTCTTTACTAAATAACTATTGAGACGTGTTCTAGTAATAGTGTATTAATAGAAGCACGTCTTATTATAATGTCAATAGAAAATTCTCGAGACCGACAAAAAAATGAAACAAAAGTAGTTTCTAATAATGCTAAAATAGAAACGCTCGAAAAATGCATGATTACATTTTTATAATTTATATAAATAAAATTTTTAAGAATAAAATTTTAGTTTTAATTTTTTATACATTATATTTTTCTTCATATAATATGAAAAATAAATATTTTTATATATAATATAAAAATACATACGTTTTTAGAAAAAAAAACTAAAATTAAAATTATATAAGTAGCAAGATGGAGCTTTGTTTACAATAGACAATTTTATACTGCAATAACATTTTAAAATTGTCAGTATGGGCAATGCTAACGATGACAGCTGATAACTTATGCTTAGATGAGTGAACATATAAACATTTGTTTTTAAAAAATTTATCAAAAATTAAGATGTCAATTATCTTATATATCATAATTATATAACTATAATAATAATTAAATTATAATTATTTATAATATTATAATTTATTATAAACACTTATTAAATATATTTTTTTATTTTACACGTAATATTGATATTATCAATTATAAATAATTTCACTAACATGTACATATTTTATTAAATACGAAGATTGATCTATATATTTTTTCAAATAATATGAGTTATTAGAAACATTTTTGTGAATTTTTTTAATATTTTACTTAAATGGAAGTACATTGATTTTATGTTATTTAAAAATATGTCATTATATCAATTAATTTAAATAAATATTAAATTAAAATATAATACAAAACGAATTATAAAAGTTTAAAAATATTATTTCATAAATTTATTAAGTGTTTTATTGATAATTAGTTTTAATTTTAAATCTAATATTTTAATGCGTCAAAAAATGAGTATTTATCGTAATATATATATATATATATATATATATTCATTTACTAATAAAACTATCTACTATCTCTCTAAAAAAAATTCAATTATTAAATAGTAGAATTCGCCTAGATATTTCAACTGTTTTTTTAATATAAAAAATAAAGCAGTGAGAAATTGAATTACTTAGTCTCCTACTAATAAATGAAGGTATACAAAACATGTTAAACTTGATAATATATCCCGTCTCTCATTTTTAATATTATCCTACGTGGAATATATATGTTATACACTTTTATTTCAATATAAATAATTTAAATAAATATTTTTATCAATATTTTAAATTTTTAAATAAATATAATATAATAATAAATGTATTTGTAGTTATAATTATACATTTTTCTTAATTTTAATAATTATTTATTAATTTAATTTTTTATATTTATTAAAATTTATACTTTTAAATAATTACACCTAAATATCATTATAATTTATCAACATTATTTACTATTTTAATCAATTTTCATATAATGTAAAAAATATGTATTTTTTATTGAAATATACTTTGGTCCTAAATTTTATTAAACTTACAACTTTTATCCCTTAGTTTCGTAAGGTTACTTCCATTTTCTTTTTACATTAATAATCTTGTTCGAATTTAAAAATTGAGATTTAAAAATTTAACTAAATCGTAAGGTAACTATTAGAAAACTTATTTTTTTTTTATTTAATATTTAATTTTTTAAAATTTAACATATTTAATCAATTATTTTTAAATTTAATTAAAATTATTAAATTTTAAAATGTTATTAAAATAATTTTACTAAAAAAATTAAGAGATCAAAGTGAAATTTGGTAAAATTTCAGGATCAAGGATGTAGTAAAGCATTTATATTTTCATGCTCCAAAATATAGTACATAATATTTTTTATATAAGGTAAAAAATATACTTTTAAAATAAAACTATATAAATAATTAAATTATATAAAAATTAAATGATATAAAATAATTTTAATACAATGGAATGTTTTTAATTAAAACCTATGAAGTTTGAATTTTGGGTTCTAATAAGCACAGATAAAGGCACCCGCTTTTCAAGATCGCACGTCCTCCTTCTCGATCTTTTAAAAATATATTTTTTATTTATCAAATTTATATATTTTAATATTATTATTATATATAATTTGATTGGTGTCTCCTTTGAAAATTATTTTTCTTTTAAACATGTGATATATTTTAAATTTGATAAGTTTTATAAATAAAATTTAAAATTTTTATTTTTATTAAAAAAAATATTTTTAAATATTTATATTTTAAATTCTTTAACATTAAAAATAACACCAAATACATATCAATAAAATGCTAAAATTCTTAGTTTCTTCTCATAAAATAGCTTAATTGAATTATTAATACAAATAGCTTTATAAAAAAAATTGTATAAAACAACAATTTTAATAATAAAATCATTTTTTATAATTTCTTCGTTTTCTAATATATTTGTATAAAAAAATACCACATAAATATTTTAATAAGTTATTGGTGAGATTTAGTCATTTAGATTATAAATTATGCTACTTAGTCCATAACTATATGAACAAAATTAAAGATAATTAATATTAGTTTAATAATTTTTTTTAAAAAATTGTTATTTTTATTTTAAGTGACTAAATATTAATAAAATATAAATAATTAATAATAATAAATTGAAATTTAAAAAAAGTATTTTAATTACATTTTGTTTTAATATTATTATTGTTGATTTTTTATTGAATAAATTCATAGTAAAATTTAATTATATATTTATTAAAAATTCATATTTTAATCGTGTTTATTAACTTGATAAAAAAATAAAAAAAAATAATTATTAAAATAATATTATTTATCTTTGATTTATTTATTTTTTCATAAATAAAGAACTAATTATCTCATTTTTAATATAAGGTATTTAACTATACAAATGATATAATATAAGATATATGTATTACATATTTTCTTTTATTATATTATTATTCAATCTTATGACATATTTAATAATAAATTTAACTTTTTTATTAAAATGAAATTATAATTTTATATTTTTTCATAAATTCTATCTATAAATTTTATTCTTTGATAAAAGTGTGAATATAGTTTTTTTTGTTTTTTATAATTGAAATTGAATTTTATATTTTATATTTTTTATATGTTTAAATGAATTTTATGATATCAAGTTATGATTCATTAATAATTAATTTTCTGCTTAATTACGTATAACTTAAGTAGTACTCCCTTGGAATATATTTTCTAGCTGCGTTACTGTTAATAAGTGTATAAATAATGGTGTTAAAGAAAGAAAGAGGTGATAAAAAATATATATATGTCATATAAAAATTTCTCCCATGACCCCCCGTAGTTGGATTGCTCGAAAATCAGATAAACGACAAATTTATTCACGTAATTCGAATTTAAGCAGTAGATTTGCCTCCATTTTGAGCCATGAATTAGATTTGTCGTGGTTTACTGGTATTCTCTTAGTAAAAATTACTATTTTTTTTAATTTTAAATTATGTATTTAGATGACACTAAATATTGTTGTATCAAAATTATATTAATTTAAATTAAAAAATAATAAATACAAAGTGTTTATATCGCATCTGAATTAACAATTGTGCGAAAAATATAATTATTTTGTTCATATATGACATATCCTTTCTAATTTGATATTTTATAATATAGTATATTACTTCATCTTTTTTAACAAAATATAATTTTCTATTAACAATTTAAAAAATAATTAATTAAGTTAAAAAAGTTTAAAAAAAAATCTACTATTTCTTTCTCTATTTCCATCTATTGTTACCTTCTTTCTTTCTCCTATCCCTCTCTATTTATTTTTCTCTTTTTTTTTCTTTTATCTCTCTATTTTTATTTTCCTCTCTATCAATCTCTCTCTTATTCATTCTTTTTTCTCTCAATTTTATTTTTTATTAATAAAATAACTATAAAAAGAAGAAAAAATAACAAATACAAAGTGAGAGAGATAGTGGAAGAATTTTTTTAATTTTTTATTAATAAAATATATATTTTTATTTTATTTTTAAAAAATCTATTTTTTTTAATTTGAATTATAAAATTAAAATATATAAATTTCATAATCATAAAAATAAAATAACTATACAACTTATTAAAATGTCATATTTTGAGGTTGATTTTCTAGATTAATCCTTTAGGGTTAACCGACAAGTGACGTAGTCCTGAAGAGGCACACTGTGCCTGACTGCCTGGTGGCAACTGATCCGGATTTAACGCTAGTTGTCTACCCCGTCCACTTTTTCCATACCACTATTATGTATTCTTTCTTTTTCTTTTTTTGGGAAAAAAATTATCACCTTATTCAGGTTATAAAAAAAAGATATTATTTATAAGTTAAATATTAATGATAGTTAAGATTATATTTTTAATTATAAAACTCACTGCCTAATAAAATAATATTATTTTTATGCATTTAATTCATTCTCAATTGAACTACCGGGTCACCGTATGAGAAAGCTGTTATTTATCCCACCTATTTAAAATTTTAATATATTTACTTTAAAAAATATATCATTAATTGTAAATCTATTTACGACAGGTGCCGGCTTGCACAAACATACTTTCTTACATACAAGCACTTCTATTGACCAGGTTACGACCCTGGCTGTAGATATATATATTTTATATTAATGTTAAGAACCTATATAATAATTATTAAATCCATATATTTTATCAAAATAAAGTTAAATTAAATCAAATTTATTTTTTTATAAAAAATGTTTAATATTATTTATATAATGAGTACGCAAACTTAACGATTTAAAATATATTTATCATGTTAACATTAACTCATGTATGTTAGTTAATACGTAATGATCTGAAAAATTTGAGGATAAAGACTTAAGAATATATGAGAATCAAGACTTAACCTAAGTAAATACCTTGATACATCATCCTAACAACATGAATCACGTTTTAATGTAGAATCTCAAGCCGTATATATGTAACGATTTGTTTATGTAACGCCTATGATAACTTGATTTAGTATGAGTTGTATTTTATGTATTTTAGTCGCTTTAGAACTCTAATTTATATAACTTCGACACATGTTTAATAGGTGCTATATACATATATATATATATATATATATATATATATATCTTTTTAACGAGGAGACTACAAGATTAGATCATCATCAATATTTTTTAATTCTCTTTAAAACTACTAGAATCCTTCACACATAAAATTCTCTCCAAAAAATTGAAATCACCTATGAGAACTTAAATCTTTCTAGTCCATAGTTAACATTTGAGACCTTATATTTTATCTGCAGGAGAAATAACTTGTGTTTTAGGGACATTTACTCTACACAAAATGGACAACCCGTCATTACATAGCGAGCAAGATAAGAGTCTCACTAGCGTAGCTCAAGCATTTGATCTCAATGACGAGACGCATCACTCATCACCCATCATGTCATCACAAGATCATGAACTAGGTAGTGCACACCTCCTAGTCAGTGAAGGTGACCAAATTCCATCTCATCACAATATGACCAAACCAATGAGGGCAACTCAATGCCTTACTTGTTCATTAAATTATATTTTTGAAAATGCTTCCATCGAAAGACAAATAAATGAGCTACACCAGGTGTTCATTGAATCTCAAAAGGAGAATAGCAAGCATAGGTCAAGATTGAAACAAGAGTAATATTCAGAGGCTAAAAATTCATTTTATACTCCTAGCCCACCGATATTGGACAATCATCCTTCAAAGATGGGACGTGTATCACGCATTTCCTACCAGCAACGACATGAAGAAGTTATAGAACAATACCAACATACAAATCCTAACCCCAATTTCATCTCAAGAACTTTATAGATGAATCCATCGATTCATGAGCATGTAACGTAGTACACATCCCATTCAGTACCCACACCTTCAAGTTTGAGGAATACTACTGCTACGAGATTTCCAACCCCGTCGTATGACTTGAATGAGGCCTTAGACAAAATATTAAAAGATATGGAAGAGAAAATGTGGGCCAAAATGACCGATCGATTTAAAGGATAGGAGAAGCTAAGACCTTAACACAATATCGAAACTATGTGATTAACTTTTAACGTCACCTTTTTCGAATGTCCTCGAGTTAACATTACCACCACCAAAATTCAATGCTTTAAAATGTCCTACTTATAAAGGGACGAAGGATCCTTTGGCTCATATTCTCTAATTTAAGATGGCCATGACTATCGTGAGCCTTTCAGAGAAAAAAAGAGAGGTAATGTATTGCAAATTATTTTTCGCTACCTTCCAAGAAATAGCACAACAATGGCTCTTAGAATTGCCTCTTAAGAGTATAAAAGATTTTATGCTATAGTAAAGATGTTTATCACCAACTATGCATGCAAGAAGCCCATAAGAAATGAGTCTCACCATCTATTTTTGATAATCCAAGAGAATGAATAGACAATTGAAGCCTATATGAGAAGGTTCAAGACAAAAAATAAAAATTTCACAATTTCTCGACTCCATAGCAATCGAAGCTTTTCGCAAAGGCATTAAGCGCAATACTGGCATTTTCATCAAGTTGACAAAAACCACCTTATGATCTTGGGAAATGGTCTATGAAGAAACCCAGAAGTTCATAAACGTGGAAATGAAAATGAAATCCACTAAAGGAGTGGTTAACAGAAGCGTGAATAAACCTACCTCAAGTAAAATAGAAGAGAATAAAAGGCCTATCGGGGAGAGGCTCTCTAACCTACCTCATTTAAACCTATAATCGCACTAAGGGGAAGCTCAGGGACTTGGGGTTGGGCCTTATTGCCATTTCAGAGGTCTACCTTTATGTGTTCTGTTTGACTGAGGTAGTGCAATGAATACAACATCTTAATAATGTCAATTGGCCACCACCTATGAAGGTTGTATTAAGAAACCCTAACAAATATTGTGTGTTCCATAAGGACGCGGGTCATTGGATAAGAGATTACAGACACCTTAAATGTGAGATCAAACATTTTCTCTCAAAATGATATCTAGGGGATATTGTTGATAGGACAAAGGGTCGGTAAGAAGGAAACCAAAGAAGCAACAACCCCAATCATCAAGGTAGAACACCCCTAAATCTAGCTCTTAGGGATGCAAATAGAACCAATTAGGCTCCATGATGGGATGTTTGAATAATTCACACCATATATAGTAGACATACCATGACAAAGTCATTCCAATAATTCAAGGAAAAGATATGCCCGAAAAGGTAGGGACACGAATCAATTGGTTTATAGTTTGAAGTCTAAGGGGATGATTTATCCTATCACCTTTGATGGACGAAAGGTCCTAATGTCTCACGATGATTCTTTGGTCATTACAGTCAAGATTGTACACTGTGAAATGCACAAAATTTTGGTAGACCCCAAAGATTACACAACAACAAATGTCGTTAGTGGGTTTTAAAGGCAGTGTACTCATGTTAGTAGGGACTATACGTTTTATCGATCTTTGTGGAATGAGGAATAATTCTTACAAATTTTATGGTATTAATCACCCTCACGTCTTACAAGGAAATTTTGGGCCGACCATAGATCAACAAGATGAAAGCAATACCATCCACGTATCTTCTGCTCATCAAGTATCCTACTATCAAGGGGATTAAATAAGTTAAGGGAGAACAAGACAAGGCAAGGAGTTTTTATAATGCTGCCATGAAAAATGCATTACCTCCACAATCGAAGTAGAAATTTAAGAATAAAAACTATTTGAGTGGAAGAAAGATGCCATAAACGAGGAAACATACTATGACGATAAACCCTAATGATTATGAAATGATTCACATAGGAGATATGAGGGATGACAAGTCTGTGAAGATCAACTTCAAATTGACCTCTTTGTTGAAAGCATCATATAGTGATTTTCTACGGGATAATGTCGACCTTTTTGTGTGGATTCTTAAAGACATACCTGACATCGATCCTAACATCATTTCCCACAAAATTGTGTGTCAATTACACCAAAAAATCAATCCAACAAAGAAAACCAATATTTGCTCAAGATAAAGGCGATATCATCAAGAAGAAACTCAATTCTTTAAGGAATTTAGGTTAGGTTTGTGAGGTCATATACCCAACTTGGCTATCAAATATAGTGTTAGTAAATAATCCAGAGGTGAATACTAGATGTATTTACGGATCTAAATAAGGCGAAAAAAAAGGATTGCTTCCCAATGCTTAATATTGATCAATTAGTCGATGCTACAACCGATCCAAATGCACCCCAAATAAGAAAAAAATAGCATTCATCACAAAAAAGACACCTATTGTTATACAAGGATGTCCTTCGGCATGAAAAATACAGGGGCTACTTATCAAAGGATGGTCAAAAATATGTTCAAAGACCAAATTGATCGAAACATGGAAGTTTATGTGGATGATATGATGGTAAAAATCAAGTGTGCTAAGGATCACATTTTTTTTATCTTAAGGAGGTTTTTGGTATAATATAGATTTACAAGATGCAACTTAACCCAAAAAAGTATGTCTTTGAGGTAACCTTGGGAAAATTCCTAGGGTATTTAGTATTATCTTGGGGCATAGAGGCCAATCCCAAAAAAATTTCGACCTTGGTGAATATGAGATCTTCAAGTTATCTTAGAGAGGTTCAACAACTAAATGGTCGTATAGCTACACTTACTCGCTTCATCTCCAAATGCACCAAAAAGTGTTTATCATTTTTTCGATTGTTGAAGAAAAATAAGGAATATGTATGGGACAATGACAATGAACAAGCTTTCTAATACATTAAATACTATTTGGGGATGACACCTCTTTTGACCAACCCTATCGCGGTTGGGGTGATATACATGTACATGTCTTTCATGAATAAGGTCGTTAGTGTTGGAATAATAGTTAATAGAGAAGAAAAATGACACTATGTGTACTATGTAAGACATTCCCTAACTGGAACGCAATAACTATATCCTCTATTAAACTCAGACACTACTTTGGTGCCCATAAAATAGTGGTTCTTACTTCATATCCCTTAAAGAATATATTGGGTAAACTAGATCAATCTGGTTGTCTCTCTCAAATAGCTATTGAGTTAAGCAAGTACGATATACGTTATAAGCCATTGTTGATAATCAAGGGACAAGATCTTGCTAATTTCATCACTGATTGGACTTAAGAGTATACACCAATACGAAAGACTATAAAACCAATGTTTATAGTGGTAATACCTGTCCCCATACTGAATATGTGGAAGGTGTATGTTGATAGGGCGAGCAACTCGAGAGGAGCGGGGATTAGGATTATGATATTCACTCCTACAAAAGGCTTAATAGAATAATGTCTTTATATCACTTTTCTAGCATCCAATAATGTGGCCGAATATGACACGTTGCTTTTGGATTTACACCAATTGATAACTTTGGGAGCTAAAAGGGTGTTGATTCATAACATCTCACGGTTGGTGTTAAACCAAGTGATCGATGAGTTAAAGAGTCAAGACCTAGCCTATGTAAATGGCCTAGTACACTGTCTTAATGAACTCGGTCACATCTTAATATAGGGCATTAAGCCGTATGTATGTAACGATTTGTTTATATAACGACCTAATTTAATATGAGTTGTATTATATGTATTTTAGTCGCTTGAGAGCTCACGCCTATGTTATTCCGACACTTGTTTAATAGATGTTATATATACATTTTTAATGAGAAGAATATATGATCTGATCATTATCAATATTTTTTACTTCTCTCTAAAATTACTACTAGAATTCTTCACACATAAAATTCTCTCCAAACAAGATCAAATACGTTGTTTAAACTTAAAAATACACAAAAAAATTTATTTAGCTTGATTAAGACTTTAAAATTTATAAATCAATAATTAACTATATTTATTAATATATTATTAAAATACCTATATTTATTTTTTAATTTTATATATTTATAGTATATATATCATATATATATTTATGATTATTAATTTTAATTAAAAAAATTATCTCAAATAATTAGGTGAGAAACTTATATTTTTTTATTTTTATTTTACACAATTTTAATTTAAATAATAATGTATAAATGTTTTAAATTATATTGTTGATAAATATTAAATCTTATTTATTTAACATTAATATAAAGTTAAAACAATTTAAATTAAATTTAAAAATAAGTAAGCTTAAATTGTAAATCCAACCTCTCAAATTGGTATAAATATGTTAGTATAATATTATATAATTGATATTTTATAAATTGATTTTGATTTTTAATTTAATAAATTAATATATGTTGGTTCAATAAGAATTTTATATGTAAAATTATCAAAATTGAACACGTATTTATCCTAATTAGTACTATAAATTATAGACTTTCTGATAATTTAAGAAATTTGTATTTTAAAAATATTTTTCACTTTTTATGTCACATTATTGATTCAAATATTTTCGTTTATGGTTTATAACTCTATTAATACATAAATAATTTTAACTAATATAAATCTGCATATTTTAAATTATTTTATCAATTTTGTTATATTGAACTACATTTTAGTTAATAATCTATTAGTATTATATACATAAAACTTGAATTCTTTAATATATTATTTATTATTGTTTCATGTTTTAGAATTAATATTTGAATTAATATTTGTCCACTTATATAAATATTTTTTGTACACACTTGTCATTAATTGACTTAATTCACATCCTTTAAGTATTAACAAGCATCAAATATTAGGATAAATAACATTTTTATTTTTTATAAAATTTTGAATATAAAAAAAATCACAAATGCCATAAAAGCTAATTTTAGTATTAAAAATTGAGTGTGCGTCGGGGGTAGGTGGTTACTTGCTTGATTTTGAAATAAAATTGTAACCTGTTATATACAATTGGTTTTTTAAAAAATAAAAAAGTAATTGTATCAGTTTTTTAAATTTTTATTTCTCTCTACATTGTTGGTTATAAATTTTTATTAATTGAAAATAAATTTAATTTTATCAACTTTATGTTTTATAATTTGTTATGTATTGATATAATTATTAATATTTAATTTAAATAATAATTTATTTACATATATTAATTTAAATATTTTTATTTATATTATATATATATATATATTAAGATTATAAGATAGAAACATTTAAAATAAATAAAATTAATATATTATATATATAAATTGTTATTGATTTTTAAAATTTAAAAATAAAATAAACTCATATTTAATTTATTCTTACAAATTTAAAATCAAGCTAACTCTTTGAAATGAATAAAATTGAATTAAATTTGTTCGGATCTATTAGATTTATTTTATTCTGAGTAAGTTTTGATCATCAATATGTCCTTTCACGATTTAAATGGTTTTAACCTTTTCGGCAGCGGGTAGGAGAGACTCTAAAGAATTAAGAGCAGCAGCAGAAGTACTGGGGGCTCACAGGGAAAAGGAATAAAAGAAATGGAAATTTCAGGTAATTAAAGGTGGAAAATTATTTTTATCAAAATTTTATAAAAAAAGTCTTATTTATAATTATTACATTTTTATTTTTTATATAAATAAAAATATATGATGTGAGACGAGTAACGAATATTACTAATAATACATATGCAACACGTAAAATGGTGAAATATAAAATTTATTAAATTCAAAGGACGTATCAATTTAATATAATAATATAATTAATATTTTATACTTAATAAATATACTTTTCAAAACAAATTTTCTATTTTCTAAAACATTAATTTTTTTTAAATATCAATTAAATTTCTCATAATAAATATTAGTATACATTTATTTCTTCGTATTCAAAAATATATTTTTTAGTATCTCATATTTAAAAAAATAGATTAATTAAAATTAAATAATATTATTTTAATAAAATATTTTTTTTTCTATTAAGTAATTAAAATTCGATTGTTTAATAATAATAAAATGATATTTAATATAAATTTGTAACTATATTTAGTTATTATTATTTTTTATTTTAATATTTTATTGATTTTTATTTTTAAAAATAAAAATATTTACTTAAATAATTTTATATTACAATTTATTTTTATTTTTATTAATAGCTTATATTTTATTAATTTTAATCTATTGAAGTTGAAAAATAATATTTTAATTAATCTATTTTTTAAATATAAAAATTAAAAAATTATATTTTAAAATCTAAGATACTAAATTATATTATCTTTTTAATTTAAGGGATTTTTAGAGAATATCTCGGATATTTAAAAATCATAACTATACTCATTACTACTCTAACTATCCCTGACGAAGTGTTTCACATTTATTTAAACATTTTAGATTTTCAAATTTAATATCTCATTTTTTGAATTTACATTTAATCAAAACTAACCCTATTTTAAAAATAATTATTATTATTATCAGAATAAAACTTTTATTTATATATATATATATAATTTACTGTAAAAATAGTATTTACTCTTTAAAAATATCAACTCTCTTATTATTTTTTACCCCCCCGATCCATATAATATTTCTCATTAAAGAATGGCATTCAAAACGAGGCAGAGGTTCTTCTGACTACTGAGGGATTAATGTCCTTTATTTAATAAGACAGTAGTCATTTCTTTCAAATAGGCTGAGACTAAGAAGTAAATGAGAGAGAACCAGAGTAAAAGGAACCCACACACACACACACACACACACAGAGAGAGAGAGAGAGAGAGAGAGAGAGAGAGAGAGAGAGAGAGAGAGAGAGAGAGAGAGAGAGAGAGAGAGAGAGAGAGAGAGAGAGAGAGAGAGAGAGAGAAATGTGGGGACCTAAGTTAGTGAGTGCTGTAAATGCGAGGAAAGTCAAGAGAAAAAAATAGAGGAGGAGAAGGAGAAGAGGCTGTGTGGGCTATTATACTCAGAAGAGTGCAGGTACCCCCACGTGATTTTGGTACAAGCTTTACCGAGTATTACTTACTTAGCTTTGGACAATTTCTTTATTCTTTTTAAAAAATATAATAATTTAATAATTTAAATTATTAAATTTTAAAATTGATATAATTTTTAATTAAAAAATATAAATCTAATAAAATATGTAAAGAAAATAATTTAATGAGTAAAATATATACTAAAAATAATAATAAATAACATCTCCCTGTGCTTGTTCCTCTTTCTAGTAAATTGTATACTGATTTGAGAGGCTTTACAAACATTTACACCTTACTCTCTCTTTTTCATTTTTTTTTTACATAAAATAGTATTCTAAAATTTATAAAAATAAAATTTTAAATATATTTAATTAATTATAATTTAACTTAAATAAAACTTAATTGAATAATATTTAATATAAAATTTTTAAATCATCATTTTTTTATATTAAAAGATACAGTTACAATCTCATTTTACTTACATCATTATTCAATAATATATACAAACTTTACTCCATTTTATATATTAACTTTATTTAAAAATATAAAAATAATTTAAAATAAAATAAAACTCATATGTATCATTTGAAATTATACAAATAAGAATAAGAATTTAATTAAAAACATTATTAAAAATATAGGAGTGTCGCACACTTGATTATAAATTTTAGAAGTGTAATAAATGTTGTTTAAGAAAATAAATAAATTGTGTTTTGGTTAAATTCACACCGTTTTATTAAAATTCACTAAACTTTTCTAGAATGGAGAAGAAGGTATAACGCCAAAGAAATGGCATCATTAATAGCACAGAATATTTTAATAAATTCAAATTTTATATAGCAATTAAAATAAATTTAATTTTCTTTTTAAAAAATAATACATATTAAAAAATATAAAGATAAAATAATATAATTCATGATAAGTATATCACAAAAATAATAAATAATATCTAATTAACGTAGAACCTAGAGGCGAACCCAGAGAATGAATAATATTAAGATAAAACTACAAAATTATCAATATTAAATTATTGCATTGTTTTATTTATATTACCAATTTTTTAAATTTATTTAATCATATTATTTTGTTAATCGTGAAATAGTTTGACTAATAATTCATTTCAAATAAATTATATAATTTATTAAATTTTCAAAATCTCTCATTTAAGTAACAAGCATGTGACTTTGTTACATGATCGAATACCTACAAAATGGTATACATGTAATTTAATGATATAAATAAAATAAAAAATAATTTAATAATATGAACTAGATAGATATAATAATTGGAATTAATTGTATTTTTATGTTTTTATTTTTATTTTTTTAAGTTTTATTCCTACATTAAACCACTTTAATTTTTATCTTTGTTACTACTTAGAGTTTGTGTTTTAAGTTTAACTTGGAGAAAACGGAAGGATTTCATGTTGCCGACTCTAACAGAGATTATTAACTAATGATGATGATTACTTTTGAAGAATAGCCCAAATAAAAATGTTGGGATGGGGTAGCCATCTGTTTGACCATTATTTTAATGATACTTGTTTGACCCCCGTGTAAAGTATCCAAAATAATTTAAAAAGAAAATTATATATTAAAATAATATGAAATAATTTTATTATTAAATATAATTAACTTTATCTTTAATAAAAAATTAAATTTATACAATTATATTAAATAAAAAATAAAAAAGGACACTTATAATTTTAAATTTATCTTATATAATATAAGATTCGTTGAGGAGAGATTTCTATAGAATATGCACCATAATAAATAATTATTAATAAGTATCTCTTTGTTAATTTTTAAATTAATAAAGATTATACTTTTTAATCAATAAGATTGAATTAATATTAAAATTTATTTATAAATTATTATATCTATAAAACATTATATATTTAATATTTAAATTTTAAATTAATATATTTTTAACAAAATTATTATTTAAAATCACAATGAAAAAAATCGAAAAGAATAAGAAGTATGCTTGAAAAAATATTAAATTATTATATAGATTTAACATTTATATTTTATAAATTAAAATAATAATTTAATGTAATTATGGTATGCTTAATATTTAAACATAATACATTATAAAATAAAATATGAATTTATTTATAATTTTAAGAGTAATTTGGTTCATATAATGTTACATTTTATTATAAATTTTATTAATATGAATATGAACATCATATATTTTTTAACTCGAATTTGATACGATTATAAAACATGTCAATACAATCTTATATAAATATATAAATAGATTATATTTTTTAGTTGAAACAAATTGATCGAATTATTGACTCACTCCTATCTTATATTATTATCTCTATTTTCATATATTTGAATATCTATGTTAAAGATATTATGTTAATTGAGCAACTTAATCCAATTTAATTCATTTAAGACTTATTTAATAAATATATATTAATGATAATAATATTATATAATATTGTAATTAAAATATATATATTTTTTATTTTTTTCCAAAAATATAATAAAAATGAAATATTTTACTAACATTTTTTTATACAAAATAATAAATGAAATATCTTAATTGATGTTAACCCTAATTCATTTAGAAGTGAACTAAGTTTAGTTTGACTAATAAATTTATATGAATTGAATTGTCATATAATTCAAATAAAACCATCGTTTAAATTAGCTTAACTTATTTAACACCCTAATTGAACATATATTTCCTATGTTTAATGGCATGGATGGGTAAGGATGGAATAGAGTAGAAAATTAATTTTTATTGTCAACACATCAAAAGAGTTTATACAATTCTTAAAACTCATCGACAAAATAACACCACTTCATATTAACACATACTTTTTTCTATTCAATAAAATAATATTATTTTTATCTTTATAAAATATTATTTAAGATAACTTTACAAGGTATTTAAGAATTTCTTTTTCCATGCGTATCTTTTCCTTTATCACTTGATATATTAAATTTATCTAACCATCTTTAGGAATTTTTATTAAAAAAAACAATTGGTCTATTATATTCTACTTAGCAACAATAATATTATGCCACGTACTATTTTATTTGTGTGTATATATACAACTAATTTACATCTTCATAATTCATAATCATTGTTCACTGTTATTTTACCTTCTACCAGATCATATTTGGTGTAAAATGTAAATGGAGTTTTAATTATACATTGTGAATGTAATAAAGGATTGGCTTTGTAAATTGTGGTACCCATTTAATTAAATGTGTAAAATCAATACAAATCGAAATAAAAATTTTGGGTTAGTTGTGTTGATTTTTAAAATTTTAAATTTTCTTTATAAACTATCTTTATAATTTTTTTTCCTTGAAAATAAATTTAATTATACAAATTTTAAATTTTATAATTTTTATTATATATATAACATAATTGTTAATTTTTAATTTAAATATCTTTATTTATATGATGTATATAAGTATAACTAAAAGAAAAAGAAAAGGCATTTAGGATTGAAAATTACTATGGTTATATATTAAGACTTAAAATATTTAAATTAAATAAAATATGAAGAATTAAAAAATAAATAAATTAAAAAATAAAAAATAAACTAAATATAATATATATAGGTTAGTTAGGTTTTAATTTACTTTGAAAATTAAAAATTGAATTAATTCATACTTAATCGTTTTTTTAAAATTTAAAATCAAATGAATTCAATAATTATTTAAAATTTAAAAAAATAATTTAGATTAATTTGAATTAAATGAATTAGACATCAAGATGGCCTTTTCATATTATTTTGGGAAATGTAATACTGCAATCTTACACTGCTATAAGTTCATTGACAACAAAATAATTTTTTTTTAATTTATAAAAATAAAAATAATAATTCTGATCAATTTTCCTACGAATGCATGATATTTATGTTATTTTTTTTATATGATTTTGGATATATTATTAGTATAATTTTTTCAAATTTCTTTTAATATATCTCAGTCAATTAATGGCACAACCCACCACTCATCATTGGATGTTAAAGGTACGATTTTGAGACGTTAATATTGTATTACTTTTTTATTTTTTATTTTGAATTCATGAAAAAAAGATATTTAAATATTAAAAAAAATTGGTTATTGTTGTTTCAATTAACATATATATCTAATAAATTTTGTAAATTTTATATAAATGATAAATTATTCATTACTATTAAAGTATATCATCAAATGATATTCTAGTTTAATAAAACTTAAAATTAGTATAATTTTTTTAAAAAATAAAGATTAATACTTATTACAGAAATAAATATGGTGATGAGTATACTCCATGAGGAAAGACTTAACCAGGATAAATTTTTCATAAAATCAATTTGGTTCGGAATCAATTTATATCATATAGTGATCGGGTAATCAACTTTATGTTATAAATTATTTAGTAGTAAATAAAATTATATTTTATATTTTATATGATATATAAATATAGATATTTTTTAAAATATAAAATATTATATTAATTTTTTTATTTATATATAATAATAATAATTTTATTATAAAATAGAGAAAAATATCTTATTTTATGTTTAAAAATATGAAAAATTATTTTTAATATCAAATTAGGGATAGTAGCCTACCCAATATCCCTAACTCCAATACGTTGAAAAGCAATGAATAACATACATTATTGATATATGTGATTTGAAATTAAGAAGAAGTAAGTAATATTGAAATCTAATTAAACCACTAGCTGCACGAATTAACTTGATTAATTTGTATTTAGCTGTGGAGCAAGTTATCCCACGTTGCAAATTAAGCTTATTCCTGAAGAAAATTCAGGCCATTGATCTCCTGAAAACAAGCATTAGTGGGGAAAACTATAATAGATATTTAATTGTTGCTTGTTGCTACAAAAATGCATCAACATCTTTCCCGTTACCGTATCCCAATTCCCAATATGGTATTATAGCCTTAAAGTATTTCAGTATCCGTAGTCGGCAGCTTAATTTCCCATACATAAAGAAATCAAAAACATTTAAAGCATTTTCATTAATAATATATATTTGTATGTTACATATTCTTGAGTCATATGTTCAATAAAATTAGTAAAATAAAAATAATTAGCATTTGTTTTTATCAATGTATTTGGTATAAATAATTAACTCTTGATGATTTGCTTAATAATTTGATAATAAGATTTATTATTTATTCTTATTTTAAATCATAGATTTGCTCTTACATGTAGGTAGTAATGGAAGGTCATTCATTCATGTCCCAGGTCCCTCCTCCTCCTTATAAATATGACCCTTTCCTATCCACTTCTTCCCACCAACCATTTGTGCTTTAGCTCTTATGGATCTCTTTAATAGCCTACAATTAATATTCCCACATTTTATAGTGTTTAATTTTGCTGAAGAAGGAAGAAAACAGTAAATAAGAATCTGTAAAGCTCAGGAGGGATAGCGCCATAGATAACACCAAAAGGGTTAATTCCTTTGTCACTATATATTGGCGCTATCCATCCTGAGTTTCCCGGCTTCTTCTTACTCTATATATCTCAATTCGCTGCCGTCTTAACACTTGTATCTAACATCTTACTAAGTGTTTTTTTGTTATTGTTATTGTTGATGTTCTATTAAGCTCTTGGTTCAGTTCATTTGTTTGTTGATATTTTGACTACAGATTTGGTGTGCGCTTTTTCAATCCGGACCTGCTTTTATTCTTGGTGCTACTACTTCATCTGCAGAATAACCCACTTGTTTCTACTACTCCTTGCTTCTGGTATTGAATTACTTGGAAATTTGGGGTTGATATTTTCTGTGTGGACTTATATTTGTACTTGCATAATCGTTTTCTCTGTTTTTGTTTTTACTCTTAGGTTTTGGGTATGCAAGAATTTACAAACCCTAGTCATTTCTAAAGTAAACCATGTTTAGGGATTATAAACTATTACTTTTTTTCCATTCACCTACGAGTCTACAAGAAGAGGACGAGATTTCTAATTAAAATTAAAACTACGTACAGAGTTTTTCGGGTACTTCAATTTTGGTTTAAATTAACATTAATTAGTTAATTTGGTAGAATTTAATTAAAGAAAAGAACTTGTGCGTGAACAGTGTAAAATTCAAGTGACTTTATATAAAATATACCAAAATTTGGAAAATTAAATCCATACTAAAGGATCAAATTGCAAACAATACTTGAGGTAGGCTTTCAATTCACAACTCAAGCACCTCTTCTAGAAATGGCTAAGCTGGTGTTTTTACTCGGAAGTGAGTGATTTTCGAGTCTCTTCATCCTGTAATATTAGTTAGTTCACACTTAAATTAGTAAGCTTTTTATTTGGGGAAAGAAGAAGAAGAAAAAAAGCCTCCAACTCTCCTCAAAATTGTAGTCACCGACCTTATGAGTTTCCAAAATCTTAAACTGTTATTTGATTTTAACGTTTGAGTGTTTTGATTGAGAACGTTTGAACTGTTGAAACAAATATTTTTTCTTGAGAAACACCTTTCAGGTTCAGAGACTTTTGTTTTCATTCTTTTCCGAGGCCTTTTGATTGTCAGTCAAACTCTTTTAATAGTGGATTCTGAAACCCTAGTATTTCATCAGAAGTATTAGTTTAGGAAAGTAGAGATGCCCAGTTTGAGTTTTCACTTTTGCAGCAGCCGACTTTTTCAATAATGGAGGATAATTACTGTGGACAGTGACTGCTTTTCCACTTTCATAACAACATTATGTTTTGTCATTCTAATTTTATTTTCTATTTTACTACATCATTATCCTTATAATTATTTGTCTACTATTAGTAAATTTTACGGTTATCATATGCATGTATTACTAATTTATAACAAACAAAAAAAAACGATTTATGAAAAACAAAATAATGGAGCCACTCCGACTAGTGCCCATCACCCACGAATACAACGCCATCAGAATCAGAAGTCCATGATCAGGGTTAACATTATATTACTAAAAGTAGTTGTAGTTCAATAAATATGTTTAACGTTGTTATATTATAACAAGTAAAATTTTGAAAAATAATATGTAAATATATTTATAATAATTATGAATTTTTGTAAATAAGATAAGATTAAATATAAAGATATTTAAATAAAATGGGATAATTTTAACCTATTAATTTATTAAAGATATTAATAAGATATATAAATTATTTAACCATCTTTATAATTTATAAAAAAATATAGATATAAAATTATAAGTAAATTTATATATTATTAATATTATAAAAAAATATAGATATAAAATTATAAGTAAATTTATATATTATTAATATTGATTTTTTTTAAGCTTTCCAAAAATATTAATTGTTGGAAAATAATTATATAATTCAGATTTCAACCCCGAATCTTACTACCGTAGGACTGGATAAGATAGGACTGGTTTGCAGCTCACCCCTACAAGATGATGATGAAGTTGACTAAAAAGATTAGAACATTTAATTACTTTGATTTAGGACGACTCTTTTATGTAGTTGTGATTATCTGTTCCCTGTTACAAATGGAAAAGTGTATCATCTGGTTGGCCACCAATATACACGCCACGCGTAAGGAAGGGATGAATTATTATTTTTTAGCCAGGCCTGATCTTACTTTAGGGCACAAGGTTTTTTTTTTTTTTTTTACTTTACCGCACTGGTGTGCCTTATTGTTTGGGAACACTGAAACAGTTTAACTTCATCTACAATGGTTATCTCTAATCCTATATTTTTAATATTTTGTGAATTAAAACCAATATCTTCGTGATAATGTGAAGTTTTTACTACCAAAGCAAATCTCAAATTTTTTCTGTTAGTGTGTTTTTCAGTTTTTTTTTAAGAACGAAAATTATGATTTATAACCTAACTTTAAAAGAATTTTTCTTCAAAAAACTCTCCATGCAACAAATTACTGTTAATAAAAAAATTATATTATTTTAATTAATAATTATTTAATAAAATAAATTAATGTATAAATTATTTTTAATTTTTTAATTAATTATATTCAACTTAATTATCAAATTTCAAGGCACGCATCACCACAACATCGCTTACCATAAAAGTTTCATATAGTGCATATTTATACTTAATAATAAAAAAGATAAAAATAATATTTTTAATAATAAAATGATTAATTTTTAATCTTATTTTAATCAAGTAATGATAAAATAATTTGATAAATTTTCTCAAAATTAAAGACACTAAAAAATACATATTTAAATTTATGAGATTAAATACACATTAAAGCTTAATATGTAAGAATTATGTGATATTTTTTATATCTCATGATAATACATGATGCATCCTTAAGAGTTAAGATCATATTAATTAAGTAATTTTTACTATTATAAAAATCGGTATTTAAGTTGATATATAAAATTAATTTTTAAAAATAATCGATTTATAATGAATTTAAAGTCGGTTCGGTCTATAATCGATGTTATCTACATAAAATGTAGCATTGATTGGCGTGTTAAATCGACATTACACATGGACGTAGCGTCGATTGATGTGGTGAATCAACACTATCCACGTAGTGTAGCGTCAGTTCGACACATCAATCGATGCTATGTCCTACGTGGATAGCGTTGATTGACACGTAGAACCGACGTTACACACGTGGATAAATTCTTTTCTCTTATTTATTCACGAGACAAAAACTATTTCAAGTGTTGCATAACTCTCAAAACCCCAAAACTTCTTCCACTCTTTCTCATTTTTGGTCACCTACGACCACCATAAATAGGAGGTGCTATACACAGTGGTCCACATGGTGTAGATTCACACCCTCAATTTCATCTTGGGCTGAGTCTTCAATGAGTCTCTTCCTAAAATCTCGAGCAATTGAAGGAGTTCTCTGTTGGCTTGATCGCCCAAGCTTCTTTTTTGTTTGTTTTGGAGGATCATGATTGTTTTTTCCCAAGTCCGTTCTTCTCTTTCTTTCTTCTTGGTGCTTTATTAAGGTAATTAGCTCGTGACATGTAATCTTAGGGGAGAGCGCTTAATGGTCTGTGACTAAGGCGATAAACTCTATTTTTAGTGTCAGAGCGCTCTATCTGGACTAAGATCGAGGAGATAAACTCTCTTTTGGGGAGAGTGTTCTATCTGGTCTAAGACCAAGGTGATCAACTCTCTTTGAGGGTGAATGCTCTATCTTTTTTGAAACCAAGGTGATCAACTCTCTTTAGGGGAGAGCATTCTACCTGTGTTTGTAATCGAGGTGATCGACTCTATTTAGGGAGAGTGCTCTACCTGGTCTGAGCCCAAGGTGATCAACTCTCTTTAGGAGAGAGCGTTCTACTTGTTTTGTGACCAAGGTGATTAAATCTTTTTGAGGGAGAGTGCTCTACCAGTTTTGAGACCAAGGTGATCAACTCTCTTTGGGGGAGAGAGTTTTACCTATTTTGTGACCGAAGTGATCAACTTTTTTTTGGGAAAAGGGTTCTACCTAGTTTGAGCCCAAGGTGATCAACTCTCTTCGGGGGTGAGCACTCTTCCTAGTTTGAGTTAGAGGTAATCAATTTTCTTTGGGAGAAAATGCTCTATCTATTTTGTGCCTGAGGTGATCAACTCTCTTTAGGGGAGAACGTTCTACCTATTTTGTGATCGAGATGATCAACTCTTTGGGGAAAAGCATTCTACTTGGTCTGAGGCCAAGATGACCCACTATCTTTAAGAGAGAGCGTTCTACCTGTGTTTGAGCCTGAGGTGATAAACCCTCTTTAAAGGAGGACATTATACCTATGTTGAGATAGAGGTGATCAACTCTATTTAGGGTAGAACGTTCTACCCGGTCTGAGTGAGTGGTGATCAATTCTCTTTGAGAAGAGAGCTCTACCTATTTTGAGCACGAGGTTTCCTTGGGCTTGAAAGATATACTAGTATTATACTATCTAGATTGGGCTCTTCACAAATAGTGGCCATAATCGCTATCAAATGTGTCACAACATGACGAAAAAGAAAGGCTCTCTTTGAGTTTAGAGGTAAAGTAGGATCAGTCATGTCAGCAACCAAGTTCATATTTATTATTCCAGATGCTTCAGAATGATCACTAAGATTTCTATTTTCCCTTTCTTCAATAGAACACTCTTGGTAAAAGGATCTACTTGGCTCCCATTCCAAACATTGTGGCATTCTGTAAGTGAAACTTAAATTCAACAAATTTGACCTCATTTTGATGATAGCATGACAATAATGCATAACGAAATTTCAGAACCTTCTTAGCATGAAAACTAGCCACAATTGCAAAGATTTGTGAAGAAGTTGGGTTGCCTAAGATATTAAAAATGTTGACATCCGAAGATACAAATTTGGACAAGTGGTAGCCTAATTCACTGCTAAAGATTTTAATAAGAAAAAGATTATACAGGAAGGTGGTTTAGATGTTGTGCTCATGCTCTTATTATAATCCACAAATACAACTATTCTTAGTAACTTCTGGCACCTTTGCTAATTTAGCAATGAATGAGGTAAGTCAACACATAATTACAAATAACCCACTTTCCTAGTTATTAACAACGACCCTCTCTGTAGAAAATAAAATTATTTGCATAAGTTCCCCTTGATTTGTTTTAAAACCAGTCCTCATAGGCATGACAATACATCCACTATCAAGGGTCTTTTAATGAAAGCTTTTATCTAGACGACAATGGGATGTCAGCAAAGACAAACTTATCTTCACCAATTTGACCAGAAGAGATCCCAATGGAAACAACATCCCCAACTTAGCCTAAGTTGCATCTCATTGTATATACACTACTACAAAATTGGGCTTTAAAGTTGGTTTAACCAAGATTTAAAATTTAAAGTCAGTTCACGCATTCAATTAATTTTAATTTTTTTATGCATATTTTACTCATTAGAACCTGTATTCGATCACATATAGCAGAAAAAAACTAAAATTTGGTTAACAAAGTTTAAATAATACAAATAATTGATTGTAATTATATAAAAACCAAACATAACAAATATATACACATAAATATAATTATGAAATATTTATACAAAACCTACATAATAAAAATAATAACATATATAATACAAAATATTATACACATAATATACAAAAAATAATGCAAAGTGAATAATAAGTGTGTATGATAAGTAGAAATACTTACAAAAGTAAATGAAGTAACAAAATGAAAGAAATGAAGAAAAAAAGGTGTTTTGTAAGTGAGAAAATGAGTATAATTTTTTTGAGTATTTTGCTAAAAAATAGGGGATTTGAAAGATAGTTTAGAAAGAAAGAAAACTCATTAAATGACATTGGAATTGGTGGTCAAGAAATGAGAAAGAATGGAGAAGTAGTGTCAGTTTTGGGTTTTTGGGTGTTGTTTGCAATGCTGCAAATAAAAAATGTTGTGTCTGATGGGGAAGAAATGAGAGAAAAGGAAAATATTCACATGTGTAGCATCGGTTGACGTGTTGAATCGACGCTACACGTAGGACGTAACATTGGTTCTACGTGTCAACTGACACTACACACGTGGATAACATCGGTTGACACATAAGACTGATGCTATGTCCATATGTAGCGTCAATTCAACACTTTAACCGACGTCTTACGTATAACGTCAGTTCAAAACGCCAACCAATGATAAAAATTATGTGCATAACATTGATTTTTCAACGAACCGACTTTAAATTTATTATAAGTTGATTCGTTGAAAAAACTGACTTTAAATCTTGACTTAAATGTCACATTTTGTAGTAGTAATAAGTGTGCATTACTTCAATTCGATGCAGCACTAGTTGCACCAGCTCCAGTCAGTCCAACCCTAGCCTGTTCCTCTTTAGCTTGCACTAGGTAAAGTTAAGACACACTCATTCCATTCATCCTTAATTCAGAAGTCAAACTGGACATTGGATTTTCTAAGCTCCTTCTTGAGCTTTCTATACTATTAACGTCATTGCCATCAAAATGGTTAAAAATCACATTTGCATATGATGTTCGATATAGGAATTGTCACCAGCGTTAGGGTTTCATAGATTGTGATACAATGGAGTCAATAGAGGATCAAAATCGGCGAAGCTTCAATGATAAAAGCTATTATTGGAGCTGGCGTTTTAGATAAAAAAATTGAGTCCAATAAGAACTCTCATGCTAGATGGTGATGGAAATGAGTCCAAAAACCATCAGTGACACTCGACTTGTGATGTTACAATAACAGATCACAGCTTCCCAACACCCGTAATTCTAAATTGCAGCTCGTTGTGTGCATAAATGTTAGCTTTTGACTCTCATATCATCCTATAGATGACATCGGCTCATATTTTCTCTAGTTAATCTTGTGACCCAATACACATCTTTCCACTTGAACGCAATTGGTGTTGGCTCCAGCTGATCAAAGCTCAATTCATTTCCCTTTAGGGCATGACAATTCTAGTCGACCTAACCTAGCCCGTTCTTCATCAGTGTGGTCCGTTCATTTGGGTCTAGTCATGCCCAGTTTAAGAATCAACAGTGCAAATCAGTTCAAGAATCACCAATGTAATGCGTTCTTCATCTATAGAAATTGACCCAGCGCAATCCGTGAACCAGATAAATGATTATAAATAGCTCTGTCATCTGTATGTTCCTCTATAATATTCGTGAGAAAGCATTGTAGATTGCTTTATCACCAGTTTTTTTTCAAACTAAAGTGTATAAGACCATATCAGTTGAGGGCTACGATGGCGTCACTCAAACCAAATATCATGCAATTTACAAGTCTTTTATAGCTTTAATAGTTTTTTAAGCTATGGATTGTGGCTTCGGCTTTTTGGTGGTTGGTTATATAATGTCACTAAAATCATGAATTATAGTGGTTAATTGTGATTTGATTTGGAGGCAAGGATGGAAAAACATGAGGCATGAGTGTAGTTTTGGGAAGTTTGCTTCCTTCTCTCTCATAATTTTGGTTTAATCCTTAAAAATATGGGATCGTAAGCCAAAGCTCGACCTTAGAATCTGAGTCACATGATGGGCATTAAAATGCTAGGATTTCTTCAATTTATAGAGAGAAATATAAGAAAAATCAAAGAATTATGTGAAAATGTGTGGATTCCTTAGGAAGTTCGTGTGTATATAGAGTATTGCATGTACATGTGTCGATTACATAGATCATACACGTCACAACGTGTCAGAGAGATATAAGAGTAAAACAAAATACATTTAAAGCTTGAGGTCGACCACCAGATAGCTCGTGCTCATAGTCGACCACCAGATGGCTCGTGCTCATAGTCGACCTTCCAATACCAAAGCTCCTATGTCTAGACAAGCACATATTATGAGTGTCGTTATAGGCATGGGCTCAAACAGGTCCTTATAGGCTAACTCGTCTGATGGCTCAGACTGTTTCTAGGCTAAGGCACCTCAGGGCTTGGGCACTATGTCTCAAGACTAGAATACATCAAGGCTCGGGCATATGTCTCAAGGTTAAGACACATAAAAGATCAGACAATTGGTTATTCTTTATGCTCAAACACACACACATATATCTAATTATTTTTTGTTACTTAACCCTTGAAGAGTCACAATCTCACGTTCCTTTCTGGAATATGACTTAAAAATTTAGGTTATGATTTGGTAAGAAAAGGCTTAATCATGTTGTTGAATGTAAGATAATTGGCTTCAATATAAGGGTGTCAAAATGTGAGGGTGAACTCGACCGGACATAGTCTAGCTTATTAATTGAAAAATTGTGTTAGTTTTTTATTTGTTAATTAATATGCCATGTTTACCCATGATCGATATACGAGTCATTCCATGCATAGAACAATCTTAGTTCATGTGGTTTTTGTGGTATCATGTCATGAGTAAGTGATTGTACTATATTTGATGGGTCAAACATACGTAATTATTTAATTAAAAAATTATTATTTTAAAATATTAAAATTTTATCTAACTTTTTATATATACATATATTTTAATTATCATTGTGTCCTATTAATTATATATATATATAAATGTTATTATTATTATTTTTAAATTAAATTTTAAAATGAAATAGCTATGTGTTACTTTTATTTACCCCCGTCTAGTGTCTTAATCATGCTAAATATTTAGTATGTCATGCCATACCGACAATACATGATCAACAGGCGACTATTCAATGGAGCTTGCTTTTACACACTTCCTTCAGTGTTCAGTATGGACAACAGGTAAATATGATTTTGCTAAATCTTAGATGGCAGACAAGAGTGTAATCGGGAGTTGGGATACATAATGCAAACGAGTTGTTCGATAACGGTGCAAGCAAAGCTGCCCTTTTTCAAAGGCCATTTGTTTATTATATAATTTATAATTTCTTAATTTGAATCTCAAAATTACAGTTCTATTAACTTGGAAAATCAATTCATGTTGGACTTTCTATCAAACAATTCTTTTTATGTGAAAACTTTATGTTAATTCACTTAAATAAAAGCTATACAATATAGTTTATTGAAGAAGGGATAACAACGGCAAATAATTTCACATATGTTGTGAGAATTTTGCATCTTTATTAAGACGATGGACCTGATCGAATACCCATAATTATCATGTGATACTTGGTTGTTCATTCGATAAAAGGATGAGACAACAAAAAAATCCAATGAAATTCATATAATTACAATATCAACAATATAACACACTTCATACAATAGCCATTAAATCATGCAATGAAAGTATGTCACTTAGTTAGGTACCCATAACTTATAAGCTATATCTATAACTCAAACATATTAGGTAATAATCTACACTATAAATGAAGAATGAGGTTTATGTATAGTTAGTAATATTATGAAATATATTATTATAGTATTTATAAATAGTATGAAAAATATATTTTTATGAGATTAATATTTTAAAATTAAATGATATATATTATATAAAATTTATATTGTATCAAAAATTTAGTCTATTAGTAAGCAAAAATAAAAAAAACTAATGGGGTTAGATAAAAATACATATACCTTGAAAAAAAAAAGATAAATAACTTAAATAGAATTAAAATATAATAAAAACATGTCATAAATACAAATTATTGGATCAAAAGACCCACCACACTTTAAGTTGAAATATTAACGTATAAAAAGATAGATTTATATTGATTAAAAAATATAATAGTATAATATTTATAAATAGTATGAAATTTATATTTTTTTAAGATTAAATTTTTAGAATTTAGCGTTTTATTTTTCTTATACAATATATAAAATTTATATGTTATAAGAGTTACAATCATCAATGAGTCAAGAAAATTAAAATAAAATAAAATAAATAGATCTTGTAAAAAGAAAGAAAAATAATTAACTCAAATAAAATTATAAAATAATAAAAATAAGTTAAAATTATGAATTTTTTGAATTGATCAAATGATATGTAATCCAAAAGATATATTAATATATAAAAATATTGATTAAAAAAAGATTATTATAATCTTTATAAATTGTATAAGTTTTACTTTATTTGAGATTAACGTTCTAAATTTTGATGATTTATATTGTTTATATAATATAAAAAATTCATATATACAACTTAAAAAAACCCCAAAATTTACTATTATTTTATTATTTTATACAAGTATCACCCATCTTATTTTAATCTTTGAACACTAAACTTGATTTTAACTATATAGAAATAATCAATATAGGGAGCATGGATCTTAAACTTCAAACTTTTCACATAATATTAAAAAAATAATTATATTACATACAAATTAGCCATAGTTTTTAACCTTTGTTTGTTTAGCCTAATAATTAAAAATGAGGAAAATGATTAAACCCACTTCTATGCTTTTGATTAATTTTTCTCTCTCCTTCGACCACACATACATTAACGGTAGAGAAAATTGAGTAATTTTATTATTCCATGTTACATCAAATTACATCATTTAATGTTATAAATTAATATTTATAGAAATTAAATTTAGATCTAATTTTAATGGCACAAATATATAATAATAAAAAATAGTAATATAATAAATATTAAGAAAAATAAATAACATAGTGATTTAATGATTTAACTTTTCAACTTAAAAAATTTACTCTAATTACGATGACACAACAAATAAAATCTACTACTAATCAAACGAAGATATAAATATAAATATTTAAAAAACTTCACAAATTATAACAAAATCTAAAATACATACACAAAATAATTCTATCTAATTTACTTATAATATATGGATAAATTAATAATCTCTTATTAAATCAAATATTATAACCTGTTGGAAGAAGAGTAACCTGCTCCCGTAATTTTCGGTTTGTAAATAATGGCTTCTGCTTTGTTTGGTGGGTATAAGAACTAATAACATGAACCGAAAACTAAAAGGAATCAAAATTGACATTGAATTTCAGCTTTTATAGTTTCTCTGTTTGCTTGTCTCAGTTATCAGTTTCTTCTCTCACGCAGCTGTTGGCATCATCTCTTCACGTAGGAACAAAAAATATATATTACAAGAGAAGGCAAAGATTTTAATACAATATATGGGCTTTGGTTAAATATTTTTGGACCAATCTAACATTTAATTATTTCTTTAATACTTTTATATTAACTAATATTATAAAAAAAAAATCCAATACCCATTTATACAAACTTTTAACAAATAATAAATTTTACGCCATGTGTGCCATAATCTTACTAACTATATCCATCCAATTTCACGCACCAAAGGCTAAAGCAATTTCCCATATGTATAGTTTTTTTGAGCAAACCTCGTGTTTTCTTGCATTTTGGCGACTGGGTGCCCAATGGACCGTAGGGTTGCTCAGCACACATACACTCTAGGTTTGCTGCACATGTACTATTAGAAAGCCTAATGGCCTATGGGCTGTCCAGACGCCAAGCTAAATTATTCGTTCTCTAGAATTTCAAAACCTCCTCTTCATGAGATGCTTTATCGGTCCAACATGTGCCTTCCCAGAACACTCTAGCGTGCTTAACAGAAGCATAACATTTTCACAAGATACACCAAGGAATTACTTAATAATTGATTGGGAAATCATATGACCAATGTCTCATATTGCAATACTAGTAAACCATATTTTGATAAAAACCTAATAAACTGGTTTTTCTTCCGACATGAAAGAAAAAAAATTACTAGCCAGCGTAAGTGGTTCCATTCTACACGTGAATACAATAATACAATAAAAAAAATACCATGATATAAATAATTCTACTAAAATTTGTTCAAAGGTACTAATTTTCTTACTACCATACAAAGTAATCGTTTTACAATTTATTATTACATAAACTTTAACTTTATACATCAATATTTAAATAAAATAAAATACAAATAGTAAACAATAACTTCTAATCTTATTTATTGATTATATCTTTTTCACTTTGAAGAAGTTGTTAATTTAGATGAGTTATCTATATTTATCCAAAAAAAAAAAAAAACTATCAAACAAAGATTAAGATTTTGATATTTTCTTTGTAAAAAAAATAAAAATACAAATATGATACTAATATTATTATCATACACAATTAAATACATGACTCTCTCCTATTAATTATCTCTTGAGTTTTTATGTCAAAACTTTACTTTTTCATCCACTTAAAATTTGTTTTATCTTATTTTTGTTTGAAGATATAAAAAAATTGGATGTGAATATGACAAATAATAACAATTATTTGAATGAAAAATTCCCAAATGATTATATATATTTGAGTAAAAATATAATATAATAAATATTTATATATAATTGTAAAACAATATTTAATAATTAAAATAAATAGTTTTAAAAAAATAAAAATTAATACCCCTTTAATATATTAAATCTAATTGGTTTAAAATTTAATATATATTTTTATTTTTATCATTTTACTCTTAATTATAAATAGCATCTTTATTAATTTCAAACTTTTAACAGTAGTCCCAAAAATACTATCTGAAATCTTGATCAGTGAATAAGCAGGTTTAATAATGAAAAAGATATTTTTAAAAAATAAAAAATATATTTACATTTAAAAAATTTAAAATAATTTTAATTTTGATCCAATTCAATAAAACATATTATTAATAAGTTATTATTTTTTTAAGTTCAAAATTTATTTTTTAATTACCGAATTCTTATTTCTACCCTTTCAATCTTTGTTGTAAATGACAGTTATATCGATCCTCAACTCCGCTTCTTCTGTTCAATCTGCGCCATTGTTTAAGGCCACCGAACTTCTCAATTTCCGCATCTCTCCCAGCTCTAACTCTTCTAATCTCCAGGTAGACTTCTTTCTGTTTCAGAAAAGTGACAACAGGTTGAATCTTTGGCTACTCTTGAAAACAAAACTGAAACTGTTTCCGGGTGCTGAAGTAATATAAGTCTCGTGTTATTTCTTATTTAAAAACAATTGTGTTTATGTTTTATTCAATATTTCCACTGTTTTGTTTTCCTACAGTATTAAAAAAGAATAATAGTGGATAATTTCTATCGGGAACGAATGCGTTGATTTTCTTTTCGAATCCTGAAGTGGGTTTTTTAAAGTAATTATTTTTCTTCTATTGTCATGGGTTTTTGCAACAGGAAATTCGTTGTGTTTTCCCATTGTTCTTTCCCTTATAACAGAGTGAAAGAGACTCAAAGAGAATTAGAGAGAAGAAATTGCATTTACTACTTATTGTCGTATGCTTTGATTATTTTAAGGTGTTGGCTAGTGGTAACCCCTTATTAGGACGTTGTTCAATAACCATGTACATATGCTAAGAAGATTTTATCAACTAACCAATTCTTGGAAAAGTTTACAATCATAATTTTCTTTCATTAAATCTCAGAACAAATCAGTTGGACTCAAAGAACATGATATATAATCTTTATTGGAGCATAATCCAAACATGAATTTGGTACTGGAAATGAAATCCAGTTGGAATTACCGAATGATGACTTCCTAAGTCAAGCCATGCAATTACATGTAAATTTTAAGACACATATAGACAATGAAGTCAACTACTAATAGGATTTGATTTTGTCATTGGTGATTTTCTGCTGCAATCTTAACATTGTGGTAGTTCTGTTGGGGCAGGGATAACCTTTTGTAGCTCTCCAACTCCATTCTCAACCAGGAAGGACATTGCCAAATCTGTACTAAGATTGGCATTAATGTGACAGTGCAGAATCCAAACTCCTGTTAAGAGCATTAAGGAGTGTCAAAATGTGATCTTGAATATGGAGGTGCTCCAATTGTGTTCCTCTGTGATGGGTCAACAAGGTTGAACTTGGACAGGTCTGTTCTTGGGTTATAGTTGCCAAAACCTAACCGAACAACATAGAAATGTTATCCATGAGGATGCATTGGATGGTCTTCTGTTGTGACAATGTTTGTGTCCTCCAAAACAATTTGTACACTTGAACCATATACTTGAATTTGTACAGTTTAGTTCCACTGCTGGCTGTCCATAGCCACGAGGGATATTACCGCTATAATTGAATTGCACTGGAGGAACGAGTGGGAAGTCAGAGTGAAGACACCAGGTGTGCCTTGATAGGCTGCTTGCATAGTGAATCGGTTCTTGGGAATACAAAAGAAACATTGTTGATGCTGGCAAAAAACTGGGTTCCATTTGGCTATTGGCAACGAGGGCTATTAGGATTCGTGCAATCAATTAGTCCTAATCCCACTGTGAAGAATAGGTCCTTATCCCAGAAGTAATTGCTGTCACAGTTGCTATATCATTACATGTTGGTAAAGATGGGAAGTGTCTCTAAAACTGCCCTTTTCTGCCACCACAGGGAGCAGATTTATACTCAAGAATTGCAGTGGTGGTGGTGTTGTGAAAGGCTGCATTTTGTGCTGTCTGATAGGCACACCAAGTGATGTAATAGCGAGCAGGTGGTTGATCAGCTGCAGCTGTGACTAGAACGTCAGTTGTCTGGCCAAATCCTATGGTGATGACCCTTGTTGGGAAAAGCTTGGCATAGGTAGAGCATCAACCCCCACAACAATCATTTCATGTATAAGAATAGGTCCTTGATTGAGTGCAGAATTCACAAGTCTTATAAGAATTGTATCACCTGATCCCACATGTATTCTTACACTGTCTATATATTTAAAAGCTTTATAAGATTACCTCTTTCTTTGCTATTAATATCTGTTATAATATCTTAGTGAGCAAATTATAAAAGTATCATATTAGTTAGGAATGAAGATGAGTGTTGGATTTGAGGCTATAAATAAAGCCCTCGTTCACTATTTATAAAACATATTAAAATTTGTAAATTTTTTACACTTTTATAAGGGTAATTGATTAGCTCAATTTTACGTAATTAATTGTAATTTGGAGTTCATCCATTTGAAGATAGTGGAAGTGGTCAATGACGCTCAAGGACCTAGGTAACATTTATACCGAATTTCGTTAAATTTATGGTGTTATTATTTTTCTACTTTAATATTTCTGTTTCAAATATCTTTTTTAGTTTATTTTAGTATTATACTTCTAATAGCATTATTTTGTCGAGTTAGTTTGAGTTCTATTCATGTAAATCATAAGTGAATAGTAATTAGAATAGGTAAAATATACCCAATTTCTCTAACAATTGGTATTAAAGCCGAAAGTTTCTACCTAGACATTTGTTTGTATTCTGTTTGTTTGCTATTGGAATATAGTTGCTAGTTGTTGTAATTTGAAGAAATGGTGGAAGAAAAATTTCTTTCAACCAAAGGCAATCATCCACGTCAGGCAGAACTATGGTGATGAATGTAAGGTTCGAGGTGGAAAATTTTGATGAAACCGGTCATTTCGGCATGTGGCAAGGCGAAGTTCTAGATGCTCTGTTTCAACAAGGTCTAGATATCGACATTGAAGAAGATAAACCAGATGGAGCAGATGAAATAGAGTGGAAAAATATCAACCGATTGGCATGTGGTACAATCCATTCGTGTCTCTCAAGAGAACAAAAGTATACGTTTATGAAGGAGACATCCGCAAGTAAGTTGTGGAAAGCGTTGGAGAAAAAGTTTATGAAGAAAAGTGGACAAAATCGACTCTATTTGAAGAAGAAGTTGTTCTGTTTTGAATACCTTCTAGGTACTACAATAAATGACCACATTACTTCTTTTAATCGATTAGTAATAGATTTATTAAATATGGATGAAACTTTTAAAGATGAAGATTTAGCCTTGATGTTGTTAGCTTCCCTTCCTGATGAGTTTGATCATCTTATTACAAGCTTACTCATTGGGAAGGATAAAATGTCTTTTGAGGAAGTTTGCACTGCTTTGTATAGTTATGAAATTAGAAAGAAAGATAAAAAAAGAAAGCATGAATGAAGTAGTGGAGGCACTGTCTGTAAGAGGACGTCTGCAAACACAACAGAAAGGAAGTAGAGGCAGATCTTTGTCAAAAGGAATGCTTAGTAAAGATGAATGTGCCTTTTGTCATAAGAAAGGCCATTGGAGGAAAAATTGTCCGAAGCTACAGAAGAAAGGAAAAGTTGTGTAGTTTGATGCATGTGTAGCTGAAAGTAATTCAAATTCAGATTTTGCATTGGTTGGTTCATCAATAACATCTCATCCTGGTGATTGAATTTTTTATTCAACGTGTACTTTCCATATGTCTCCTAACAAGGAGTGGTTTTTTAACTTTGAAGAACTAGACGGTGGAGTTGTTTTCATGGGTAATGATTATCCATGCAAAGTTTTGGGGATCGGTACAATTCATTTGAAGAATCAAGATGGTTCAACCAGGGTCTTGACGGATGTTCATTATGTTCCAAATATGAAGAAGAATCTCATTGTTGTGGGAGTCTTAGAATCAAAAGGCTTCATAATGACCATACAAAATGGGGCATTGAAGGTTACTTCTAGAGCACTTATGGCGATGAAAGGTGTTCGAAAGAATCAGAAGAATAACTTGTACTACTACCTTGGTAGTACGGTATTGGGACAACATCAACAACAGTTTCAAAGGAAGAAAGAGATTCAGAAACTACCAAGCTGTGGCATATGCGTTTGGGACTTGTTGGTGAAAAAACTTTACAGATTCTAGTAAAGCAAGACCTGTTAAAAGGTGCGAGAACCGACAAGTTAGAATTCTGTGAGCATTGTGTATTAGGGAAGTAGAAAAGAGTAAGCTTTGGCACTGCTCTCCATAATACAAAGGGCATTTTGGATTACATTCATACTGATGTATGGGGGCCAACAAGAACTCCATCCATAAGTGGCAAACATTATTATGTCACTTTCGTTGATGACTTCTCCAGAAGAGTTTGGGTGTATCTCATGAAGAAGAAGGATGAAATGTTGGGAATTTTTCTCAAGTGGAAGAAGATGATCGAGACTCAGATTGGTAAAAAGATCAAACGTATGAGGTCTAATAATGGCACTAAGTACACAAACGATCCATTTATGAAAGTTTATGAAGAAGAAGGGAAATTGCGACATTTCATTATTCGAAAAACACCACAACAGAACGGGGTTGCAGAACGTATGAACCAGACTTTGTTGGAGATGGTTCGGTATATGTTGTCAAATGGTGGTTTAGGCAAGCAGTATTGGGCTGAGGTTGTGACATATGTGTGTCATCTCGTCAATCGTCTACCATCGTCTACTCTTGAAGGCAAAACGCCTACGGAGGTATGGTCTGAAAAACCTGCTGGAGATTACGATTTATTACATGTGTTTGGTTCAATTGCATACTAGCATGTAACAGAATCAAAGTTGGATCCAAGAGCCAAGAAAGCTATTTTTTTGGGGATCCCTTCTGGTTCTAAAGGATATCGAATATGGTGCCTTGAAACGAAAAAGGATAATCTTTAGCAGAGATGTTGCCTTTGATAAATTTTCCTTGCTGAGAAAGGTAACTGAGAAGATTGATGACACTTTAGAGCAAGTGGAGCAAACTCTGAAGCATGTGGAGTTTGAAAGCAGAATTGTTAATCCAGTTAGTGAAGATAAGACAGAAGTTAACCCTCCATTGATAGAAGATGAATTAGATGAAGAGGTTTTAACCCAAGAACTAGGGGTGAGCATCGATTCGAAACCGCAAGTTTTAGATCAATCTGAATCAGATCCGATCCGAAGCAAATTATGAATTATTCAATCTGAATCTGATCCGCTGTACATGCCAATCCGAACAAATCCGAAAACCACTAATTTTAAGTCAATCTGAATCCGATCTGATCCAAAAATTATTCAATCCGAATCCGATCCGTTGTACATGTCAATCCGAACAAATCCGAATCTGATCCAATCCGAAAATTATTCAATCTGAATCCGCTTTAAATTCTAATCTGATCGGATATGGTCAAA
The DNA here is from genome assembly GCA_037013495.1 of Hippophae tibetana. NCBI lineage: Eukaryota > Viridiplantae > Streptophyta > Magnoliopsida > Rosales > Elaeagnaceae > Hippophae > Hippophae tibetana. The sequence continues at coordinate 14,271,188 of CM072809.1, read as the reverse complement.
ATTTTAATTTAAATCTATTAAAAAATTACATAAATAAATAAATTATAAAATATCAATATGATCCGAACTGCTATAAATGTCAATCCGAACAAATACAAATCTAATATAATTTCAACATATAAAATAAAAAATTACATAACAAAAAAAAATCTAAAATAAAAATATTTTTCATACAAATTAAAAAGTAGACAACATGATTAAAAAAAATTCAACAAAAATAATCAAAAAGAAAAAAATTCAACATCAATTACATAAATTACCTTCAATCTCCAAAATTAATAATAATAATAACTCTTTTTAATAATCATTCAAGTTTCCAATACCACCAAGCCCTTATAGATCCCAACTTGAAAAATTGAATGCCAACCTGTAAAAGAAACCAAAATACCATCACAAAACTAGTAGAACATATCGTTATATTATACAAGATAAGATTTATCTCTGGAAATATATTACTCAAAAGTCAGACAAAGATCAAAGACATTTCTAATTAACCAATCAATAAATATAATATAAAATACATTCATTTTATAACAATGAAGCATTTAGATCATGGAAAGTTTTGATATAATACTTTAGTGCACCAAACCATGTCATAGTTAGTTGAAGTTCCCAATACATCATCATCTCATAAATCATGAAATGGCACTGTGCAACATGTTATACGTACTCACTTTTTTACCTTGAGGCAAAAAGTCGTACAAATAGAGACCATCAACCAGCATGAACTATGAAGTAATTGGAGATTCATTGCTATACTGAAACTTATGATCTGAGAGTTAAAGAGCGTATATTTGTAAAGTTGTCAACATAAAGTAACTTAAATAAATATAAAGTTTCTATTTGCTTCACACACCAGTCAAAATCAATGTAGTTACAGCTTATGACACACCAAAAAGTTATTTGATGCTAATCTAAGATACAAGTATACAAATTAAATTAGCAATCGGGCATTGAAAGCAGCAAATCCCGGAAAAAGAATTAGAAGTATAGGTACATGGTAATGAGGACGCAACAAAATTGAACTCTCATTGTTACAAAATCAACGCAACACAAAATCTGACAAAAGCTCAAGCAACTCAATGAACTAACAATACTTATAGATCTGGGTAAAATGAATCTCCATTTTGAATAAATTGATTGCTGAATCTAATTAAATTCATCCATTTTTCTCAACAATAATGTACAATCAAACTCTCACTTTCAAAACCCATCAAATTCATGTCTCTATGAATCAAACCAACCAAATTAACAAAACCCAGATTGTATACTGAGCGAGATCAAGGAAAAAATATTATTTCTTGTTGAATGCAATTCCTTTCATCATCTAAGATTTATTGATCACAAAATATTACGTTTGGCATGGTATAAATACGAAGATGATAAGGAATGCTCGAAACTGCGAATGACTCATTAAATCAGTTATAGTTTGTTTGATGGTATCTGCTACTCGGATAACCATAGTAATTCTAGAGCTAATACGTGCAACAAACCCCGAGCGAGATCAAGAAAAGAATGAAAGAAACTAACAAGACCTAGAAAGCTAAACATCAAAATAATAAAAACCCAGCTGCAAAAGAGCAAAATCTTACTGGATTTTAAAGAAAGAATGAAGCCAAAATAGTAATGGTATCTAAAGAGCTAAGGGGTACAACGAACGGTGACAAGCGACAGACGATAGGCGAACAATGAATACCGAGCAGCGACAGATGAACATCGACTCGAACGCAACGACTGGAACCATCGGCGGGGGTGGAGTCAACTCGAGTACGAGAGACAGAGAGAGATGGTGGCTGAAAAAAATTTAATTAGGGTTTCAATTTTGTTAAGATTAAAGATATAGAGTCGTAGAGTATATTAACTTAGTTTATTATTTATTATAATATTATTATTATTATATATATATATATATATTAAATAATATATTAAATATATCAGATCAGATCAGATTATATGAATTTGAATATTTCTAATCCGAATCCGAATATGAATCTGATCGGATTGATAAAATCCAATCCGAATCCGATCCGACTTCGGATCGAAACCACTCAATTTTTTCAGATTTGATCGAATTTTTCGTATTGATAGGATATTTTGCTCACCCCTACCAAGAACTTTCACAACAACAAGAAGAAATTGCAATTGATAGGCCACGACGACAAAATGTCAAAGTGCCTACTCGATACAAGGATTTTAAAGAGCTATCTGCTCAGTTTAAAAATACGGTGGCCTGTGCACTTTCAGTTATGCATGATGATGTTCCTTCCATATATAAATAAGCAATCAAAAGCCCTGAAGTTGAAAGATGGAAGGAAGTCATGTATGGAGAACTTCTGTCCCTTTAGAAGAATAAAACATGGAAGTTGACACAACTACCTAAGGACAAGAAAGCAATTGGCTACAAATGAGTGTATGCAAAGAAAAAGGGATTTCTTAACAAAGATGATATTCCCTACAAGGCAAGGTTGGTAGCTAAGGGCTGCCCTCAGAAGGAGGAAATCGATTATAATGAGGTATTTTTTCTAGTTGTAAAACATTCCTCCTTTAGAATTTTGTTGGCCTTGGTAACACAATTCGATTTGGAACTAGTTTAACTTGATGTGAAAACCACGTTTATACATGGTGACTTAGAAGAGGAAATCTATGTCTCAACTAGAAGGGTTTAATGTTGCTGGTAAAGAGAATTTGGTCTATAAGCTGAAAAAATCATTGTATGGATTGAAGCAATCTCTAAGGCAAGTGGTACAAAAGATTTGATCAGTTTATGTTGCAGCAGAAGTAGACCAGAAGCACACATGATCATTGTGTGTATTTTCGTAAGCTACAAGATGAGCTTTCATCTATCTTCTATTGTACGTTGATGATATGTTGATTGCATCGAAGAGCCAGACAGGAATTGAGAAGTTGAAGGCTCAACTAAGAAGATTTGGGATAAGCCAAGAAGATTCTCGGTATGGAGATAAGCAGAGACAGGGAGAAAGGGAAGCTCAGTTTGACCCAGAGTCAATATTTGAAGAGGGTACCACAACGTTTTGGTATGAATGAACAGACAAAACCTATAAGTACTTCGCTAGTTCCTCAATTCAAGCTTAGTGCTCAATTATCTCCTAAGAATGATGCAGAACAAGAATATATGGAAAATGTACCATATGCAAATGCGGTTGGTAGCTTGATGTATGTAATGGTGTGTACAAGACCTGACATTTCACATGTAGTTGGTGTTGTAAGCAGGTACATGCATGATCCTGGTAAAAGACATTAGTTGGCTGTGAAATGGATTCTACGGTATATTATAAATACTGTAGATGTTGGTTTAGTATTTTAGCAGGATAATACCCTTGGTCAATGTGTAGTGAGATATTGTGATTCTGACTATGCAGGAGATATAGATAAGCGTCGGTTAACTACTGGTTATGTGTTTACTCTTGCTAGAGCACCAGTCAGTTGGAAGTTTACCTTACAGTCTACCTTACAGTCCACAGTTGCTTTGTCTACTACAAAGACAGAGTATATGAAAGTTACAGAGGCTGTGAAGGAAGCTATTTGGTTACGAGGTTTGCTTGAAGACTTGAGAGTTGGTCAAAAACATATTAAGGTGTTTTGTGATAGTTAGAGTCCTATTCATTTAGCAAAGAACCAAGTCTACCATCCACGTACAAAACACATTGACGTTCATTATCATTTCATGCGAGAGATTATTGAAGAAGATGAAGTACTAGTTTAGAAGATTAGTACTACAGAGAATCCTGCAGATATGATGACCAAGGTGGTAACAACAATCAAGTTCAAATATTGTATGGACTTGATTAACATCTTGCAAATCTGAATTGGCAATGACGTCGTTAATCTAGTGATTGAAGAAATCATTTAAGAATCATTAAGTCGCTAAGGTGTAAATTTGTTATAATAGCTCCTTAGTAAGCAAATTAGAAAAGTCTAATATTGGTTAGGAATTAAGATGTGTGTTGGATTCGAGGCTATAAATAAAGCTCTCCTTTACCATTTGTAAAACATCTCAAAATTTGTAAATCTTTCACTCTTCGTAAGGGTAATTGATTAACTCAATTTTTCTCAATTAGTTATAATTTAGAGTTCATCCATTTGGAGATAGTGGAAGTGGTCAACGATACCCGAGGATCTAGGTAATATTTATACCGAACCTTGTTAAATTTCTGGTGTTATTATTTTTCTAATTTAATATTTCTGTTTCAAATATCTGCTTTAGTTTTAGCATTATATTTCTAATAGCATTATTTTTTCGGATTAGTTTGAGTTCTATTAATTTAAATCATAAGTGAATAGTAATTATTTAGAATAGTAAAAATATATTCGATTTTTTCGACAATAATTAATACAAAACATTTTATTGTTTTTTATGAGAAAACAAAAATTATTAATTAAGAAAACTATAACTAACCTTGGCTGGAGCACCTATAGATATCACTAGGCGTCGCATTTATGGTGTATGAAGATTTAGTGCTTTTGAGTTTTGCCTCATAATAGGGCACAGCTACTTATACTAGGATTTAAGAAATGGAAAACTAGAGTCATTATTTTATTTAAAACCAAGTGACGTATTGACATAGTAGGTTTTGAGTCTACTGTAGCACTTAAAATTTAATAACATCTTAGTCCAACCAAAAAGAGGATTTGGTTCACCCACTAGCCTCACAATTCGTAATTGAACTAAAGAACAACTACGTTCTATGGTGTTTGCCTCTGTTTCGGAGTATTTTAAGCAAATATGAAGCTTTCCTTATTCACATATTTGTGTTTTTAGTCAAATGACATACTTGCATTGCCTCAGAAATCAAAAGACCTATAGATAAAAAAATTGACAGAAAATCAACAATGAAAAACTCTCTTTGCTACAAGTTTGTGGTATATCTCAAATAATATATTAGAGCATTATTAGTAAGTGTTAGAGAAAGTTTTACAAAGAAGATTACAACATGATGATCCAAATGTCCCGAAAAACATTCACAATTCTTCTATTTGTACAAATTTAGAGTATATGTGGTTACATTCTCTTAAAGAAGTATAAAAATTAGGATTCTTATGAAACTTTTGCTAGGGTTTGAAACGCACTTGACGTGTAGTTGACCACAACCTTCATCACAGGCTAATATAACTATGGTACACGACCTGTTATACGGGCTATGTGAACGGGATAAACACAAGATAAACGGATTGAAGACAAGCTAATGTACATGGGCTAGGTACAAGCATGAACGGGTTGGATGTTATTTAATGTGAATGAGTTGAAGACGGGTTGTACTTGGGCTGATGTGGTTGGACATGCACTGTAAGATACCCTCAATCCTAATACCAAACAATAAGTAAAGTTGGTCTGTATCTGATAAAAAATTGTTACATTAATTATAATTGTGATAATAAATTATATATCAATTGAGGAATTTAGAAGAAGAGAAATGAAGTGTTTTAGTACTACAAAAATTGCTTTTTGGGATGGTTATTAACTGTTTTTAAAAGTCTATCAAGATGATTTTTTTTTCAATTGCAATCGTCCCTTACTTAGGCGTCCTTATACGTATGACTTTTTGAGACAATTAATAATCGTCTCAAAAGATAAATAAAAAATATCACTAAAGGTAAACAACAGTTCCAAAAGACTTCTAAGAACGGTTAATAACTGTCTCAAAAGATATTTCAAAAACATCCCCAAAAGACTTGTAAGAACAATTAATAAACGTCTCAGAATGTATTTCAAAAACATCTCCAAAAGACTTTTAGGAACAGTTGTAAACTTATATTTTGAGACACTTAATAACCGATCCAAAAGAACAAAAAAAAATTAAAATCTTATAATTATAATGTATATAGAACATACTTGTAAAATATAGTGCATTCTTAATATTTATGATCTAATATCATCATTTAAATAATATTAATAATTATACTTAAATAAAATTATACGTATTTAATTATAATAATCACTAATATAAAATTAGTAATTAATTATTTTCAAAACTTGGAGTCATTTTTCATGTCTCTGTTACAATCATTGTTATAATTGTTATCATTTTCATCAAACTAAATAGAAAAATAATAATATTATATTGTATTTGTTTTGCTAACGAGATAATTACATTATTCATGTTGATCTACGTCATCATCTCTATTGTGTACCTTTTCTTTTCTTTAAACTACATAAATAAATAGCAATATTATATTGTATTTGTTTTGCTAACGAGATAATTACATTATTCATGTTGATCTACGTCATCATCTCTATTGTGTACCTTTTCTTTTCTTTAAACTACATAAATAAATAGCATGTTTAAATTAAACAAAAATATATATCAATTACTTAAAGTATTAAAAGAATCTAAATACACATTCTACTAATAAGTATTAATTCTCGAGGATCTTTTATTGAATTGTATATAACAACTCTCATATACGGAATGATATAAAATCCACACTCCATATCATTAGGGTGTATTGAACCTATATATGCAACAATTAATTAGTTAATTTTGTTAAAAAATGAATACTATTCAGCGATATTAATACACCCATGATAGTAGTTAGTTCCTTCCCTTAAAATACCACTGGAGTATCTTTAAAAACATGGACGCCTGGAAGCAAAGCACATCAAATTACTATTAGGAAATTGCACACGTAAAAGCAGAGAAAAATAAATAAGAGGAAAGGATGTGTGTCTTGTAGCACACTCTTAATGAAAAATTCATTCACTTAGAATTACATAGATAACAAACTAATAAGTACATATATATGTAAATCTTAAATTTCAATAATCTCTTAATATAAATACTATTTAAATTTATAATACTATATAAATCAATCATCTTTTGTTAAAAAATATTCATATTCTGAATCAACTCTTTCTTTTTCTGTTTCTTCTAAAAAATAAATATTATAAATATCACGTATGCAATATTCATGTATTGATTATAAAAAAAAATTTAAGATTTTTGTTTTTTGTAAAAAAATTATATCTAAATTATTTTTTATGTTAAAGACAATAGGTTGGTAATATTTTAAATAATTTCTTTATAAGTTTTTTTTGCAAAGAAGATGATAATTTATGTCACAAATAAAATAATCTATATAACACATATAATATATTTTCATATTTATTAAATGCTATTTGGCATCCTAAATTTCATTTTTATTGTATTCAATGTATGTCTGATAAATCTTTGTATATTTAATTTACTATAGTATCTAAATATTATTTACATGTGAGAACATTTCTCTTCATTTATAAATGTTGTTATTATGTTAAATTTATAAATCAAAATTTTACCTTTTTTGTCATTTTGTGAACTATTAAGACTTTATAAATTGAAGGGTTTAATTATTATGTTGGAGAAGTTTGTATGATTATACTCATGTAATTAGACCATTCATATAAAACTTTTTTTTCCTTACTTTTTTATACAATTTAAATCTAAAAGATGAGATCTATAATTTTTATGAAATTTGAATTCTAGTAGGATATTAATTGTATTTCTTCAATGTAATGGTTCTTTTATTTGGGTTTGTTGTTTTCTTCTATAAGAAATGTCAAGTTCTTTTGACTTTTATCTATTTCTTTCTTCTCTATTTGAGTAAGGTGTTCTTTCTTGATAAAGAACTTATAATGAAATTTGTTTCGTATGATTTTTTAGAATCATATATTCTAATTCAAAATCAGTTTTATTGATTATTATCATATCATTTTCATCTTTGTTTATACAAATTAACAAACTAATTAATTTTTTTATTTCTCTATTCTTAGGGTTTATAAAATGTTATTCTAATTCTTTTTTATATTTTATTAAATTAGGATTATAGTTTCTTCTTTATGTTAAGATTTTTCTCATTTTTTATTTCCTCATTCCTAGGTATTATTGAATCTGATATCGTAGATGATTCTTTTTTTAATTATACAAATAGATCAAACTTGTAACTTATGATTTCATTATATTATTTACATTCATTCTTAATTCTGTAAATTTCTTATATTTGTCATGTTATAATTTATTATTATTACTATATTATTTTTGTATTTTATTTATGTTTTGTAAGAACTTGATATTTTATTTTTGTACTATATCTATATCTTCTGCTAAAAAAATTAAACATTTCATTATTGTTATTTGATTTTTTAATATGTTTATTAAGCTTTCATCAAAATCTAATTATATATTTTAGATTTTAATTTTGAACATAATTGGTATAACAATGATATCATTTTCTTCCTAATATTATGTCATGAATTAATACTTTCATTAGTTTAACTTCTTGTTTTAGATATGTAATATATTTTTCTTTATTAGAAGTCTTTCTTTCAAGATCTATAAACGTAAATATGGAAATATTACTATTTCTTGTTACATTATTTTTTCTTTTCAATATCAGAGGTTTTTTATTTAACATCTAAGTTTTATTCTTCTGGTATTTCAAAGTCTGTTAATATTTGTAATTTTATTATTTGTCTAATTTCTTAGAAAGTTTTATTTATTTCTACGAATTTATTTTGTTCATATATTAAAATATTATGATTGTTTATTAATAAATATCATACTATATAGTATATTGAAAATATATAATTTTCTTCTTTCGTTAAATCACATCTTTCAAATTCATAACCTAAACTTAAAAAATGGTTTAAATTCTTATTATTAATATTAATGACAAAGTTAGAATATGTCGTGAATTTTAATTTTTGGTATCTTAGGTTTTTATGGATTATTTTTAATAAAATATCTTTCTTATTTATTATTATATTATTTAGCGATACTAATTTTATTGGTATATCAATTCATTTTCTAAAATTTATTTTTATTAATATTTGAATTCATCTTAAATGAATGTATCTAATTTTTTCTTTGTCATTTTGAAGATTTTTGATAGTTTATTTATAATGATTTATTTATCAATTAATAATATATTATATTTTCTTTTTACATATATAATATTAATTCTTATTTATTTCATAATAAATTATATATTTTCTTAGAAATATTTTCTTAATTTTGGGAATAATGATTCTTTAAAATCATCTCATTTCTTAAAATTTAATCTTATTTTTTGTATTTATTAAATTTTTTAAGGATTATTATTTTTGTGAGAAATATCCTGAATATCTTATGTTTTTATTTATATTATTTTTATTTTGCTATTATTTATATAAAATATTACTATTTAATTTGATTACTTGTATTTTTTGTTAAATTTATAAGATATTTTTAATTTTTTTAAAATAGTTATGATATGAATTATATTTTTGATAATTATCCTTCTATCGGTTCTTCAATTCTTTCTTCTTCGTTTCATATTTTTTTTCCTGTTTTCTTTGCTTTTATATTTTATAAGTCATCTTTTAACTTTTTCATTTTCTACTATTTTCTTTTTTGTTCTCCTATTATCTTTGAGAAAAAAATTGCTTTGAAGTTTGGCTCTCATGTATTAAAGTTAGGAGTTTCTCTAAAAATTACTAGTGAAATAAATATAAATGAAGTTTTGATTCCTCCGGTGAGGGGCATAATCACGAAAATTTTAAATGGGTTAAAATTATGAATATTTTAATGTAAAAAATATTAAATATTAAATTCATAAATTAAAAATAAATAATTATAATTTAATTACATAAAATTTATTTATCACTTGAAGTTCTCTATTTTAAATTTTATTTACTATTATATTTTCTGAAAAAATTTATATTTCATTCCTTTAAACAAAGAGTATAAAAATAATTAAATCAATAGAGTAAAAATATGTCAAATTATTATACATTAAAAAAATAATTTTATCGAAAAATAAGAATAATCTTCAAACATTATTAAAAACAATTTCTAATTGTTTCTTACATAATACATGATTAGTATGATATTTTGATGATTTTATTTTTATAAATTAAATATATAAATTATATTTTTTAAAATTAATACGCTTTAATCACATTATTTTTACATTTTAAAAGCTTTACTTATTTTTTTGTTATTTTTTTGTTTTTGAATTTTTTGTTGAAAAAACTTAAGTTGAATAGAAATGAATCTAGCTAGTAAAGATCCTACTAAGGGATGTTTGAAGATAAATTTTTTACAAAAATTAAAATAAATAAAAAATAAAATAAATTAAAATCACTTAAATTTAACTAAAATGATTAAAGTATCCATAAATATTAAAATAAGTTTATTATAGTATATCAATTTAAAGTAAAATTATCAATATATTCAATTTATAAAATTAAAATGACATAAAATTTAACTTTTTAATGTATTATTTTTAAATTTTATTAAAAATAAATAAAAAATTATTTATATGTAAATTAATAAATTATTTTAAATAAAATATTGATAGAAATTGAAATCTTATTTACCCTCTCAAATGATTATGACACTGCATATGGTAGACCCAATCAAAATTCACATTGCAAAATCCTCTTGCTAGTAGGTGATGGATAATGGATCTAGGGTCCAATTTGTTTCTTATTAATTTATTAATATCACCGTAGATATAATTTGAAAAAGAAAGAAAAAGTTAGTTGGAAAATACCGAAAAAACTAGTCCATAATCATATTGACATTTGTTTAAGCTTGAAATTTATTTCATTTTTTCTTAAATTTTGCAAGAAAGAAACATACAATGTCTTGAGATTCAAACCACAATTTCTTTAGTTTTCTTGATATTTACTAGAATTTAAATATAAAGTGTGAGAAGGAAAAAAATGAGAACTTGAAGAGAAAGGAGTGAAATTCAAATCATGATTTGAGCTCTATTGTCTTTGAGAAGAAAATTTATCGTAGTGAACATATCCAAAGATACATGAAATCGTGAGAGTTTGAAAAACAAAATGCAACAGGCAGGTAAAGATAGTTCTATAACATGAAAGACAAAAAGTTGTGTAGTTGCATAAGTGAGGAAAAATATGTTATTTGTTATTAAAAAAGGGAATGTTTAATTTGGAGAGAGACTAATTTATTTTAAGTGTATTCTTTATGAATCTCATATCTAATATTTTTGACACTTGTTAAACATTGAATAGACAGTTCTCTAAATTAATCAAAATGAGATGGTTAGTTTGGTTTATATAAAACTTTCTTGGGATTATCTTTTTTTTTATTTTTATAGAAAATTTAGAAAGTAACTCGAGAGAAAAATATCAACTAAGTCCTTATATTAAAAATTATTACCCTTAGATTTTAAAAAATTCTTTTAAGTCTCCTAACTTTAATTTTTTTCACTAAAATATTTTTTGTTTAAGTAATTAAAACTTGAATCTTTAATAAAAAAAGCGAGAATTAATAAAAAAAATTAAAAAAAATATTTACTTTATTTACGGCTAATATTTTATTTTAAAATTTTATCAATTTTTATTTAAAAATAATTATATTTAAATAATTTTTTATTAGATAATTTCACTTAATTTCTTTTACTAATCACACCTAATATAATTATATTTTAATTAAAAAAATTATATTTTAATAAAAAAATTATTAAAATAATACCATTTTCATATACTCAAAACATATTTTGAAATATCTTAAGTTAAAAATACCAATTTTAATATTTAAAGGACTTCAATTAAATCTCACTCACAAAAATAATGTTATCATAACTTAACTTATTGCATATATTAATTTAAATGATATAAGTTAATTAAATGTTCTTAATAAATGATTTTATAATAGTTTAATTGTTATATTTATAAATAATTAATATATTATTTGATATATATATAATATTATTAATTATTTAAAAATTAATAATAAATGATACAAGATTTTTCATTAATTTAATATTAATTTTTTTTAAAATATTAAACTTTATTTTTTATTAAATAAATAAAAATTGTATAAATAAGATTCGAATTTAATTATAAGATTATTGGACAAAGAGATATATAAGTGATCTCATTTAATATTAATTGTCGTTTTAATAAATAATAGATAATTATATTTAAAAAAAATTATTAAACATATTCGACTGTAATTTTTCTCGTGCCCACGTTTTTTCGTTTTACTAGAGATTCCACGTGCCTTCTTTCTTCCTAGATCGTCTGTAATTTTTCCTCGAGCCCACGTTTTTTCGTTTTACTAGAGATTCCACGTGCCTTTTTTCTTCTTAGATCGTCTTCTTGCAGGCTCAGGCTCAGGCGCGTAATTCACTCCCCGGTGAATGTTAAGCCTTTTAGTCTACGGATGCCTCACTCTTCTTTCCCTTCTTCAAGCAACTATCTCTTCCCAATTCTAACTCAATTCAAAACCCTATGATATATAAGCTCAAATCGAACACTTTTAACAGTCTCACTTCCATTGCTAAAGGCTCAAATCTTTATTTCTATTTAAATTATAGGTAACCCTAGAAGATGATGGATTCTGATAAATCCCACCTTTATGCATGCAAAGAGGAAATGGAAAATCTTGTCCTCGACGACCCATTGAACGACAATAATAAATCAGTCTCCACATATCGCAGCGCCATGTCGTCTCTCTCCGAAACTCACCACCCACTAGCAGCTCCCATCATCGAAGCTCCGGAAGATTCCGATCCTCTGCTGACTCCACCGTATCGCGATCTCCGAAACCCTAACGCTGGTGACAATTCCTATGTCGATCCTCCATCATATACAGATGTGATTTTTAGTCCGTTTGATGGCAACGACGTTAATGGTATAGAAAGCTCCAGCAAGAGCATAGAAAATTCAGGTTCTTTTTCGAGATCGTCTTCGTCTTTGAGCTCAGAGTATCTAAAAATTACGGTCTCAAATCCCCAGAAAGAGCAGGAGACAACAAATTCTATTGTGCCGGGTGTTAATACTTACGTTACTTATCTGATCACGACCAGAACGAACATTCCTGACTTCGGTGGATCCGAATTTAGCGTTCGGAGACGGTTCAGAGACGTGGTTACATTGGCTGACCGGTTGGCAGAGTCGTACAGGGGGTTCTTTATACCACCAAGGCCGGACAAGAGTGTGGTGGAGAGTCAAGTCATGCAGAAGCAGGAGTTTGTGGAGCAGAGGAGAGTAGCCTTGGAGAAGTACTTGAGGAGATTAGCTGCTCACCCTGTGATAAAAAAAAGCAATGAACTGAAGGCCTTTTTGCAGGTTCAGGGGAGGCTTCCAATGCTGCCAACAACTGATGTAGCATCTGGAATGCTTGATGGGGCAGTCAAGCTTCCAAAGCAATTGCTCAGCGATAGTGCACTGGCGTCACATGAGGTGGTCCAGCCGGCTAAAGGTGGAAGAGATTTTTTGAGGTTATTCAAGGAGTTGAAACAATCAGTTGCCAATGATTGGGGAGGTGCAAAGCCTACAGTTGTTGAGGAGGATAAGGAGTTTCTGGACAAGAAGGAGAGAATTTTTGAACTTGAGCAACAACTAAGCAATGTTTCGCAGCAGGTAATTGATGCTTGAAGTTCATTGCAGTTATGGCTGTAGTTCGAATATCTTTAGTGAAATTATGTATGTATGCCAGATTAAATATAAAATGGTTATGGAAATGTTTTTCTTGTGTTGTGATTATAGGCTGAATCACTCGTCAAGGCCCAACAAGATATGGGAGAAACAATGGGAGAATTAGGATTAGCATTTGTTAAGTTGACTAAATTTGAGAACGAGGAAGCTTTGCTCAGTACTCAGAGAGTACGAGCTGCTGACATGAAAGGTTTCGCAACTGCTGCTGTCAAAGCAAGCAGGCTTTATCGTGATTTAAATGCTCACACTGTTAAACATCTGGTGAGTGGCAGACGCTTATACATCAATATTCTTGGTGTTGACATAAATGAGTTATTTTGTTTTGTCCAAGAATTCGTAGTTCTAACATAGTTCCCAGGATTTAGTGGGAATCATTCCATTTTGAGGAATGAAAGCTAGCATATTTAATAATAAGTTTATGCTTAGATTTGGTGCTTTTATTAAAGCCATTTACTGGCATTACATTTACAGGTGCTAAATGGGAAGCAATTTTGATGAAATCTTTTCTTTTACGTGAAAATTTCCTTAGTTTTAAATTTGTTTTTGTTTCTCTAATGATTACTGCAGGATACATTCCATGACTATCTCGGACTAATGCTAGCTGTCAATAGTGCATTTTCAGACCGTTCAAGTGCTTTACTCACTGTGCAAACTCTTCTATCAGAATTGGATTCCATGAACTTAAGGGCTGAAAAACTTGAAGTAGCATCATCGAAAATATTTGGTGGTGACAAATCAAGAATTCGTAAGATAGAGGAGTTAAAAGAAACCATTAGGGTTGCCGAGGATGCTAAAAGTGTTGCAATAAGAGAATATGACCGAATAAAGGTATCTTTAATTCATTTATGTCTATAATAAAGGCTGATTAGTTAGTATCTGTATCATTTAAATCCAAAGCTCCTTTTAGTTTGTAATTTCATTTATTATAGATTATGGCAGCACAGGATCTGAAATTGTTCCGTTGTTTTTAGTAAGCTTAAGTCACATGATGCTTATCAGTTTATTTTTGTATTGGAATATCATACTTCTCCCCCTCTCTCCCCCCTCCCCCTTCAAGTTCTCATCTATTACCAACACTGGTGTGATGAAATTTTTTTGGATCTTATTCCTATCTTGAAAAAAAAGACAAATTTTGAGCTTATTGGCTTAAAATTCTTATCCAAATTAATTTTCTAATTGGATGGAATTCTACTAGAGAGAATTCTGGTGAGTGTGACTTTAAAGAAGATCTACTCGCTGATATGAGATGTCTAGCTATTGCGAATTTGGATTTTTCATAATTCTTATTAACTTGATCTTAGCCATGGTGGGATTATGTAACCCCATCTAACAACTCAGCAATTTGTTCTTATTGTCTGTTTCTGGACAATGATTATTAGTTTCCATAGCTGATTGTTTTTATTGATGTGAGATCAGTAAAATGAATGCTGAAGAGTCTATGAGGTAGCACCAAAAAGAGAATATAGTAAGAAATAATAGATAGAACTAGGAACTAACAAGCAAGAACTAGGGAGAAAGGTACCTAATAGTAAGAGAAAATCTAGAACATTTCATTCATCAGCCAAAATCTTGTAGTACAAAATTGGTAGGCCATTAAATAGACTTTCAAAACTTTGTCACTAATATAATACAACTTGTTTCTCAAGCCTTTTACTTGGCCACAGGGACGCTTGTCTTTTAAGCATCTTACTTGCAAGGAAAAATTCATATGCTTGAAAGGGTAAAATAAATTATAATTAAAATAATTAAAAAAACAAGATAATGATAAAATAACCTAACTTTCATTTTTTCAGTTTGCTTCAGACTAGGGAGGTGGAATATTCCTTATAATCTTTATAGTAGTTAAAAATTGTTTGGTACTTTGACAACCATTCTTTGTTGCAATAGTATCAACATTGTGGCCTCAAGGCTAATGTTGAAAGGTTTATCTGGGGTGTAGCAAATTGTCCCTTCTAAACCACCTCCAGCTAATTCTTAGTGCAGGTTAAAAAGATTTATCCTTTGTTAAGCTCTTTAATTTTAGCACGTATTGTTCCATTATTGAATTTAGAAAGCAAGTACCTCATGTTTAGGATGAAGCAGCTTACTATTAAGCATGGAGGCCTACATCATGACCCTTTGAGTACTCAGGCACAACTTTGATCTCACATTACAGTCAATTTAGTTATAAGATTCACTTGGCAATTAATTTTGGATTGTTCTGGAATTTGATATATATGATAACAAAACTGTTTAATGCATACGGCTTTAATTATTTTACTTAGTGGCATACTGAAGTTTGTCACAACTTCCAAAATGTTGCCACTGAATGCAGCATGACTTTTCTATTTAATTGCTTCAATATATCAGCTGCCCTTTAGTAGAGGTGTAAAGGCTTGGTATATCCCCAGCAACTTCCATCCTTATCATCATTTTGTCCACACCAAATAAAAAAAATAAAAATTCTTTAGTTGTAGATTTTTTTCTCTCTATGCTATTCTTGCTGTTTCTGTTTAATAGTCTAAATTGTAACCTTATATGCAGGAAAACAATAGAAGTGAACTTGAAAGGCTTGACCAAGAGCAGCAAGCTGACTTCTTGAACATGTTGAAGGGTTTTGTGCATAGTCAGGTACTTTATTTTTTTGGTGGACGTATGTTAATCTTTGGAGTTATCTTGGAAATTTAAGGTTTTTTGTTCAATGACATGGTTCTTTTAGTTGATCAGTTTAAGGTTTTAAAAGGCGGTTTATGCCTTGAGGTGTTTTTCTCGCATGAGGATAGGTGGCATGAGGCGTAAGCCTCTTTCAAAGTCTTGAGGCAATTTTCTCCGATGATGCAAGTCATAAAACTTATTTTTTACTAAACGAATAGGGAAACAGTCAATTCAATAACATTAATAAAATTACAAATTATGATCACACATTCATAATATAAATTTGAAATGGCCAGATGATACAAAGTGAAAATGTTAGCTTAGGAATATCATAGTAGAAGTATCTACTTTTTTCTCATGCATAATATGAACAAGGTTTGTCCGTCAGACTCATAGATATTGGAGAATATGGTGGAAGCTTATGATGGATAGAATTGGGATCCTTGAGGTTAAGCACATAATTTTACATTGGTTGTTTCTCCCTCAGAAAACTAGTTTTTAGTTTAGTATTGAGCCTCAACTCAAAGTTGCAAGTCTCAAATATGGCCAATTGAGGCTAAACTTTAACTTGTGGGAGACATGAGGCTTCTAAGGTGAGCCCTGTTCTGAGCCTCAAAATAGCAAAATTTGAAACCATGGAGCAGTTGCATTTATTTCTACACTGTTCCAGTGTTTTTCTGTTGAAATGGAAGAATATTTATAATTTTATACTCAATGAGGTGCTGCAGATGCATGCCCAATTTTTTTGCCCGTGAATTTCATGGACATGTGCTTGCTGCTAATATTAGCTAGTTTCTTACAAATTCTCAAAGCCCACCCCCCCTCCTCCCTCCCTTTTTCTTCCTTTTTCTCCCCCCCAAAAAAATAATAATCATGCTTGGCTGCAAGTTATATTATTTCCCATACCAGGCACATACCTTTGTCAGTTGTTAATAGGAGCGAACAAAGCGCTCTTTTACTTTTGTTTCCCTCAGTAAAAGTGACCGTATATGCTATCCCTTACTCGTTTAAGTCCTAAGCATGTGAATGTCTGTAGTGCTTGCTAGACAGCTGCTCAGGAAATGTACCAATTAATTAGCAATGCCTGCAAGCATTCATTTTTATCTGGTGTCACTATTTCTGTCTTCCATGTCTAGGCTAATTTTTAATAGTCCTGTGTGCTTCATCTAATGCTTATTTTTGTGAATCAATAGGTAGGATATGCTGAAAAAATTGCAAACGTGTGGTCAAAGGTCGCTGAGGACACTAGTGGATACGCACGGGAGAGCAATTGAATGGCGTGGGTGTAAGTTCCAAACTTTCATATGTTACTTAATTTTTTTTCCCCGCCCCCCATTGATAATCACCCTTAGGAAATAGCATTACATTCAAAACAATAAACGTAAAGCTAGGACCCGTAGTTCTCAAATTTGGCTTTTCCAATTTGTAGTTCTTAGAAAAGATTATTTGACTTTTCTTTGATGTTGTAAATTATATGCATTTGTTTTTAGATTTATTTAAATTTACTTACCTTTCGAATTTCGATTCAGTATGAAAGAAAGGTCTCTAATGAACGTAAAAACATTATTGGTGAAAAAAGCAGCAGCAAAATTGGATTCCGTATTACTCTTGCCTCAAGCAATATGAAATTGAACTGAAACATATTGCCCTTTGCGAATCTTCATTGCGATGGAAACCGATTGCTGTAAGAAGATAGATGATTTATTGGATTAATTAGTTATTTTATGAAATAATATATGTACAAACAAATTAAGAATATAATTATTTTATTAAAATTAGAAATATATAAATATATAAATATAAATATATGTATAAATTAAAGGATCAAGATCTGTGTATTATAAAATATTTTTAAGATAATTTTTTTGCTCATCGTGAGTGTTAAATAATTACGAAAATTTATTTTTTAAGATATAGTGATCAAATAATAATAAACTTAAACTATAGTTTATTATTTTATTAACTTGAAGTGTTTGAACTTTATTAGAGGAATATAGAAAATATAAAAAAATATTTTTTCTTTTTTACTTTCTCTTCCTTTCTAATTGTCTTTTTTCTTTTTTTTTTATATAGAAAAACAATTAAATATAGAAATTGAAACTGAAGAAAAAAACGGAAGTCGTTAAAAATAGATAGAAACGTAAGAATGAAAAAAAATGAAATACATTAAAATCAAATTAACAATTTCAAGAATTTTAATTCAAAATTTAAGTGTCATTAAATAGCCATTTTAATAATTTAACTCAAAAAGATTTTAATTTAAAAAATTTCAATAATCTCCACGTGAATAAAAATTGACATAAATTTTAAATCAAATTTTGACACGGAAATAGAGTTAAATGAATCGAAACTTGCATAAGATAAGTAGGTGTTATCTTTTGAATCTTTACTTGTGGAAGTATATTTATTTTATTGACTGACTAGTAAACACAATGTCCTTGAACTGTTCTACCTTTTATGTAAGAGATGATATATTTTACACGAGTTTTTCCTGACACAATTCAATTCTCACTATTATGTGCATTTTGGCTATGAACATATGTATGGTTTTGTGAGAGTCTCTAAAGAATTAAGCCCTATACAATTCTTTTTTGATGTGATCATACTCCTTCCTCACATAGTTGATCTCTTATTTTTAAAAGTAATTCGCAAAGAGTAACCTATAAAGAGTAACACACATACTCTGCTTGATATTCTGTTCATAAGAATCATTAAAATCTTTAACTTATCTTATATCTTACGGGTATAACTATTTTCATCATAGGAATGAACTTAGGTAAATCTCCTACAGTGATATTACTAAGTCTTTACAATTAGGTTATCTTTTTGAACATAAATCTTAGGATCTTTAGTCAAATACATTGGGTTTTCTTTGTAAATCCTTATTCATTCATGAGCTTCAGTCTTATTCCCCTCGATGACTTATCAATTAACTTTCGATTTAACCCTTTACTTAAGGGATTAACTATATTATCTTTTGACTTTACATAGTTAATAGAGAATCCCAATTGAGATTGGTTGCCTAATGATATTATTTCTACAATATATATGTCGAGATTTACCATTATACATATTGCTTTGTACCCTAGGCATGAAAAACCCTTGGGCTAGTTCATGTAGATTTCTTTATCTAACTCTCCATTTAGAAAGACTATCTTTATATCCATTTGTTGTATTTCAAGATTTCGTATAGTGATGATAGCAATTATCATCCTTATGAATGTTATTCTCGTCACAGAAGAATAAGTATCAAAGTAATCAAGGCTATGTTGTTGTTTGTATCCCTTAATTACAAACCTAATCTTGTACTTTTCAATTGATTTTCTGATTTACATTTTCTTGTGAAAGTTCACTTGGACCATAGTATTTAATTTACTACTTGGAGGTAAATCAACTAGTTTATAAGTGTGATTTTGTAGAATGGACTCAATTTCACTATTAATGGCTTCTTGCCATTAAGGGCCTTTAAAAGAATTCACAATCTTTTCATAGGTTTGAGGTTCACTTTCAACAAGTCGGTAAAAAAAATTGGATCATAGAACGTTTATGTCCTAATCCTCTTGTTACGTTTGAGTTCAACCTTAATCTTATCCTGAACCTCTTGTTTAAGTTCTTTACTTTTGACTATCTTCATTTATAGTTTCATACATTTGTTTAGACGAACTTGATTTTTCTTGAGATTTACTTGAAAATATATGTTCAAAAAATGATGGATAATTGACAAAATTGTATTGATCATTTCTTTCAAGATATGATTTTTACGTTCAACAACTCTATTTTATTAAGGTGAATAAGGCGATGTGCTTTCAGGAATAATTCCATGTTGTGCTTTCAGGAATAATTCCATGTTGTGCACAAAATTCACCAAATGTTGTGCACAAAATTCACCAAATGGTGCTTCTTATTCATCACCATGATCACAGTGTAATACCTTAATCTTCTTGTTGAGTTATTCTTAACTCTTATTTTATAAAGACTAAATTTATCAATAGCTTTATTTTAAGCACATATTCGTTGTAATATTTCGTGCTATCATTAACAAAAGTAATGAAATATTTATTGTCACTCTTTGTTCAAATAAATTTCAAATCACATAAAACACTTTGGATCAAATTAAAGGGTTTCATGACATAATCATTTTTAACTCCGTATAAATCTCACACTTATGTTTAAAACTAATTTGTAAAAAATATAAATAACTTTGACTTAGTTTTCCGTTGCACAATTTGAAAGACAAATAATAAATAGACGAATTAATAATATAATTAATATTTGACTTAAAACATTAAGTTTTAACAATCCTTCCATTTGCATTACCTTTTAATGCAATTATGGTCAATATGATTTTAGTAGACTTCACACTCATTCAGGATGCATGCTTTTTAAGTAACAAATTGATCAAGTTGTTCCAAATCTCTAACACGTAAGTTATGTTGTTTAATAATTTTTTATAACGAAATCACTTAATCCATTAATTATAAAACATCAAATTTGTAAAATAGGAATTAATCCTTCGAAAACAAATTTTTGAAATATTTTGATATTCTCAAAACCAAAATCAATAAGTTGACGTAAATAATTGTAACCTGTAAGTGGTTAGTCCACAAATAACTAAATCAAAATGTTAATCAATCATTTTTATTAAGGTGTTATATCAAGTACGCATCAAATTATTGATGGAGGAAATTAAGAATGTAATTTGATTTCATCCAAACTTGATTACTCTTTTATTCACTCAAGTAATTGTAATTAAATTTTATAAAACTTAAGAGGCAATTAAATTATGCAGATTTTAAACCAACTTGAATTGTTGTTGAAATTATCTATTTATGGTAGCCGAGCATTGTAACACCGTAGATATCAATAGTAATTAAATATAATCAATTATATACTTAATCAAAATAGATAGTTATATGTTACAACAAATCAATTAATTAAACGTTAATTATGTTATTCACACAAGTATATTTTTATTTATATAGTTCAATATACTAGAATTTTTAGATAATTAATTTGAAAATAACCCTTAAATATCAATCACCTAATTATTGAGTCAATGTTATCAAATTATATAGAAAAAAAGAAGTTCCACTGTATCAAAAGAAAGGTTTGAAACTATATTATAGATATCGGCTTAAAATCAAAGAAAATATGCAAACATGACTTCAAAGAAATTAAGTCATCATTTAGTTTATTCAACAATATATGTTTATACATAAACTTTGGTATTAGTAGAGAATTATTATCAAAAATAAATGCGGATAAGAATTGTCAACCATAAAGATGATTAACAACATATAAAGGAAGTAAGGAAGGAAAATATATCATATTATTAGAAAAAAATGGTAATATATATAAAAGTAATCTGAATTAACCATGATACAAACTAAGGACAAAACAAAATCAAGTAATACCTTCAGTAATAAATGAAAAAAAATGGAACTAAAACAAGTATATATAATACGACATCATTAGATTATTAATTACAATCTAGAAAACAATATCACAGAGTAAATAAAAAATCAATTAATAAACAAATTACAAGCTTCATCTCCAAAAACACAGAAGTAAAAAAGAACGATAAAACTGAGATTATTAGATTTAGGAAAAATAATATACAGTTCTAAAAAACTATTTGTACATGAAAATTGAAAATGGAGAGAAAAATTTATCTTTAACATAAATAATACATGGACAAACAAATTAAGAATATAATTATTTTATTAAAATTAAAAATACATAAATATAAATATATGTATAAATTAAAATATCAAACACGTGTGTATCACAGTGATAATTTTATTACCATTTGATTGTTATATCTCTCAATCTATAACAATCAAATGATAATAAAATTATATAACAGTTTATTATTTTATAAATTTTGACTCCAAACTTAACTCTAAATAAAAAATAAAAAACAAAATTTCTTTTCCTTTCTGACCATTTCTGTTTTTTTTTCCTTTTCTTTTACTCTCGTTTTCTTCTTCTTTCTTTTTCTCTTTTATTTCTTTACGTAGTAAAATAATTAAATACAAAAACAGAAACTGAGGAGGAGACGGAAACTGGAGAAGAAGAAAAAAACTGAATTCATTAAAAATAGATAAAAACAAAAGAAAGAAAGAGATGGAAGAATGCAAAAAAAGCTGAAATACATTAAATGAATTAAAATCAAACTAACCATTTCAGAAAGTTTAATTTAAAATTTAATTATCATTAAATAGTCATTTGAATAATTTAATTCAAAATTTTCCGAAAGTTATTACCAATTATCGGCTAAATCTGTATATTGTTTTGCATGTTATTGCGGATACTTTAATTGTTTGTGTTCGAGCTGCTTTTGTAAAAATACATAACATGGTATTCATCGGTGCATGAGTATAACAGGACGTGATGGAGTTACACCTGTTGCACACGTGACAATATTATCAAATTGATGAAAATGTTATTTTTGAAACCATTAAATATATTTAATGATATTAGAAAGACTTATTTATAGTATGAATGTTAATTAATTAAGAAGGAATTTGTCTTATCCTCTAAATGCAAAAAAATAATTATCCCATCTTTTAAAGGAATAGGATTTAATATATCAAGAACAGCTGAATTAGAATTCTACGATAGCAATAAGAAAGAGTTCATAATTTTCATTTAAATAATATTTTTACAAAAGTTTCTATTTTTAATATTAAAATGAAAATCTTAACCCCAAATATAATATGTAAAATATTAATTGGTGAGATGTATTTTTATTTTCAATGTATTTCTTAATATAATCTAATTTAATTATAAATTAATTTTAATTGATTTATTTTTTAAATTATATTTAGTGTAAAGAAAAAAATAATTACTCATGAATATTATAATAAATCATACATTATTAAGGAATTAAAAGAGATCTTTTAAGTATATGCTAAACTTTAATTTATTTTCTAAATAGAAATTAGTGTAAAAAAATAATTGATCATATATATTAGTTATTTTTTATTAAGAGAATTAAAATAAAAAATAAAAAAATTCTTAAAATAATTTATAAATTATCTAGATGAAAAATTTAAATAGCAAAAATCAAGAGATTTAAAAATATTATAATTTGTATAACTTTTGTGCAATAGAAATAATTTGGTGCTCACAATCATCTATATCATAGATAGGAATTATTGTTGCCATCAATCAATAAATTCATACTGATATTTTGAAAAGAAAAAAAATTAAGTCACATAAAAATATAATAATTATTTTTTATTATAGAATTAAAAGAAAAAGAAAATCAAATATCTCTTAAATTTGTATTAATTTTAAATTATTTACTAAATTATAGATAGTGTAAAAATAATTGATTATAACATTAATTATCTTTTAGTGGAACAATTAAAAGATAATTGAACACATTAAGGTATTAATATTTTTGAAGACTTTGATTTTTTATAATTTATTCTTTCAATTTTGATTATTATGAACACATTAAGGTATTAATATATATAATAAAGACAATTAAAATGATAATTATCTCTTTTATGTTTTAGTTTTAAGTTTTTTTTTTGTATAAGAATGCATTCAAATACAAAAATAGTTTAATAAATATAAAATTTAAGTGTTTTGAACTAAAAAGAAACCTTATAAACTTTAAAATTATACGTATTATTGAATGTTATTGCTATTTTTGATGATTTTATATTTATTAATATGAGATTAATAATAATAATTATTTTTAAATTTTAACTTATTTTCAATTTCATTACTTTCATTTTGATTTTAAATCTTTTAATTTATGTATTATTTTTTTTACTTTTTGAATTATAATATCACAAATGTTAAGTAAATAAAATCTCATAAATCTTAAAAAGTAAAAAAAAAAAAAAAGAAGGTTTTTTATTAAATTTCATGAATTTTTAAATTATACATTTATATATTATTTAAATTGAATTTTTTTCAAAATAAATTCTATTAAATAAAAAAATATAAATATAATTATAATAGTATTTATTTTTCTATATTCATTAAATTTTTAAAAATAAAAGCTCTTATACTTATAATTAATATTATTTTAAAATTTTAAAATTTTAAAAATAAATAATATTATTTATACGATGTTATAAAATTATTGACTTGTCAATATCAATAATAAATATTTTCTACAAATGAGGGAAAAAGAATTGAAAAAACCCTCTGCAAGTTGTGCATGCCTTCAAGATAGATCTTGGTAGAATCATGTTACAATTAAAAATACAAAAAAAGAAAAGTTGTACCAGCAAAATCTATTAAACGTGGTCCTTAAATATTCTCGATTCTTATTCAGACGCGAGAAACCATAGTGGGGCCCGAGGAAGTCGTTACTCCTGATGAAGCGGTTCCACTGATGATAGACAAGAAACTGGATGCCTCTTGATCGTCGAGAAAGAGATCCTCAGGATCCCTAAATGTACCGTGAGCACACACGATCCCAACCCCAGCCATCACCGCCGTTAATAGCAATGAGATCACGTTGCTAACCAAAATCATTATCAGAGTAGCTAAACTCAATCCCAATATGACCTGTGCATCGGAGTACGTACGGCCAGATATTACCAGCGGCTGATCGGACGGTCGAAGAACGTAGAGGAAGAGCCAAGCAGCGGTGAGAGCAATCAGAGTGAGAATAGAGAATGGATGAGAGAGAAGGAAATAGGCGAGCACAGTAGCGAGTACTATCAAGTAGTTGACGCGAAAATAGGCCAAGTTCTTCCGAACTCGTGAGGATGCATGGGAAAGCGAGAAGGGTCTAGAGAATGCTGTCCGGTCGATAAGCTCAGTCCAGGGACGGCGGTTGGAGAGTGCGTGGCGGGCGTAGGTGGAGAGGCGCGTGAGGATGGAGCGGAGGGGTAGGGATGAGGTGGAAGGTAGAGATTGAGAGTTTGAGATAGGTAAAGAAGAAAAAGACGACATTGATGAAAATGACTAGTTTAGATGGCGATTCGACGTTTGGAAAAATAAGAATAGAAAGAGAGATGATATTTGCTTATAAGGTTTTTAGTGATTTGACGGTGATTGCATCTGAGATTTATTAAAGAGTTTAAATTGAGAGGAAGTTTAATTTGACCGCGTGCGATGTTGAATTGCTTTGCTTGTTTTTTCAGTTAGCAATGGGGCCGAGTGGACTTGAAGGTTGAATACCGAAAACAATGGTGAGGAACATGGGTTGAATCATCCATGTATTTATGGTTTTTATTTACCATCACTTGTTTTTGTTACTAAATTTTCTCCCATTTACTTCAATTCATCTTGAAATTATTCTTTGAAAACAGTTTAATATCTTTTCAACAATTTAGCAATAAGTGTCTTCTGTTTTTATAGGGATGACAATAATTCTTTGAACACTTGTAATAAAAAGATAAAAAAAATTAAATGCTAAAAAATGGGTTTGATACTGTTATTTTGTAACAAATATCACTTTTCATTTATATTTTAAAATAGTTTTAATTTATTACCTATCTTATTATAAATGAAATAAAATTTTAAAAAATAAATAATAAACACGTTTTATTTGAGATTTTTCCGATGTATTTCTCACTTGATCTTTTAAAAAGGTCCATTTTTGGCATTTCATATTCCTATAACGACCAACTAAAAAAAAGAAATTAGAGACAGTTAAGTAATCGTCCCTTTATCGCAACGATAGCTCTAAAAATTGACGGTAGTAGTTTTCTTTCCCTTTTCGTACGTGTTATTGTCTCTTTTAGCATCACATGACTCCTCTAGTATGATAGGGTTAGATTTCAGTAAAATATTATCTTTTCGTCTGCTCTAATTCGTGGTGGTTGTGTACATTTAAAAATCATGAATTTTGTTTTATGATTGAAGTGGGGTTTATGTGTTGTGTTTGATTGAGATATGAAATCCCATAAAAGCATTGGTAAGGTTGCACAAATTGAGTTTGTGGTACGAAATAATGATGGTGGACCAGTCATATATAGTAAATCCTTTGCCTTCTTACTTGCATAAGGTATTGATTGGTTTTATTTTTTTTAATTTTGTGACACATTGTTGGTTCACATGTTTATTCTCTGCAATAATGATTCATTATGATATATATTTTTTCTTATTTTTTATTATGGTGTGTGTTGTTGGTCTGTGAAATAAGACTCCGTATCAAGTGTGGTTGGATGAATACAAATACATTTTTGTTGAAAATGTTCACAAAAGTGGCCCATCGTTAGTACATGTTTTTTTTGTCCTTGATTTTGTGTAGACGTGTTTTGTACATTAGTGTATGTTACCCAATAGTTTTTATTGTCTCGGCGTGAACAAGTCCATATTTTGATCAAAACATTGCTTGATATGGTTGGATTGATTGTTTTATAAGCAAAATTGATCGTGTGTTATTTTGTAACCCAAATATAATGTGTAAGCATGTTCTTTTTATTTTTTGCCTTTTGTTGCTGGCTAGACTATGACATTTTTTTTGTTTCAAATGTATTGAATAACCTATTCACAATGGAGATGCATATTGGTGGTAGTTTTGTGATGAAAAATGGAAATAGATATTATATATGGGGTAATGTGTATTCTTTGATTAATGTAATCGAGAAAAAGTGTTTCTGAAGACTTTTAAAATGATATGTTTGGAATTAGGGTAAGATTATATAGGCGTTGATTTTTTTGGAGAATTCCTTATATGAAAGATGATAGAGGTTTACATGAAATAAAAGATGTTGAAGATGCTAAAAGAGTTGGTGAAATTTATCATTGCAATAGTAAAGGGTGGTGAAGGTTTCTATTATTGAGAAAATTGATGAAAATGATAATAATTAAGGCTTAGACAATGAAGATTCAATGTCTGTTGATTCAAGTCTACAAGAAAATGAGTATGAACCCTTGATTAAATCTGAGGAAAAAGAATATTGCGATGAAGATAGGGTTGAAGATAATATTCAAGTTGAAAAAAATATTGGAAACAAAGATGGTGAATATGGTAATGAATATGAAATGGAATCTTCCAAAATTTGGTTCATGTAAGATTTGAATTACAACACAATTAATTTTTATATTGGTATGAACTAGCTTAGAAATAATTAAAAATGCATGTATGTATTGTGAAAATAGATATGCGAGGAAGTTACTTAAGAGGAAAAATTTGTCAAATAAGTTTAAAGTTAGTTATAATTATGAAAATTGTTCATAGACAATGAGATCAATAAGACAACAAGGATTGAATTCATTTATGGTGACAAGGTGTTATAAAGAGGAAATACATACATGTGTTAGGAATTATGATATGAAAAAGGTGTTGAATTATTGGTTCATAAATGAAGAATTTTTAAAATGTTTAAAGATAACTCGAATTTAAGGTGATTTTTTTTTAAAACTAAACTAAAGTAAAAAAATTATGTTGATATTACACTTAACTAAGTCAAGAAAGTAAATAGGAAGTCAAAGAAAATGATCAATAGATCATACGAGGATCAATTGATATATTATCTGATTATGTCAATAAATTATAGAATTTAAATACAATATTTGAAATAGTCACATTTAGAGGAGATGATGGATGTAAAAGGTAAAAATGAGATCGTGTGTACTTAATTTCAATTTTATTATTATTGTTTTATCTAACTTCAATTTAATAAGTTTCTTAGATTTCAAAGAATATATATGCTTCAATGCAATAAAAGAAGTGTTTTTAGGAGGATGTTAGAGGTTCATAGGATTTATGAAGATAATGACATTAAAAATCATATAGATATATTTATACAATATATTCCTAAATTATTAAAGGTTGATATGAAGATAGAAGAAGAAGATCAAGCAATGATTTTGTTGTCTTCCTTACTGTTATATGGTTTGTTGGTATCTTCATTGGTTGAAGGATAAAAGAAATTTACCGTTTATAATGTGTTAATAGCTATCTTAGAAACTAGTAATAAGATGTAATTGGTTAGTTAAGTACTATGTAGAGATTATTTTGCAACGGAAAATAATTAAAAGAAATATATCTAAGTAAAGATAAAAATTGGTTTAAGCTTTATACAATATGTGATATTGAGTTTTTATATTGTTAAAAAAAGAGATACATAAAAAAAATATTGTAAATAAAGATCGAAAGTTATAAGAGATTTTAACGAGAAGAAAATATAATTAAAATTTACAATATCAATAGTGATATAATTTGAACAACGAGTAAAAATAGTGAGTTATTTGATAGATACAAACTTTATTATTCATATTCTATTTCTTAATCTTTTTACTCATTTTTTGAATTTTTTTCATAAAACATAAATTATCTTCTTTTTTTCATTAACTTTATCACTTTTAATATTTTTATTTTTTAATAATTATTTTATATACTTAATTTTTATATTTAATAATTTTAGTTTAAAATTAAAAATAATATATTAAATTTTAAAAAATTAAAAGATTAAATAATTTAAAATTAAATTTTAATTATTATAATAAAATTTAGTTTAATTTTAAAATAATTGAACGAAAAAAGTGATAAAGTTAAAGATACAAAATATATACCACCCTGTTTTTCCAAGGACCTTCCTCACTCCTCAAAGCCTCCTTGGTCAGAAATGAGAACCCAAATCTAAATTCAATTCAAAATTGGTAATTGAACTTCAATTTAGTTAAGACATGGCTCAGAAAGGCGAAGAGAAAATGTTAGCTGTGGTGCGCCATCTCGCTAAGACTCTAGGCCGTGACATGGCAGACGATATTTTGCAAATTTTCTCCAACTTCGACGGCAGGTTTTCTCGCGAAAATTGTCTGTGATCGGGTTTTCTTTGGATTATCTTCCGCTGTGGATCTCTCATTCATGGAGGTTTTTCGTGGATCGACAATTCAGCTACTGAACGTCGCTGATTCTGTGGCAATAGGTTCGCGGTCACCGGAGCGGTTGTTTAAGATCTTAGACTTGTTCGAGACACTTAGGGACTTGTTATCGGAGTTTGAATATTTGTTCTCTGATAAATATACTTTACTCAGGAACGAATCAATCACAATTTGGAAAAGGTTTGGCGAAGCAACTAGAGGAATTTTTATGGAGTTGGAGAATTTGATCGGTAGAGACCCGGTAAAGACTCCTGTCCCTGGAGGTGGACTTCATCCAACCACTCGCTATGTGATGAATTATCTTCAAGCAGCGAGTAGATCACGATAGACACTGGAGCAGGTCTTTGAGGAGCAATGCTCCTCGTCGTCTTTGTCAGTTCAGATGGCTTGGGTTATGGAGTTGTTAGAGAGTAATTTAGAAGCTAAGTCTAAGGTTTACAAAGATCCTGCTTTGTCCTTTGTTTTCTTAATGAATACTGGGAGGTACATTATTGATAAGGTGAAAGATAATGAATTAGGTGATGATTGGATTAGGAAACACAAAAGCTGGACAGTATCAGGTAATCAACCAAAACCTAAAACTGCTGTTATAACATCAGTTGAAGTCAAGGGAAATTGTCTCTTAAAATTCAAAGAAATGGTGGTTGTCTATCTACAAGTTACTACATGAGAAGTTTCTAGAATACCTTAGAGATGTCTAGATTGAGTTAGAGTTGTATGGATTCAATTAAAACCTTGAAAACTCTAGAATGTTCCAGAGTATGCTAGAAGGTACTGGAATATTCTAAAACATGCTGGATGGTTCATGAATGATGTAGAATTCTCTAGAAGTTTCAGAACATCCTGGAACTTGTATGAAAGAACTAGACAATCTTAAAAGACTCTAGAGTTTGCTAGACTTGACTAGAAGATCCTAAAAATTCATGATACATTGTAGCACATTGTATATAGAACTAGAACAATGTAAGATATTTTTGTACATTCTAGACATAGAAGGATCTAGAAATTTGTGGCATAATCTTAAGCTTGGTGTCACACTATAAATAGACCTATTGATCTTCATTTATATCCATCCTTGGAAATCTTAGGAAATCCTTGAAAATCTTTGGGAAATTATAAGATAACTTATCTAAAGAGCAATACAAGACATTCTTTTCAAAACTGTCTTTAGTTCTTGCTTTGCCCTTGAATCATCTAAATCTCTAAGGATCTTTCTAAGTCTCTTTGGAGCATTTCGTTCGGGTTGAAAGACATACTTAGTGCAACGGACCGTGCTATGTGTCGCACGATCTCTATTTGAAATTTAAGGTCGTGACAATTGTATCAGAGTTTTAGGTTGAAGCATTACTGTCCTTGGCATAATGAAGAACAGTGCCCTAGCTACACCAAGTGTGGATGTTCCACCAATGGAATGTGGGCATGAGGAAGTTCGAAAACCACCAAAGGAGTCGAACTTGCCAAGGTAAGGGATCTTGTCCAAAGAGAAATTGCTAATGTGTTACTTAGAGTCGAGGATATGGGTGGTAACCTAACTCTTTGTAAGCGGACTATGGTCGCGGGAACTAGCACAACCACCATTATTGAGACCAAGAAGGTGGATGTTTCTAAACCAAAGACCTTCAATGGTGCTAGGAATGCTAGGGAAGTTGAGAACTTCCTATATGAGCTTGAACAATATTTTGAGGCTACTGGCATAACGGACCATGCCAACAAGATCCGAACTGTTGTCATGTACTTGTCTGATACTAGTATGCTATGGTGGAGAAAGAGATATGGTGATGTGCAGCAAGGGGTATGCACAATTGAAACCTTTGATGATTTCAAAAGGGAGTTCAAAATCCAATTCTTCCCTGTAAATGCTGAAGATGAGGCAATGGGTCGATTGCGACGATTAAAGCAAATAAGTAGCATAAGGGACTATGTGAAGGAGTTCACAACCTTGTTGCTAGAAGTCCCTAACACATTAGACAAGGATGACCTATTCTTGTTCATGGATGGTCTTCAGTCATGGGCTAACTTAGAACTTAAGCGACGTGGTATCCAAGACTTATCTTCAGCCATTGCGGTTGTAGAGAGCTTTATTGACTACTCTACAAACAAAGAGATCTCGAAGGCCACAGATAAAAAGTTTGGTGGAGGAAAGAGTGGAGGAGGCCATGCCAAAAGTCAGGGTCCCAAAAATCATAAAGAAGACTCCTTGTTCAAATAACGAGATAAAAGGAAGGAAAATGAGGATCACGGTGTCTCAAAGCCCCGTATGATATGCTTCATATGCGATGGAATACATTGGGCACGTGAATGTCCAAAAAGAAAGGCATTGAGTGCCTTAGTTGCTCCCACTCATGACCAGGATGAAGGCAAGACATATGAAGGCACAAAGATGAGTTCTTTGCGGTTACTTGGTGCATTGTAGAGCGCCCCAAAGACCCCTAAGGGCTTGATGTTCGTAGATGCAACCATGAATGGGAAGGTTGCTAAAGCTTTAGTTGAAACAAGTGCATCTCATAACTTTGTTAGAGGAAGCAAAGAGACTCGGCCTCAAGGTTGTCAATGGAAGAGGATCGCTCAAAGTGGTTAACTCGGCAGCATTACTTTTCAAAGGAGTTGCTTATGGAGTTAAGGTCAGTCTTGGTGCTTGGACTGACCAAGTGGACTTATCCGTGGCACCCATGGATGATTTCTCAGTAATATTCAGCATGGAGTTCTTAGATCAGGTTAGAGCTTTCCTTGTCCCATGCTCAAACTATATGTGCATCATGGATGGATCAAAGGCTTGTGTGATACCAACGGAGAGGACCACCAAACCTACTACCCAAGTTCTCTCAACACTTCAATTCAAAAAGGGATTGAAGAGGGAGAAAGATAGTTATTTGTCCATTTTAAAGGAGTATGATGATGAGGAGGCATCACCATATCCAAGCTTTTTGATAGAGGTGCAAGTTGTCTTGGATGAGTTTCAGGACGTGATGCCTGAGGTGTTTCCTAAGCGGATACCTCCAAGCAGGAAGGTGGACCACAAAATCGATCCGGATCCTGACACAAGACCACCAACAATGAGTCCTTATCAAGTGGAAAAATCAGAGTGGCGCAGTAGAAGTGTGGTGGCTGACCCGCCAAGTAAAAAGGCGGATTTGACAACCTTAAGTTGACCAAGCAGTTCCTTGTTGGAAAGGATAAAAAATTGTTGGAGCATGATACCCTGGCTCAAAAGCTCCTTGCCCTTATCAAGGAAGGAAAGACAAGGTGATTTTGGCTGAGTGACAAACTACTCTATGCCAAGCAGAATCGCATCTATGTGCCGAAGTGGGGGAACATAAGGTATGAGTTGATCAAGGAGTGCCACGATTCATTATGAGTTGGACACCCAGGCATGAGACGTACCCTTGCCTTAATCAAGTCCATTTACTATTGGCCTCAACTACGGGATGATGTTGAAGCCTATATGAGGACTTGTCTTGTATGCCAACAGACAAGACAGATGCACTAGGAGGCTTGTTAGAGCCATTGTCTATTCCAGAGAGACTATGGGAGAGTGTCTCAATAGACTTCATCACTTGCTTGCCAAAATCAGAGGGTTTTGGCAGCATAATTGTAGTCGTTGATCACTTCAGCAAATATGCAACATTCATACCTGCCTCAACAGACTGCACTGCAGATGAGATGACACGGTTGTTCCTCAAGCATGTTGTGAAGCATTGGGGAATTCCATCCAACATCATGAGTGATTGAGACTCACGATTAACTGGGATGTTTTGGACGGAATTTTTCAAGTTGTTGGGATTAGAGTTGAACTTCTTCACAAGCTTTCATCCACAGAGCGATGAGCAAACAGAACATGCCAATGCATTGTTGGAGCTCTATCCCAGGCACTTTGTTAGTGCCAAGCAACATGATTGGGCTAAGTTGCTGGATGTAGCCCAATTTTCTTATCACTTGCAGAGAAGCGAGTCCACCATGAAAGGTCCATTCGAGTTAATCATGAGACAACAATCTATGACTCCTCATGCTTTTGCCACAAGCTATGAAGGAAAAAGTCTTGTTGCCTTCAAATTTGCCAAGGTGTGGCATGAGGAAGCTGAGTTAGCCCGAGCCTATTTTAACAAGGCATCTAAAAAGATGAAGAAATGGGTTGACCAGAAAAGGAGGATGATTGAATTTCAGGAAGGAGATTTGGTCCTTGTTAAATTATTGCCCCAACAATTCAAATTTCTACGGAAAGTTCACAAGGGGTTGGTACGGAAGTATGAATGGCCATTTTTAGTCCTCAAGCAAGTCGATAAGGTATCTTACAAACTATAACTCCCTCTGAAACTTAAAATCTATCCAATTTTTCATGTAAGCATGCTGAAATCTTATCATGGAGACGAGGAAAACATAAGTCGGGAAGAATCAAAGAGGGCGCCCATTGCATTAGTAACCTCCTTTGATAGAGAAGTGGACTCTATCTTGACAGATCGCCTAATCTGGCGTAAAGGTGTACCAAGTTATCAGGAATACTTGGTTAAATGGAAGAATGCCCTGGATATAGAGGCAAGCTGGGAACTTGAAGATTCTTTGTGGCAATTCAAAGATTATATAGAGAGGTTCAAGCTTGAAGGCACGACGAGGGCGTTGCGAACTTGAGTAGGGGAGGGTGTTACGTCCCGCTCAAATTGTCTCTTAAAATCCAAAGAAATAGAGGTTGCCTAAAAGATCTAGAATTTTCTACAAGTTACTACATGAAAAGGTTCTAGAGTACCCTAGAGATGTCTAGAGGGAGCTAGATTTGGATGGACTCAACTCAAGCCTTGAAGACTGTAGAATGTTATAGAGTATGCTAGAAGGTGTTGGAATATTCTAGAACATGCTGGATGGTTCATGAAGGATGTAGAAGTCTCTAGAAGTTTCCAGAACATCTTGGAACTTGCATGAAAGAACTAGCATGAAGGAACTAGACAATCTTAGAAGACTTTAGAGTTTGATAGACTTAACTAGAAGATCCTAGAACTTTGTGACACATTGTAGATAGAACTAGAACAATGTAAGATATTTTTGTACATTCTAGACATAGAAGGATCTAGAAACTTGTGTCATTATCTTAAGTTTGGTGCCACACTATAAATAGATATTTGTATCCATCCTTAGAAATTTTGGGAAATCTTGGGAAATTGTAAGATAACTTCTCTAAAGAGCAATACAAGATATTATTTTTGAAACTCTCTTTAGTTTTTGTTTTACCCTTGAATCCTCTAAATCTCTAAGGCTCTTTCTAAGTCTCTTTGGAGTATTTCGTTCGGATTGAAAGATAGACTTAGTGCAACGGATCATTCTAAGTGACGTCCGATCGTTATTTGAAATTTAAGGTCGTGATATAAAACTCTCTTAACACACACATATATAGGTGATGTGGGACTAATATCCACCAACCGCGTAACTCTGCTTTTGGGAGTGAAAGATATGCATGTAAATCAGTTTGTGTGTTGGTTCTGGAATTTGTTTATAAATTGAAAAATGTAAAATCGTAAATTTTGTTTGATTTATAATCATTTGTTTTTTTTAAGAGTTGATTGCAAACTATGTTCAGCTTCTATGTTCCAATAAAACAGTTGTTTGAAGTTGAATTAGGGTTTAATTTGACTTGTGATCTTTTTTTTTTTGGTTGGGGGGTACAATAATTTTGTGGAATTCCATGATCTTGTGTATTAGCATTTGACTTGCAGATAAATCATCGTGTTGATAGAAAGAAAGGAAAGAGGAACCCAATAATATGAAATGACAAGTTCAAATGGTGATTTTGAATTTGTAATTCATAATCCTCATAAACTTGAACAAGCACATCTGTACAAAAGAAGTAGGCTACATTTTATTTTTCTCTTAAGTAAACCAATAACTGTTATTTCTTATTCAAAGCTTATGTGTATAACAAAAAGCTTTTCCATGAGTAAATGTTAATTTATCTGGCTGAACTGAAGAATAGCTGTGATTCATCATCATACGAGAGCTTAGGAAGGAATTTCTTAGCAAGATCATCAGTCAGGTACTTGTAGGCTGCTTCAGTAGGATGAATGGAATCAAAGAACAAATAATCTGAAGCCTTATCACATACAAGTGTGATAGAATTACACAGAGGACCTACTTCCAGTAACCCAGTTCCACAGCAACCTACCTTAGTTTCCACAAAGCCTGTTAGACACAGGAAAATCAGGTGAATTGCCCAAATCAAAACCGTAAGAACCTGCCTCCTTCCATTTTGGGAAGGAGTTCAAATCACAACCCATAAAAAAGAGTCTAGTTTAGCTTACCATACTTATGTGGTTGATTGATCATATCGAGTATTGGAGAATAGATATCTGCGTAAACAATTTTACTTCCAGGAAGCTTTGCTTGTGCTAGCAGTAGGAGCCTTTCAAGCTTCTTGTTGTAATTCTTTGCATCCGAATTCTCACTGTCTACACATTTGCGATCATTTAGATTCTCAAATTTGAGAATCATTTGAATGGGAAGGCAACCAATTGGAGGAAGTCCCGCTACAACTATTTTGCGACATCCAAGCTCATAGAGCTCCTGTTAGTATACAATCCAAAATGAGTGAATAATGTAAAACTGTGAATTGTATTTCTATGCATATTTAAATTAACCAAAGTATATAGGCTAAGATCATCAGACTTTATCACCTCAATGAAGAATTTTATCTTATTCTGCAGAAAATCCTGGTACCCACTAATATCAAACTCAAGCCGTCTTGTGGGTATGTCGTAAAAATTTATATCAAAGTCATTAATACCTGCACTTATTATGACTAAGGCACCATTAACTGTCTTTTTTGCTTCTTTTTTCCCTACAATCCCTTCAATTTTTTCTACATATTTCTTAAAATACTTAATTTGCTTTGAAACTGGAATGATTCCGACTACTAGAGAAGTCAAATCATCATATCCGGATCCACCAGAAGCGAAGCTAACACCGGTGAGAAGATCCTCATTGGAAAGTTTTGGATCCAGAAAAGGAGGAACAGTATCTTTGATCTTTAGCATAGAGGCAAGAAAGTCAGGAAGTAATTTTCCATTAGAGAATCTACCAGTAGCAACATGGCCAGGAAAATCTTTACCATAGGGGTAATGGTTACCCTGTGCCACTGTAACAATGTAATTGTTATTGCCTGTATCCACAGTTGAATCACCAAAAATAAGAATGGCAGGAAATTTTGGAGAAGATATAGTGCTTGAAACATTGCAACTATTGAAAATGATTGTCCAAAAGTTCATCAATATTATAAGGAAGATAATGGTGGTGGGTGCCATTATTTTTTGTTACTTCTTTGTGGAAATTAAATATTTGTTTTATATTTATATTTATAATGAAACTGTTATAGGCTATAAGTGTTTCCTAATGCTATTGTGACTTGTAAGAGAACCCTGAACTCAATGAAGAGACGTGACATAGATGTTAAGTTATTTTCACTTAATAGATAAAAAAGGACATATATATGAATCTTTGATTTGGTGAATTTCGCTCGAAGTTATACGTGCTTTATGAATTTTCCCTTTTAAAATTTTAATTTTGGATTGTAAATGTAGGTAAATGTTTTCGGTATTAAATCGTAGTTTCTGTAATTCATTATCTTTTTAATGATGCTTCTTTGTGAGTTTAATTGCCTTGTAATTAGGTTTTGGTTTGTTCTGTTTCTAAGCAAAACATTAAGACATAGTAGAAGTTAGATGCTTATGATATGTGAAGAATCTAGGGTAACTTCCAAGTGAACAATACATGTCCAAAAGAAAAACCATATTAAGAAAGAATAAAATAAAATTTCATAATATTGGCTTGTATTTATTCTCTTTTGTTACAGATAATTAGATATTTATAAAATAAAATAAAAACGATTTGTGAACTGGCAATCTACGTAGAATTACATTATAAAAGGAATATGTAAATTTTTAAAAACCAAATACTTATATAACAATAGAGCAATTATAATTTATATAGATAATATAATTTTGTAATACCAAATTTTATCATATATTCATCAATGAAATATAAAAAATATAAGACTTTAGTCATATGAAAAAATAGAAAAAAACTTTATCTCATAAAAACGAACGAAAAAAATATTTTGAGGTGTCACAAACGAAATTAAGACGTTTAAATTTGCTTGCAATAATTTTCAATCGTTGACAGAACTAATATATATATATATATATATATATTGTACCATGTACATAATCCAACATTGTGAAGTATACAAAATAAAAAAAACTAATAATCT
The DNA here is from genome assembly GCA_037013495.1 of Hippophae tibetana. NCBI lineage: Eukaryota > Viridiplantae > Streptophyta > Magnoliopsida > Rosales > Elaeagnaceae > Hippophae > Hippophae tibetana. The sequence continues at coordinate 14,234,046 of CM072809.1, read as the reverse complement.
CTTAATATATTTCATGACAGTTTGGGGTTAATATAATCAAATTAGAACGATTATTGAACTGAAAAATTGTATATGATTGCACGTAAAAAGAAGTGTGTAGATTTTTAAAAATCAAATACTTAAATAGCAATGGGATAATTATAATTTATATAAAATATATAATTCTATAACACAAAACTTTAACACACACATCTGAATATAATACTTAGTAGTATATAAAAATAGGAAAAAAAATATCTTATAAAAAACGAAAAAATAATAAATATTTAGAGGTGTCACAAATGAAATTCAGAATTTTAAATTTGCTTGCAATAAGTTTCACTCATTTTCTGTACAATGACATGACAAAGAAATTTTTTATATACCATATACATAATCCAATGTTAATATGCATGTAAAAAGAATTATGTAAATTTTTAAAAATCAAATACTTATATAACATTGGGGAAATTATAATTTATATAGAATATATAATTCTGTAATACAAAACTTCATTAGATATTCATTAATGAAATATAGAAGAATACAAGACTTAATAATATACAAAAAAATTTAAAAAACTTTATGTTATAAATGAACGAAAAAAAAACCAACATTTTTGAAGTGTCACGAATGAAATTAAAATGTTTAAATTTACTTGTAATAATTTCCATTTGGTTTTCTATATAGTATACAGAACAAAAAAAATTGTATCATGTACATAATCTAGCATTATTTGTTATTTTATGTACAGTGTACAAAACAAAAAAAAATCATTCTATACTATATACGTAATCATGCATTAATATATTTCATATCAGTTTGAGTTTAATATAATTAAATTAGAACGATTATTGAACTGAATTTTTTTATAAAATTGCATGTAAAAGAAAAACCTAAATTTTCAAAAACCAGGTACTTTAATAGCAATAGGACAATTAGAATTTATAGAATATATAATTCTATCGTACAAAACTTTATCTTATATTCATCGATGAAATATGGAATAACATAAGACTTAGTAATAATATACAAAAGAAAAAATAAAAATCTTATAAGTCAAAAAAATTGTTAATTTATATCTAGTAACATATTAATATATATATATATATATATTTATATATATATCTACTAATTTATATCTACTTATTTTAGTGATATTTATATTTAGTTACTTTAAACATATCTATTTTACTTGTAATTCCTCCTATATAAAGGAATCATGTGTATTCATTTGAATCACAGAATATAATACAATCATTAAGTATTTCTAACATGGTATCAGAGCTATTATTCTTGTCTTTCTAGTAGTGTTTTCTTTTTTGGTGTTACTCAACCCTTATAGCTTCCGCTGTCACAATAACCGCTGCAATCATTCACCGTTGAACCTCCGACGTCTTTCAGTTGTTGTCCTTAGGTTCCAGAACTACAGTCACCATTGTTAAGGAGTTCCGCACCATACAAACCACTACAATCACCGTCGTCGTTGTGCATATTGTTCCAAAACAATTTCTGCATATACCACTGTGATCGGCTCGACCAGATCTACACAACTGTGGAAATATCGCAACCATCAGACACCACATGCTCCCTCATGCACTGCTCAAACGATCTGCATGTCCATTCACGCGTCGTCGCCACCACCGTTAATCTTAACCCGACGACCTATCTGCAGATACCATTGTGATCGTCGGGACCCAATCTACATAACCGTGGAAGTCTCACAGTCATACACCTCTGAACGCGCCCTCACGTGCCGCCAAAAACAACCGCATGTGGATCTGACACGTCGCGCTCTGTTCGTGACGTCATCAGTAATTTGCCTAGGGCTGACGTCATCATCACTTCCAGCTGACGTCACAGAACCCGCTTACCGTACTGACCGTTGATCGTTGATCGTAATTTCGCAATACAGGTTCACCCTACCCAGTTTTTCACGTAGATCTCGTTTTTGCAGTCCCTTTTTGCATATTGTGTTTTCAAATGGATAAAAAGGATGCTTTTGTTTCTTTCCCTATCAATATTATATTGGAAGGGACCAAGAATTACTTGTCATGGTCTCAAGCTATGCGCAGTTTTCTTAAGGGTCGTATGCTCTGGCATTATTGTACTGGTACAATTATCATTCCTGTTAAAGAAGCAAGTGAAGAAGATGCTATTTTCCTTCATCACATAACTAAATGACATAGTCACAATCACATGATCCTCACATGGATTCGAAATACTTCCATTCCCTCAATCTCCAATCTGTTGGGCAGTTTTAATGATGCCAAATCAGTATGAGATATGTTGGCCAAAAGGTACTCCACTACTCACGAATCCATGAAATATAATCTAATAGTTGAATTGCATCGACTTCAACAAGAATCAGGGCAATCTATCAATGACTACTTTGATCAGCTTCGCTTCCTTTGGGACCAAATTGACCTTTGTGATCCAATTTGAGCATGCTCAAAAGATGCTCAGCAATATGCTACAGTTAGGGATGAATTTCGTCTCTATGAGTTCTTCATGTCACTCCACAAGGACTTTGAGCCAATCCGAGGTTAGCTTCTTAATCGTAGTCCTCCTCCCTCTCTTGATACTGTTGTAAATGAGTTGGTTAGAGAAGAAACTCGGCTTGCAACCCTTTAAGCCCAGAATAAGTTCAATGTTTTGGCTATTACTCCTCTTCCTGCCATTAAGCAACCTCAGCAACCAGGTGATTCCTCTGGCTTTTACAATCGTTGCAGGCAGAACAATAAAAGGTTCTGCAATTATTACAAGCGCCATGGCCACACAATTTAGACTTGTTGCCGTCGCAACAAATCTACTGCTGTTGTTGCTAATACTGAGCCTACTTCGCAAATGCCTTCTAGTTCAGCAGAGTCCCAATCTTCTGCATCCACCATCAACCTTTCTTCCACTGAACTACAAAAGATCATAACTCAGGCTATTCAAATGGCTGGTAATGCATCTTTTTCCACTACTCTCTCAGTTTTGCCCAGTAAGTCTCAAACTTAGCTTTTTAACTCTACATGTTGCAATCACATGACACCTCACTCATCTTATTCTCCAAACTTGACCCTGCACCACATCCTCTTAATATTCATATAGCTAATTGTTCCACCATTCATGGGAATAGTCTAGGTTTTGTTTCGACCTCTACCCTCTATGTTCCTGGGGTTTTCCATGTACCTGACCTATCCTATAATTTATGCTCGGTGGGACAATTAGCCGAACTAGGATATCACCTTATTTTTTATTATTCTAGGTGTATTGTGCAGGATCCGAGGACGGGGCAAGAGCTTGGGACCGGTCCTAGAGTTGGGCGTATGTTTCCCGTAAATAATCTTCATCTTCCACCTATTACTCCTGACTCTGTTGCTGCTACAACTGCTACAGTTTCTTCCTTACCTTCTCTCGCACTTTGGCATTCTCGTCTTGGTCATGCCCTATCCACTCGGGTACAACAATTAACTTCTAAAGGTCTATTGGGTTCTGTGTCCAAAGACAATTTTGATTGTACTTCATGTCAGTTAGGAAAACAGCCAGCTTTACCTTTCAATAATAGTAAAACTATCTCTAATAGTATTTTTGAGTTAATTCATTCTAATGTTTGGGGACCTTCTCTTGTTAGTAGTATTGATGGATCTCGATATTTTGTTATTTTTCTTGATGATTATTTTTGTTATAGTTGGATCTTTCCAATGAAATCTCGTTTTGAAATCTTACCAATATACAGTAACTTTGCAAAAATGGTTGAAACACAATTCTCCAAACATATCAAAAAATTTCGATCTAATAATGTTCTTGAATATACTCAAAATGATTTTCAAGCTCTGTTACACTCATATGGCACTGTACATCATCTCACCTGTCCAGGAACCTCTCAACAAAACGTCGAGCCGAAAGAAAACTTCGTCATATTCTTGACATTGTTCGTGCTCTTCTTATTTCTGCCAAAGTTCTTGCCCCATTTTGGGGTGAAGCTGATATTCATGTTGTTCATGCCATTAATCGCATTCCAAGCGTTGTTATTCATAATCAGACTCCGTATGAGCGCCTTTTTGGGTCATCTCCTAACTGTCATTACCTTCGTTCATTCGGATCTGCTTGTTTTGTTCTTCTTCAGCCTCATGAACACAACAAACTTGAGCCTCAATCTAGATTTTTTTGTTTTCTTGGTTATGGTGAAACTCAAAAAGGGTATTGGTGCTATGATCTTGTCTCACATCGTCTTCGTGTTTCCCGAAATGTTGTCTTTTGGGAACATCGCTTATTTGTTGAACTTTCTCAGTTTTGTTCTTCCCTAATTAATTCAAATGTTTTAGAAATCTTTCCAAATGAGTCTCCTGTTCTTTCTAAAGATACTCCTAATCCACCTATGGACTTCACTATTCAATCTTCAGATATTTTTGATGATTATCCTAGACAGGTTGTAGAAGAACAGGTTGATAACAAGCTATCCCACCTTGAACATAGGTTCCCTACTCTTGCTCCGCCTGAAGATCCTCCACAAGACATTCCACCTCGCCACTCAACCCGGGTAAGATCTATTCCTACACATTTACTTGACTATCATTGTTACATTACCTTTGCTACACTTCATGAGCCTCACACCTATCGTGAGGCATCTACTAACCTTTTTTGGAAGATTGCAATGAAAGAAGAGAGTGATGCATTAACCAAAAACCATACTTGGGATCTGGTTACTCTCCCTCCTGGTTAGTCTGTGGTTGGTAGTAAGTGGATTTATAAGATCAAGACTTGCTCTGATGGGTCCATCGATCACTACAAGATTCGTCTTGTAGCAAAAGGTTTTACACAAGAGTATGAGATTGATTATGAAGAGACTTTTGCTCCAGTTGCCCGTATTTCCTCTGTTCATACCCTCTTAGTTGTTGCCACTACTAGTAAATGTGACCTTTTTCAGATGGATGTCAAAAATGAATTCCTTAATGGGGATCTGCATGAAGAAGTCTATATGCAACCTCCTCATGGTCTTTCTGTTGAAACAAATAAGGTTTGTCGCCTTCGACCAGCACTTTACGGCCTTAAACAAGCTCCACGAGCATGGTTTGCCAAGTTCAGCTCCATCATCCTTCGCTTGGGTTACACTGTCAGTCCTTATGATTCTACCCTATTTCTTCATCGCAATGATAAAGGCACCATTTTGCTTCTCCTATATGTGGATGATATGATCATAACTGGTGACGACCTCAGTAGTATTCAAGAACTCAAGGATTTTCTTAGTGAGCAGTTTGAGATGAAAGACCTTGGACATCTCAACTACTTCTTGGGTCTTGAGATCACTCGTTCCACAGATGGTCTTTATATTACTCAAGCTAAGTATGCATCTGACCTCTTATCTCAAGTTGGACTCACCGACAGCAAGATTGTTGACACTCCAGTTGAACTTAATGTGCATCTCACACCATCAGAAGGGAAACCATTGTCTAATCCCTCTCTTTACAGAAATTTGGTTGGCAACCTAGTTTATCTTACAGTTACTCGTCCAGACATTTCTTATGTTGTTCATTAGGTGAGCCAGTATCTGTCTGCTCCACGATCAACTCACTATGCTGTTGTTCTGCGTATTCTACGATACTTAAAAGGCACTATCTTCCATGGCCTTTTTTACTCAGTTGATTCTCCTTTAGTACTTCATGCATTCTCTGATGATGATTGGGCAGGAGATCCCACTGATCGCAGGTCCACTACAAGTTATTGCTTTCTCTTTGGTTCTTCTTTGATTTCTTGGCGAAGTAAGAAACAAACCTTCGTGACCCGCTCCAGTACTGAAGCAGAATATCGTGCTCTTGCTGATACCACATCTGAGCTTCCTTGGTTACGATGGCTTCTTAAGGATTTAGGTGTGTCCACATCCTCTGCTACTCCTCTTTATTGTGATAATCAGAGTACCATTCATATTGTTCACAACGATGTCTTTCATGAACGAACTAAACACATCGAGATTGATTGTCAATTTATTCGCTCTCATCTTGTCCATGGTGCTCTAAGCTTTTCTCCGTTTCCTCCAACGATCAACTTGCAGATATCTTCACTAAGACACTTCCCAAAGGACGCACTCGTAATTTGGTTGACAACCCTAAGTTGGTCTCACATCCACCTTGAGTTTAAGGGAGGCCGTTAATGTATATCTAGTAACATATTAATGTATATGTATATCTACTTACTTTAAGGATATTTATATTTAATTACTGTAGACATACATATTTTACTTGTAATTCTTATATAAAGGAACTATGTATATTCATTTGAATCACAGAATAAAATACAATCATTAAGTATTTTTAACAAAAAGAAAAAAAAAAGAAATAACACAAATTAATTGATATTTAATCTAAGTAACTAAAAAAATCCAAACTTCGAAAAATAATGAATGAAAGATTCAAACTTTTCTTCAGTAATCAAAACAGAACATTTTAAAAGAAATATACAGAACCAGTAGGAAGTGATTGAGGACATTCATTGGTATGAAAAAAGCCGTCAAGGTTACGATCACAACTCATTAATATCAGCATATTCCAAAGCGTAATCAAGCAGGTTCTTTAAAAGAAATATACAGAACCAGTAGGAAGTGATTGAGGACATTCATTGGTATGAAAAAAGCCTTGAAGGTTACGACCACAAGACTCATTAATATCAGCATATTCCAAAGCGTAATCAAGCAGGTTCCTCAATAATTGACATAAATATAAAATTTTAAATGACATTATAAATAAATTTATTTATAGTATAAATTATTATTTTTTAAAATATATATATATATATAAAGATATAAAGATACTGACGTGAATAACAAGTTTACAAAAATAAAGATAAAATAACTTTTTGATGGAAAATTAACCACTGTATTGAATGATTTCTATGTTTAATTTTCCTATTTTTACATTTTAAATATTACCTTTTGAAAATATAACTTGGCCGAAATTATAACAATGAAGTCTTTGAATTTAACATTTTTAATATATTTATTTAAAAGATATGAGTATTTATTATAACTGTGTTATGTCTTAATTAGTGCTTACGTAACTTTCTAATAACATTATCAATTAACGTGAACTTAAAGGATGATGTAATAACACTATCAATTAACGTGAACTTAAAAGATGAATTGCACTACTTTTTGCATAAATTAAGTTATGATTGACAATATTAACATGTTTCATAAAGTAAGTTATGATTGATAAGATAAACATGTGAGATTATTATAACGTAAATATTATCTTTTATAATTATGCTATTTGATTTATATAATAAAAATAAATTTTATTTAGATTATCAATAAATAAAAAATTATTTATATTTAATTTAATTTGTATATAAGTATGTCAAAGAAAATAATCATAATCTCATGGTCAAATATTAAGTATAAATTTAAGTCTTGGAAAAATAAATTCATTTATACAATCAATAAATAAAAGTATTATTTAAGTTTAACTTTGTTCATACAAAAGATATAATTATAATTTGATAATTAAATTGTAAATATATATTATTTAAATGTAATTTGATTCGTATATAAATCAAAAAAATGATATAGTTATAATTTCATAATTAAGTGATAAGAGTAAAATATCACTTACAAATAGTAAGTTTCACTCTTGAGATTTTCATTTTATATATTTAGTTCATATGTTAAAAAGTGAATAGAGAAAAAAAGAAAATAATTTATATTTAAAAAAAATCAAGCAGGACCACTACTATAAAGGTTGAATCCTTTGCTTTTTATATAAATATAAGCTAATGAAATATTTTACATTCCTAATACAGTTAAGGAAACTGAAATAAACACTTTGCCACTCACGAAAAGAATTAAAATGAATATACATTAGAGAAGGAAAAAAGTATAAAATAAATTTTTTTGAACACTTTAATCCCTTAGTTTTATTAAAATCGTGAAGCTTAGAACCAAAGTATATATTTCTTTTTTCTTCTAAAAGTAACAAAGGATTAAAAATCTAAGGATTAAAGTGTTTCAAGGATCACATAAGTTAGATTTCAATGTAACAGTACCCATATAGAAGAATGGATGAACAACATAATCATTTTGATCAAGATAACGTGCTTAAAACAAATAATGAGTGAACACTTATTTAATTTATAAGAAATAATGAACCAATAGGAAGGAAGGAAGAAAAAAATCAATCATATATATAGTTGATAGTTTAAATAAATATTTTAAAAACATTGAAGCACATTAATTAAAATGATAATTGATAGTTTTATAAGTTGGTTTAAGTTTAAATAAATATTTTAATATTAAAAATAATTTCAAATGTTATAAACATGTGTTATTGAATGCATGAGTGAAATACTATGTATGATAATTATAAAAGATATACATGTACAATGACTATTCAAAACTCAAGTATTTGTTTGATTTTTTTTGATAAATTTGATAATGAATCTAAAATAAATTTACAAATAAATATTTTATTCATAAAAATAATCAACACTTATATTTACACATGCATTTCATGTTTTGATTAGTCATTGTTTGCCCTCCCTATGCCCCTAATTAAGTTAAATTGGTAGCGGGAAATACATGCATCTAAAATAGCTTGAGTCTGAACTTGGATATAAGAAAATTTTAGTTATTTCTATGAAATAATATATTTGATCAAGTTATTTAAAACAAAAAAATTTCCCAATTGTATAAAATAAGACTAGTCATTGTTTATTTCTTGCCTTATCTGTCTCCTTATTCAAAATAGATATTATTTATAAATTATAATATATTTCCTAATGTATTTATGTAAATAATAAAAGACTGTCAGATGATTAAAAAAATATAACATTTTCTAATCTAAATTTTTTTGAATTTTTGTTTTTTTATGTTTTTGGGTTGAGATTTAAATACTTTTGGTTTTATAGGCATGTTATTAAAGTTAGTATTAATTTTCATATTTATTCTAAAAAAGATGTAATATGGATGGTAAGATGATGATGATGAATTTTAGAAATAAATATATTGATTTATACTTTTATTAGATTTATTGAACATACTAAATATAGATGGGTGATAATAATAAGTTCTGTAATAAAGCATTATATATAGTTAGGTTTAATATAAAAATGTATATGGATAAATAACTGTGTTGGGTATTGGACCTATAAAGCATTTTTTTCACTCGTGCTATATGCAACAATGGGAACCATCTACTCAACAGTATGCTTAATTTTCTTTGTGCTTAAATTTTCTTTCTAACGACAAGAAGTTGTTTCAAACTTTGACATGAACTCACGTATATTTAGGTGATGGTTATTGCTTATGCATTTCAGAAGAACTAGAAATTCAGTGGAAGAGCCAACCTCAAGTAAGCCTAATATATTTATGTATGTTTACATACTTATGTATGCTATTGATCAACTTTAAAATATTAATATGTATTAATGTATTGTATTGTGTAATTTTCAAGCAAGGATTACTCCACACAAATAAAGTTGGAACAATTAAGATAAGAGTAATACATGTATATATTTGATTGTTTTTTTAAGAAAGTATTAAGTGTTAATTTTTTAAAGTATTAATTATCCATTTTTTTCTAAACACTATTAAGTGTTCCTAAATGATATTATCATTGGTCTTGAATATGGACATTTTTTAATGATATGAGCATATATATAAGAAATTGAAAACTTGAATGGTACCTATTTTTGAATTTTTGTGATATGGTTTTTTTTTTGTTCATATATGTATTTATAATGTAAGAAATGTTAAATATTAAATACAAAAAATAGCATTGTCTGTCTTATATGATTAAAAAAAATATAAGATGACAAATAACATCTTAAATGATTCATATAGGACAGATATAAAAAAAAAGTAGAACAATTTTTGATTGTTTTATATATTCAATTTGTAAGTCACTTAGTGATCATCCTATAAGAATTTCTTATAAAACAGTTAATAATTATCTTATATGTTAAATTCTTTTAAAAAGGACAATTATAGGTAAGGGTTGATATCGTGTGATTTTTGGATTGCTTTGAATTAATGACCATTCTTTTATATATATCTTTGTGTGTATGATATTGATAAATATGAGTTGTAAAAAAAATACACAAGTTATGTGAAAACTAAAGGTGCATAACCAAAGCCAAAAACAAAGAAAATTATGGATGTTTTGGGTTCTTTGTTTTTTGGTTTGTGTGTGAGGGAGCTTGGGGTGTAATGTATTTTTGAGTTTAAGTGTTATTTTGAGATCTAATATTGTTATTGTGATATAGGATATATTGAATATTGGATAAAAAAACTTTGAGAATTAATATTAATAGATTTATTTGTGATTTTAGGTGTAAATTAAATTAATTTTTTGAATCACGTTAATTTTTTGTGTTCTTGCTTTCATGTTGATTTTTAGTTCCTCATTTTTGTTACATTTGGTCGTTGTTGTAATTCTATTATGCCTAATAAATAATATTAGAACGAACGATACAATGGTCCTAGTTTAAGGACTATATGAAAATAAGAAATTTGAGATTGGCAATAGAAATGTTAAATGTATATAGGTGAAAAAAAGGCTTCTTAGAGTACATTTAAAGAATAAATTCTATACCTCAAATATGTACGAAGATGATATTAAAAATTACATGGATAGATTCATACCATATGTTTATTAGCAATTAAGGGTTGACACGAAGATAGAAGAAGAAGAACAACAGACAATGATTTTAATGTCTTCATTGCTCGAATCATATGGTACATTAGTGTATTCATTGGTTGAAGGATAAAAGAAATTGACAATTGGCAAGGTGTTAATAGCTTTCTTATAAACTAGCAATAAAATGCAATTAGTTAGTTCAATATATGTAGATCATTTTGTTAGAATAATTTAAGAACAAACTCAAATACTAAAAGAAATATATCTAAGATAAAAATTTGTTTAAACTTTATCTAAGATGTAATATTGAGTATTTGTTGTGTTATAAGAAAAAAAATATCTAAGATAAAAATTTGTTTAAACTTTATCTAAGATGTAATATTGAGTATTTATAGTGTTATAAGAAAGAACACATGTAAATAAAGATTGAAGGACATAAAAACCTTAATAAGAAGAAAAGACAAAGTGTTAAAATAAAAAAAAGTAATTAAAACTTATAATATCAACAATGATATAATTTGTACAACAATTAGTAATTATTTCTACCATAATTGAATTCTAGATTATATTTTATTATATATATATATATATATATATATATATATATATGCGTAAATAACATATACAGATCGTATGAAGCACCTTACCTTAACATGTGATGTTGTGATGTTGTGATGTTGTGATAACCTTTGAATGATCAAGATCGTTGGTATAAATACTCTAAAGATATAGACGTTTAATGTAAAATTTAACAAGCTTGTTAGCTTATTTCATGTTAAAATGGAAAAAAAGGACATGCAACTTGACCATCTCGTCCGTCTTTCATTTCTTCCACCAAAAGTCAAAGTCTTTTTTATTATGAAACCAAAAGTTGTTAAGTCTGTTACTCAGTCCTTTTTTTATTTTTTATTTTTTTACTTTTCATGTAGAATCTATTCAATATTTACTAATTTTTTTAGTGAAGATATTTATACAATTAGATTTATTATGATGATTTTCTTTTCATGGGATTTTCTTTTTGATCGTACTCTATTCGTTGAAGATAATATATTAAATTTTAAAATTAAAAGATTAAATAATTTAAAAATTAATTTCTTTAATAATTCAATTTTGATTATTATAATAAAATTTAGTTTAGTTTTAAAATAACTGGACGAAAAAAATATATACAACCCTGTTTTTCCAAGGACCTTCCTCACTCCCTCAAAGCCTCCAGTCCTTGGTCAGAAATGAGAACCCAAATCTAAATTCAACTCAAAATGGCTAATTGAACTTCAATTCAGTTAAGAGATGGCTGAGAACGGCGAAGAGAAAATGTTAGCTGTGGTGCGCCACCTCGCTAAGAATCTAGGCCGTGACAACGCTATGGCAGACGATATTTTGAAAATTTTCTCCAACTTCGACGGCAGGTTCTCTCCCGACAAGTTGTCTGACAAAGATATAGCTCGAGAATATGATTCCAGAACCTGCGCTTCATTGGAACACACCCTTAAGTCTCTCCACTATCAGATTTCTCAATACGTGGCGACCGATCGACTGATCTGGGCTGACTCTGCTGATTCATCGGCCTTCCTTGACGCCATCGACGAACTCATCTCCACCGTGAGAGATTGGACTCCGATTTCTGGAGATAGTAAAACCGTTTCTGCGTGCCTTACACGCGCCGAAGACCTTATGCAGCAGGCTATGTACCGAATTGAGGGCGAATTTAGGTCTTTGATGGAACGAGGTGGCGAATCGCTCGAGTTGAGTCGCGCTAATGGAAACGGTGATTCTTCTGTGAACATGAGCTTTGACTCGGAGGATGAAGAGGAAAACGGCGACGTCGATCAGATACCTACTGCTTGTCCTATCACCGACTTTGATATAATGATCGATGCGCTTCCGTCTGGAACGATTAAAGATCTTCATGAAATGGCGAAGCGAATGGTGATTGGAGGTTTCGGGAAAGAGTGTTCACATGCTTACAGCAGCTGTAGAAGAGAGTTTCTTGAGGAGAGTATTTCAAGGTTAGGGTTACGGAATCTGAGCATCGAAGAAGTTCAGAAGATTTCATGTACAGACCTCGAAGATGAGATTGAGAAATGGACCAAGGCTGCGATCGTCGCGCTTCGAATTCTATTCCCAAGCGAGCGGCGACTCTGTGACCGGGTTTTCTTTGGATTATCTTCCGCTGCCGACCTTTCCTTCATGGAGGTTTGTCGTGGATCGACAATTCAGCTACTGAACTTCGCTGATTCTGTGGCAATAGGTTCGCGGTCACCGGAGCGGTTGTTTAAGATCTTAGACATGTTCGAGACACTTGGGGATTTGTTGCCGGAGTTTGAATCTTTGTTCTCTGATAAATACTGTACTTTACTCAGGAACGAATCAATAACAATTTGGAAAAGGTTGGGCGAAGCAATTAGAGGAATTTTTATGGAGTTGGAGAATTTGATCAGTAGAGACCCGGTAAAGACTCCCGTCCCTGGAGGTGAACTTCATCCAATCACTCGCTATGTGATGAATTATCTTCGAGCAGCGAGTAGATCATGGCAGACACTCGAACAGGTCTTTGAGGAGCAAGGCTCCTCGTCCTCCTTGTCGGTTCAGATGGCTTGGGTTATGGAGCTGTTAGAGAGCAATTTAGAAGCTAAGTCTAAGGTTTACAAAGATCCTGCTTTGTCCTTTGTTTTCTTAATGAATAATGGGAGGTACATGGTTGATAAGGTGCAAGATAATGAATTGGGGGCTCTTTTAGGTGATGATTGGATTCGGAAACACATAGCAAAAATTCGACAGTATCAGGTGAACTACCAGAGGAATTCATGGAATAAGGTTATGGATGTGCTGAAGATGGACAATGCAAGCTCAATGGAAGAAAAGCTTATGTTGTTCGTTCAATACTTTGAAGAGATTTGTAAAAACCAATCTACATGGGTCATTTTGGACGAACAACTAAGAGAGGAATTGAGAATTTCAGTGGCTAAAATTATGTTGCCTGCTTATCGAAGTTTTATAGGAAGATTCAGAAATCTTCCGGAAGTTGGGAGAAATGCAGAGAGGTACATTAAGTATGGGCCGGAGGATATTGAGGTTCGGATTGGCCACTTGTTTAAGGGAGGTGGAGGATCATCCATTGGCAAGCAGTGAAGGTACCCACTCTGGTGTTTGTTTGTATGTAGTTAGAAATCGTATGTTTAGAAATTTTTGTTTCTTTGTGGATGGTCTTAGTTATTTGTGTCTTTGTATTATATTATTTGCATTTCTTAATAAAAGTAGCTTCATAACTCTGTTTTTTCTTTTTTTAAGAATGAGAACCAAGATCAACCAAAACCTTAAACTGCTGTTAAAACATCGGTTGAAGTTAAGGGACTTAAAGCTCTCTTAGCACACACACATACATAGGTGATGTGGGACTAATACCCACCAACACCAACACCCACACACTTGTGCTAGCCCAAAGGGCATTTTAATCTTCTTCGTTTTTAGAATGAGAACCAAGATCAACCGCATAACTCTGCTTTTGGGATTGAAAGATATGCATGGAAATGCACTTTTGAGTTAGTACGATAGTAGGTAAATATTATAGCATCAGGAAATCAGTTTGTACGTTGGTTCTGGAATTTGTTTATAAACTAAAAACACAAAATCGCAAATTATGTTTGACTTATGATCATTTGTTTTTTTTTTTAAGAATTGATTGTGAATTTGTAATTCATAATCTTCCTAAACTTGAACTAGCACATCTGTACAAAAGAAGTACGCTGCATTTTATTTTTCTGTTAAGTAAACCAGTAACTGTTATTTCTTTTTCAAAGCTTATATGTAAAACAAAAAGCTTTTCCATGAGTAAATGTTAATTTATCTGGCTGAACTGAAGAATAGCTGTGATTCATCATCATACGAGAGCTTAGGAAGGAATTTCTTAGCAAGATCATCAGTCAGGTACTTGTAGGCTGCTTCAGTAGGATGAATGGAATCAAAGAACAAATAATCTGAAGCCTTATCACATACAAGTGTGATAGAATTACACAGAGGACCTACTTCCAGTAACCCAGTTCCACAGCAACCTACCTTAGTTTCCACAAAGCCTGTTAGACACAGGAAAATCAGGTGAATTGCCCAAATCAAAACCGTAAGAACTCGCCTCCTTCCATTTTGGGAAGGAGTTCAAATCACAACCCATAAAAAAAGTCTAGTTTAGCTTACCATACTTATGTGGCATATCGAGTGGGGGAGAGTAGATATCTGCTTAAACAATTTTACTTCCAGGAAGCTTTGCTGGTGCTAGCACTAGGAGCCTTTCAAGCTTCTTGTGGTAATTCTTTGCATCCGAATTGTCACTGTCTACACATTTGCGATCATTTAGATTCTCAAATTTGAGAGTCATTTGAATGGGAAGGCAATCAATTGGAGGAAGTCCTGTTACAACTATTTTGCGACATCCAAGCTCATAGAGCTCCTGTTAGTATACAACCCAAAATGAGTGAATAATGTAAAACTGTGAATTGTATTTCTATACATTTTTAAATTAATCAAAGTATATAGGCTAAGATCATCAGACTGTATCACTTCAATGAAGAATTTTATATTATTCTGCAGAAAATCCTGGTACCCACTAATATCAAACTCAAGCCTTCTTGTGGGTATGTGGTAAAAATTTATATCAAAGTCATTAATACTTGCACTTATTATTACTAAAGCACCATTAACTGTCTTTTATGCTATACATATTTCTTAAAATACTCAATTTGCTTTGAAACTGGAATGACTCCGACTACTAGAGAAGTCAAATCATCATATCCGGATCCACCAGATGCGAAGCTAACACCGGTCAGAAGATCCTCATCGGAAAGTTTTGGATCCAGAAAAGGAGGAACAGTATCTTTGATCTTTAGCATAATAGAGGCAAGGAAGTCAAGAATTAGTTTTCCATTAGAGAATCTACCAGTAGCAACATGGCCAGGAAAATCTTTATCATAGGGGTGATGGTTACCCTGTGCCACTGTAACTATGTAATTGTTATTGCCTGTATCCACAGTTGAATCACCAAAAATAAGAATGGCGGGGAATTTTGGAGAAGCTATAGAGCTTGAAACATTGCAACTATTGAAAATGATTGTCTAAAAGTTAAGATTGTGGTGGTGGGTGCCATTATTTTTTGTTACTTCTTTGTGGAAATTAAATATTTGTTTTATATTTATACTGAAATTGTTATAGGCTATAAGTGTTTCCTAATGCTTTTGTGAGTTTAATTGCCCTGCAATAAGGTTTTGGTTTGTTCTTTTTTTAAGAAAACATTAAGACAGAAATTAGATGTGTGAAGAATCTAAAAGAAATGGGTAACTTCCAAGTGAACAATACATGTCCAAAAGAATAACTACAAACTTATCTGACTTCAAGATGTGGTTCATACGTCACATTTATGTGGTGGGTGTATTTGATAATACAACTGACATCATTAATCATTCATACAATTTTTCTTTTATCTTGAACACAATCTTCTACTCGTCTTTAGGTCTGATTTGAATTTGGTTATATACTCTACGTAGGTCAATTTTTGAGAATATAGTTGTTCCAAAAAGCATACCAAGTATGTCATCAAGACGTGGTATTGAAAACTTGTATTTTATTGTTATCTTGTTGATAGCTAGATTGTCTACACACATGGACTCATGCTTTCTTGAATTAACACATATTCATATCTCCATCATTCTTTGAAACTAGTAGGACTAGTATTGCACATGGACTCATGCTTTCTTGAATTATCATTTTGTTAATTAACTCCTTAACGTTTTGTTGGAGAATTTTACTCTCTTTTGGACTTGGATGATGATAAGAAAGATTGGGAAGGCTTACTCTTGGAATGAGATCAATATGGTGTTAAATACCTCTCATTGGTGGTAGCCCAATTGATAGTTCTTTTGGCATGATTTATTCAAACTCATCAAGGATTGTTTGTACATGGATAAGAATGGTTAAAGTTGACATGACTTCTTCTTTGGCTACCAAGGCAAATATCTCTTTATTCTATTTCATTTTTAAAAAAATAATCCTCGATATATTATAAGGAATTATTTTCCCTCCACTTTATAAACTTTGAGTACATTTTCTTTTGCTAATAAACAAGCCAAAACATTTTTTTTCTCCCAAACGTAATAGATAAATGTTATCTCTACCTTTGTGGGTTGTATTCACGTTGTATTGTCATGGTCTCCCCAATAGTATATGAGATACATCTATATCAATAACATTTCATACAACTTCATCCTTATATGATTTTTCAATAAAGAATGGGATTTGACATATACGATTTACTTCTATTTTTCCTTCTTTTTTAATCTATCCAATTCAATATGATGATGGGTGTGGCTCACTTTTTAATTTGAATGTCTTCATAAGAGCTTTAGAAACAATATTGTCGCTACTTCTACTATCAATAATTACATCACATAATTTATTATTGATTAAGCAATGAGTGTGAAAGATATTGTACCTTTGTGTGTCTTGCTTTGGTGACCAAAAGAGTCAACAAAAAACAAAATTAACATGTTCCCTTCATTCATTTCAACAAACTTGGCATCTTCATAGTCATCATATTCTGGTTCTTCCTTATGATCTTCATATTCTTACTCCACTAGG
Source organism: Hippophae tibetana (assembly GCA_037013495.1). Lineage (NCBI taxonomy): Eukaryota > Viridiplantae > Streptophyta > Magnoliopsida > Rosales > Elaeagnaceae > Hippophae > Hippophae tibetana. Next base: position 14,216,830 of record CM072809.1, on the reverse strand, counting down.
TTGATTGCTCCTCTCTTTGGGCATTGGTTAGAACGATGACCTCTTTAACATTTTTTTGGTGCTGGGCATCCATAAGGGTTCCATGGATGATTATGAGTAATGTTTTCCTCTGATTGAGTTTGCTATGTTTTTGATGTACCATCCTCAGGTAATTTTCTTTTGTTATTTGTTGGCCTAGTTGTTTCAATTGATGGCCTTGGTGAAGATCGTGATCTTGTACTTAAACTTGTCTTATCTAACTACATCTCTACTTTATAGACATTAGTGTCTGTCCATACTGGATGCAAGGATACTTGATCCTATATTGGTAGACATATAGCATGCAACTTGTTATGTTTCAAATTCCACAAAATTATTTTGAGTAAGTAAATAGTGAAATTCTATGGTATACTCTTAAACTAAACAATTCCTTTGTTTACAATTTTGATATTGTTGAAATAATATTTGCTCATAATCAGATAGAAAAAAATACACATTAGGTATCACTTCATCCGAGGCCATGTTCTGATCAGAGCTTTCCTTTATCTCAATCTATTATTTTGGAGTTGGTCCGATCATGTTGAAGCTCCTTATTTGAGTCAATAGTCTACTACCTTGACTTGTTTTTCCTTTGGAATGCTTATAACATCAAAGAACCTTTCACCTCTGAGATCTTATCAAGAAAATCCTTCATATTCATGATGCCATGGAAAATAGGAAGGTTATTTTTGAGATGATAATCTTGTGGTTCTTTGTCTCTTTGGTGACATCCTCCTCTAACTCAACCTCCAAAATATTTTTCTTCTAAATAGTCATCACTAGAACTATCAGTTAGGGTAACATGTCTTCTTAAGGGTATTAAATCAACAAGTCTTTTTAGGGGTAGTCCTTCAACTTATCTTTTGTGCAGTATTGGCTCAATCTTATCTCCACGTGCACCATTTACTTCTTGGGCTTGGACTTAAGACCTATTTTCATTTTTAGTTAATTGAGTAACAGTTGCAATAAGCTCCTCTATTTAGTGTCGAATCTCGTCATAAAATTGTTGATATTCTTCTCGGGTCACTTGATTATGCTTCATTCTCTTTAAGTTAAACTTGGCCTTGATACCACCTGATGCAAGACAGAAACAAGAATGCACCAATAAATGGAAACACTTAAGAAATAAGAAAGAGATTAACAATGTTTAGACTAGCTAAATTCACTCTATGATAAGAGGTACTTGTATTTGTGTTATGAAATAAATACAAGGAAGCTATTATCTAGGCTACCACTCTAACAAATCTAAAATACAACAAACCTAGCCATGTTATCTATCTTTAGAAGAACACTCTAACAACTCTAAAGTAGGACTAGCCTAAAGATATTCTTATATCTTAAAATATTAAGAATGAGAAAAAAGAAAGAATATAACTTTTTAAATATTACTAAGTTCATTATTTTCTAAGATGCTTTATACAAGCATAAAACCTAGCTATTTATAATTAAAAAGTTCCTAGAATAGTTCATAAGAATAGTACATAAGAAATAGAATTCTAAACAAAATAAACTATTATTCTAATAGAACTCTAAACAAAAACTCTAAATAAAATAATTCTTCCTATATTCATTTGGTATTACCGAAGGAGTCAATGAGTTGAAGATCACTAGGGGAAATAACCATTAAATAATAGCTAGAATCATATGCAAAAGATTGTTACAAAAAATATATAATTAAAACTAGAAGGAGGATCGGAAAACAAGCCAAGGAAGTTGAAAGAGTGAGGAAGATGAAGAGTTGAGAATGCATGCAATAAAGATGCAAGAAGGAAGGAGATGCTTCTTTCCAAATGAAAGAAAAATTGTTTCTCTTTTTAAAGAGAATGGTATATCCATATATGTGTATATATATGTTGTTTGGTCCTAAGATAGGGGTATCTTACTTAAGTGTACAATTGGTTTGTTCAACCCAAGATCAACCCGAGATCAACATGAAACTTGCTCGAGACTAGCCCTAGATCAGCTCGAGACCAACCTGAGGCTTGCCCAAGACCAACCCATGATTAGTTCGAGACCAGTACAAATAAAACCTACTCTATACACATATAATAGATCGGGTCATGCACAGTGTCATTTGAATCTTAGTAATAATAATGATCAACCACATGTCAACCATACTCTAAACCCTAATAAAAAGCTAAATAGAAACCCTAGCTCTTACATCCCTCTAATAGGATATAGACACGTGTACCTTATATGTTCTATAAATAAAACATCCAAGAACGTCATTAAGGACATTTTTGGAAGCCTAGTATATTGTAACCTTCTTAATAAAACTTTTTTAAACATATATATATATATATAATAAAAACACTTATTAAATTAAATTTAACATAATTTAGTTCTTAATTTTTTTATATAAATAGAATTTGGTTCATAATCTTTTCACAAAAATTGTTAAATTAGATTAAAATTATTAAATTTTAAAGTTTAGATACTAAATTATACCTCTCAAAATGTTAGATACCAAATAATGTTTTGTGGTAAATTTTATAAACTAACATAATAAAAAGTTATTAAATTATTATTTTGTTTGATTAATCTATAAATACCTATTAAAAAAAGGACTTTATAATATATAGTTGGTGACTGAAACCTCAATGGGACGAAGCTTCCTCTTCCTCGTCTATAAATTGTGCGTTGGTAGCATATGTCAACCAATCAAAAGAGTTCTACATTTGTTGCCCACACGAGTAGGTAGAAAAATTTGTCTAATAAACTTTAGTATATCCGAGCTGTAATTAAACCAATATTTTAATTAGATGATATTTAATGATTTAAAACAATTATCAACCACATATTTATATGTTTGAAAAGTAATTATATATTATTTTATATAATAACATTAAAAAAATTATATTATAAAAATAATATTTAGATAATATTTTTTTTAATAATTTAATCTTGTTATTATTATTAAAAATTGATTATATAAAAACAAAATTAATTTTTTTAGTTATATTATATAAATACTGTTTTAGTTTGAATACATTGTAATTGAAATAATTGAAGAGAAAATTAATAAAATAAAAGATAAAAAGAAAATATTTATTTTTATACATATATATTTTAATAATAATTAAATTAAATTATTATAATAGATAAATTAAATATTAATTTTAAAATAAATGTGAAAATAGCATAATCATTAATTTTTTAAATCTATTAATTAGCTTGTTAGTTTTTTTAATAATGATTAAATTTAATTAAAATATAAAAAAACATTAAATGTTATTTATGATAAATAAGTAATAATATTAAGGAATTCTCATATTTGAATCTAGATATGATTTAAAATATCATGATTACATAATAGCTATTAATTAAGGGGTTTTTTTCATAATAACTTTGATTCTAAAAATTTTATTTTCTTTGAATCAAGTATATTTAATATCAATTTTTAATTTTGATTTTCACATTTTTAAAAAATTATTATCAAACTATGAAATGATTTATAAAAAAATTTGAATTAGATTTCTGATTTTCATTTTTTTTCTCTTCATCAAAAAAGTTTTTAAAAATAAATTAATTCTTTCGACTTTTATATTTATATATACTTTAAGAAAATGATTAAAAACATAAAATTTAAAAATAATATTAATTTTTTTTATTTTTTAAGTTTTAAAAAAAAAGAAGAAATAAAACATTACCAAAAAACTTATAAATAATTTTGATTTTTTCTTCAAAAATACTAAGTAAAAATTATTAACAAACATATTGATATTTATTTTTATAAAAAATTATAATCATAAAATCAAAATTTTTAATCATAAAACAATGTTTAAAGTAATAATGGGAGAATGAAAACATGAATTAAATCAAGGCATATGAATAATATTGTAACTAAAATTAGAGAGCAAGCCGACTTTTTTTTTAATAATATACTACTAATACATTAGTAATTGTAACTTAAATTCTAAATATTTACGTGTTTAAATAAATTATATATCATTAAATCTTAAATTTGTAAACGAGTTAAAATAACTTGAATATCTGTATTTTAGGCATGGCATGCTTAATTGGTAACTATGACTAAATTTTTCGTGATAGTGTTATATATACCGAAATGTATAACAACTAACCCTTTGGTCCCTTTAATAATTTGTTTTTCTTTCTGGAATTATACGTTTCATTACTATAATAAGAGCAGTTTAATTTAAAATCAAAGAATAAACATATTAAGGATGAACTTTTGTTTCTTGATTCGATAAATGATAGTTTGCACATGAATATTTATTTTAAGTTAAAAGTTTAAATTATTAATGAGCACATTTATCCAATCATTATTTTTGACACATTGACACGCCTGAACAATTGCTAGTAATTATTCTTGAATTACATTTCACTCAAAACAATGTTTAAATAACGTTGATTTCTATCATAATGTCGGTACTTAAATATTATGAAAATAGGGATGATATTTTTATTATTGATGAAAATTTTAATTTTTTTTTATGAAAAATATGAAGTTTTATTGAAATTATGAATTTTTTTATAAAATTTTATAAAGTATTAAAATTATCAATTATTTATATTTTAAAATAATTTTCTTATTTAATACATACATATTTACAAATATATATGGTATTTATTTTGTTCAATAAATCAATTTATTAATTACAAAATAAGTAGCTAAAATGTTATATAATTTGTTAGACTGCAATTTTAACATAGATGATGCATTGTCTAATTTAGATGAGGTAGAAATTTTAAAAAAAATTATGAAAATAAGTTTTTAAACTCAAATAAATATTCATTAAAGATTAAAAAATTATAAATAGATAATTTTAAAGGTAATTTTTTTTAAAATAAAAAAATATATTTTGTTAATATTTTTTTGACATTATATCGATAATATTACGACAATATTCATAGTATTTGCAATATTTTAACCTTAAATAACATTTTTTTCTATATTTTCTCACAATAATATTTTTCATTTTTTCATGACATATACATAAATAAAAGTGTTTCAACCTTTTTGCATGACACACGTTTTAAAATAATTAGATTAAATTTTATTTATTTTATTTTAAAATATGAAAAATTAATATTAATATTTTAAATAAATTAATAAAGTAAAAATTATTTTAATATTTAAAATTTTAAATTAAATATATTTTTAAATAAATATTAAAAAATAAAATATATAATTAAATTATTGAAAAATTAATTTTAGTTAATAATCAACATTTATTATTTAAATATACTTAAAATTAATATAAGATAATTATGTTATTTACATAACTCGCGTTACTCACCCCCTCATCAGCAGGTGAGATAATCACCATACTCGTACAATACAAGTTAAATACAAATTGTACTCTTTGGATTTGCATTCCGTACCTTATAAGGTTTGTACTTTCATATTCCTCAACTCTCGTATGACTTATGAAAGACGAGATATTATTAATTGATTTTAAAATATATTTTCTACTTAGATTATTTTTTATTTTAATTTTAAATTTTATAAATTTAAAATACAACATAATTATATATTTTAAAAATAATGAATAATACTATTATTATAAAAAATTATTCATTGATCTTCGTTACGTGATAACGTGTTATTTGAAGTTAATAAAACTTAAAATTATTGTAAAAATATTTTTGAAAAGAATACAATAAAAATAAAAATAAAAAATAATATAATCAATATAAAATATATTTTAAAAATAATAAATAATACATTCTATTATAAGTGATCTTTACCGAGCCACGTTACATTCGTCATTATTAAAAATATATACATGCATAATTTAATTAATTTATTAATAAATTATTTTATCATCTCAAATTTTTAAATTTTAATTTAATTAATAATTACACGTAACTTAATGCATATAACATTATTATTATGAAAAACAAAACAATGATTCACATGATAAAAATATATAGATAGTTTTCAACATTTTATTAATTTTTTTTGCAAATTGAATATATCAATATGAAAATGTTATTTTTAAAATCATCTATTGTATAAATGATTTAGTTATTTGACATAATTTTACTTTTAATCTTCTAAGTAAAAAAAATATTTATTTTTGTACAATGTAAAAAAAATGTATGTTTATTTACGTTTTAAGAAAATAAATATATATTTTTTCCCTAAATACTATTAAAATAAAACTTTATATATATACGTGGTTATACTATATAATTAAATATTTTTAAAATATCTTCCACAATATATTAAAGTTTCTCGATATTTTTATGAAAATATAGAAAAATGTCAATACTTTATTATATTTCCAAAAGTTTTTATTGCAATTTTCTAAAAAAATTAAGAAAATTTTAGAAATATCAAAATATCAATATGATATATCACAAATATTTTTTTTTTTTTAGAGTAGAGATAAACGTTTCCTTATTTATATTATATATAATTCAATAGTATATAACGGTTATCAATTTTATTTTTCTCAAAATTTTAACGTTTACTTTTATATTAAATATTTAACTATAACTTATTAAATTGTGATACATTTTTACATAATTAATTACACGAGTTTTTTCAATTATTTCTTCATCATTTTCATCCTCTTTTATATTTTTGATTTATGTAATTTTTTTAAAAAATATTTTTTTCTATTAGTATTGTTTAATTTTTTAATTTTAACCTAATTTATATACATATTATATTTGTACACATCACTAAATAAAAAAAAAATAAAAACGGCCGCGGCTGAATTAATTAATCACTATTCACATAAGGAAATAACTTGTATAAAACTTTCTACTCCTCCGGATTAATTTAGATTATGTAAATTACCATTACATTTTTTTTTACTTCCTACTTTTTAAATTGTTTTAAACTGTCGTGGTTAGTTTTATTTTATTTTTACCTTTCTTAATTTTTCCATGTAAAGATGATATGGTTAACATAGTATGACCTGTTTGCAGGTTATTAGGTTGTTATATGGGATTCTCCACGTCACAATATTGTAACAAATCTCGCACTAATTTCAATTTTGTAAACTGGTATGTAAAGACTTGTACCCACTTATTAATAATCAAGAATTGAGAAGGGATTCTGATTTGCTTTCATAATCTGCATATATTTCATTTTAATATTTTAATTCAAATATTAGCACTATTTTTATCATTTTTAAATAATAATCAATTTCTTTACCCACAATAATATTTTTGCATTTTTATGAATAATTTTTTACTTTTGACACTTAACTAGAGGTAAAAAAAGGTAAAAAAAATTTAATTTTCAATTTTTTTTATAATATTAATAATATAAATATTTTTAGTTATTTGTCCATAAAAAATACTTTTGTATTATTCCTGTTGTAAAATATTATGTTTTTAATATTTATTTATATTATTTGTTTGTTATGTACACAAATTTAACAATTTTTATTTTTTTCTTAATTTTTTTGTATTAAGTATTGCACAAAACCTTTAACAAAAGAATCGTTTTTTTAATTCTATTTAATATCTATAAAGAAAAAAATATAAATACTTTATTAAAAAACCAAAAGTACATTTTGGATAAAAAAAATTGGTTGTTATTGAAAAAAGATAAAAAAAAAATGTACTAATACTTAAATTTGATTATTAAAATAAAATAGTTTAATTATACCATATATTTAAAATACCAATGTCTTGATTAAATTCCCATTAAATTACTATTTCCATCAGTTTCCGATCTCTCTCTCGTTCTCTATCATCTCTGTGAGTTGGTATAATTAAAATGTTTTTAATAAGTACATTATATTTATTAATTTTATTATATATTATCTTTATATTATAATTTTTAAATAATTTTTTGTGACACTCGTGTTATTTGACTTTCTAGAGGTCAATTCATACAATTTATGAATATATCGTACGCATGAGAATAATTAATCAAGATAATTATTTTAAAATAAAAAATATTTATTTTGCTTTCATTCATTACTCATATTTTATATAATATAAAATATTAGTTGAGTTTTACACAAAAAAAAAAATACTAATGTACAATTTTGGCAACATCTTTTAACTTATTTAGATTTGAATACGATCGAGTAGCATGATGTTACATGGCTAAGACGAATATAAATGATTACGTAGAAAAATAAGAAATAACTTTACATAAAAGAGTTCTCTAATTTGTATTATTTTTTTCATATTTTTCATTATAATTGTATAGTTATTTATAAGAAAATTTTACTCCTTCAATTAAGCATTCCTTGAATTAAATATTCTTTGTTTTACTCCTTAAATTAAGGTCTTTGTTTTATTTCTTGAATTAATGTCCTTGTTTTATTTCTTGAATTAATGTCCTTGTTTTATTTCTTCAATTAAGTTCCTTATTTTATTCCTTCAATTAAGTTCCTTATTTTATTCCTTCAATTAAGGACTAATATCCAATACTCTCCCTCAAGCTGGATCCAGAAGTTTATGGATCCAAGCTTGGACAAAAGTCGGTGAAACTGATGAAAAGCCAAGGGCTTGGTGAAGATGACAGTCAGTTGGTCGAAGCTTCTTGTATAATGTGTCTGAATCACTTGTGATTGAACTTGTTCACGAACGTAATGACAATCAACTTCAATGTGTTTCGTCATCTCGTGAAACACTGGATTTGATGCTATATGCATGGTTGTCTGATTGTCACAAAATAAGGACATAGGAAGAGTTGTATGAACAACTAAATCACACAAAAAACTTTTAAGCCATATTAACTCACATGCAGTTGAATCCATTGCACGATACTCAGCTTCGACACTTGATCTGGCGATGACAGTTTGCTTCTTACTCTTCCATGTGACCAAGTTTCCACCGACAAATGTACAGTAGCTAGTGGTGGACTTACGATCGATTGCATTCCCTTCCCAATCAGCATCACAATACCCTATGATTTGTGTGTTGTCATTCTTCTTCATGATGATACCACGACCCACTGATCCTTTTAAGTAGCATAAGATCCTTTTAACAAGGGTCAAATGCTCAAGTGTCGGGGAGTGCATGAATTGGCTCACAATATTCAAGCTAGGTTTGAGCTTGCTGTCAAGAGGGGTAATGGTTGGTTTAACATCGCTCATGTTAGCTTCCTTGAGCAAATCTAGGACATATTTTCCTTTGGTTAAGAAAGAGTCCCTTGTGCGAGGTTTTCATTTCTATACCAAGAAAGTACTTCAATATCCCAAGGTCTTTAATTGCAAACATTTGTCTAAGAGACTGTTTGAGGTTGAAAATCTCGTCAGCATTATCACTTGTAATTATCAGATCATCTACATAAATCAGGACAACCAATTTTCCCAAAGCTCCTGTGCGAACAAATAGTGAGGAATCAACATTGCTGCTTTTGAAACCAACACTAGTGAGAACTAAGCTTAGCTTGGCATACCAAGCTCGTGGGGACTGTTTCAAACCATAAATGGATTTGTGCAATTTGCACACTAAATCCAGTTCATTGCTTTGAGGATACCCGGGTGGCAATTTCATATAGACTTATTCTTTGAGATCACCATGCAAGAATGCATTCTTCACATCCATTTGGTGCATGAACCACCACTTATTTACAGCCACGGACAATAGCACTCTTACTGTGTTCATTTTTGCAACATGTGCAAATGTTTCTTTGTAATCCACCTCGAATGTTTGAGTGAATCCCCGAGCCACCAATCTTGCTTTATACCTCTCAATTGATCCATCTGACTTAAATTTGAGCTTATAGATCCATTTGTAACCCATGACTTTCTTGCCTTTTGGAAGTTTGGTGATGCTCCATGTGTTGTGTTGATCTAGGGCTTTAAGTTCTTCTTGCATGACTTCCTTCCACACCTCTTGGTTGTTGGCCTTATGAAAGTTTTGAGGCTAATTGTAACTCGATATGATGCTGAGAAATGCGGCATGGGTTGGTGTCACTCTCTTATATGACACGTAATTTGAGATGGGATGTGTGGGTTTGTAGGTGACAAAGTCTTGAAGTCTTGTGAGAGGTTGCCTAACATACATTGGATTACGTCGTGGAGGAGGAGGAGTTATCTCACACTCGTTCACATCTTGTACCATATTGTGAGGATCATCTTGATTATCAACATTTTCATGCAGTGTACCATTAAGACGAGACCCTTTATTGTTACTTTCAGTGAGAGATGCATCAATTTTGACATGGCTGGGATCTTGTTGTTGTGGAGCCTCAAGTTCGATTCTTGGTAATGGAAACACATCCAAGATGCCATCCCCTTAACTTGTGATTTCATGTGACTTGTTGAAAAAAAGGTTAGTTTCATAAAATCGAACATCTTTAGACACGATTAATCTCCTAAGTTAGGGATCATAACACTTATATCCCTTTTGTGTAGATGAATAACTAAAAAAATACATTTAACAACTCTTGGATCCAATTTATCTCGATTATGAGATTGAATATGTACAAAACAGATGCAACCAAAGACTCTAAGGTATGAGAGGTTAATTTTCCTTCCTTTCATGACCCCTAGGAGAGACTTGAAATCCAAGACTCAGCTGAGTAATCTATTGATAATGTAAGCAACTGTCATAACCCCTTGGGATCAGAATCTCTTTGGTACATTCATTTGTAGCATTAATGCTCTAATTTTTTCAAGCAAGTCCCAGTTTTTACGTTCAACTATACCATTTTGTTGAGGTGTGCCAACACAACTTGTTTGATGCATAATACAATGAATGCTCAAATATTGTTTCATGATATGGGACATGTATTAAGTGCCATTGTCAGACCTTAAGGTTTGAATTTTAGAGGAGAAGTGATTTTTAACAAGGTTATGAAAGTTCTTAAATACTTCCATAACTTCATTCTTAGACTTTAAAAGATATAACCATGTGACTCGAGAGAAATCATCAACAAAAGTCACAAAATACTTATAACCATCAAAAGATTCATTAGTTGGTCCCCATACATCTGAATGAACTAGTTCAAAATACTTACTAGCCCTAAACAAGGAAGAATTAAAAGGCAATCTAGTGGCATTAGACAAGTGGCAAGTTTCACATGCAATTGCATCATTTCCTAAGTTTGAAAATAAAGTTGACAAAATTGGTGGAGAAGGGTGAGCTAAACGTTGATGCCACAATTGATTATTTTGGATAGGGTTAAACTTGGCTTGAAACCCTCTAGGATTGTTCTTGGATATGTAATAGAGACCATCTAAGTAAAACCTTTGACCAATCATTTTTTGGTGGCATAATCCTGAAAAATGACATTGTGAGGATAAAAAATGGCTAAGCAATTCAAGGTATTTGTGATTTTTCCTACAGATAGAAGTTGGAAGGGAAATGAAGGTACATATAAAATCACCGACTCGATTTCATCTAACATTAATTTTATTTTTTCCTTTCCTAAAACCTTTACATTCTCACTATTTGCAATTGAAACTTGAGAAGGATTTGCTAATTTTTCAAACTTATGAGACTTTAACACATGGTTTGTCATATGATCTGTGGCACCTGAATCTACAACCCAAAAATCATGCAACATATTTATTTTAAGAGCAGTTTTAAAGGCTTTTATGATACCTTGTATGTCCTATTGTGGTATGAGTTTTGTATCTGCCAAGAAACCCACAAACTTGCCTAGAAATGCTGTCGAGTTTCCTTCTTCTATGTTATCCACACAGTCAGTTCTAGCTCCTCCTGTCTTACTTTGAAGATACAACATAAACTCATTCATGAGTTCAGCTAGATTCACTGTGAATTTTTTGAATGGATCAGACCCATTAGAGGTAGAGGCAAAAGCATGATTTGCACGGTATGTAATACGATTCACTTTCTTTAAACCCTTATCCTTTATAAAATCAGGTTTTAATTCTGGATGTAGAATCCAACATGTGTCCTTAACATGCCTCATATAGTTACAGTGTTGACACTTCAAGTTTGGATGCTTCCCTTTGTACTTCCTCTCGTTGGTTAGATAGGCTCTTACCTCAAGTGCACTAGCCATTATACCTTTTTTCATGACTTTCCTCCTTACTTCTTCACATTGAATTGTCGCACATACATTGGTGAAAGAAGGAAGTTCAGTATTCATGAGTATGTGACATCGTATATCTTCATATGTTGAATTGAGACTGGACAGAAGTTGAAATATCTTATCTTCTTTCACTCTCTTTCGTAGCAGAGCTACATCTAGGGCTATTCATCGGATCGAAACCACTGATTTTACACTCATTCGATCTTATCCGACCATCCGCTCGAATTGAAACATACTAATCTGCAACCGATCTGATCACCTCTCACATCCACTCAATCTGATCCGTAAACTATTCGGATGACATCCGATCAATCCGGCCAATAAACTTAATTAACTCTATTTTTTTATTTTTAAATAAAAAATTTAAATTTTCACATAAATCATAACATAAAATTATTTGACTTAAAAAAAACATTAAAAAATCAAATAAATATACATTTAATTTAATAATAATATATTAATTAAATATATATATATAATTAATTTCGGTCGGATCGGATAAATCGTAGTGAAATCCGCCATCCGATCCGTACTTAACGAATAGAAAAAAATTTCATCCGATCCGACCATCGGATGATCGAATTTTTTACACACCCCTAGCTACATCAATTGTATGAGGACGATATATTTCCAACTCATTCCACATGTTTTTCATGCTTCCTAAGAGTTGTACAAAAGACTTACCATCTTGTTGCATATCTGAGATGTCCTTCTTTAACTGAAAAACTCGTGCAACATTGTTTTGACTGTCATACATTTCCTTGACCATATCTCATAGTTGGTATACAGATTCAGAGTAATTGAATATTTCAGCTAATTTACGTTTCATTAAATTTAGGAGTCATGACATAACTAACTGATCTTTACTAAGCCAGGATTCATAGGTTGGTGAGGAAACATCAGGTACTTTGATGCTTCCATTTATGAACCCCAACTTGGACCATACACCTAGAGGTAGAGACACTGCTCTTGACCAAGGCAAGTAATTAAACTCATTCAACAAAACTGAGTTTAATCTTTGATTTTGGTTGACATCCACCTCATTCATATTTATAAAGAAAAATACCGATGAACTTTCAGCTTCTGATCCTAGCGGCTTGTCTTCAGCCATTTCAAAGATTTAAGATGTTAAAATAATAATAAAGCAGAAACAAGTTAATTTTCCTACTTTGTTACCATGTAGAAAAAACAAGAAATAACTCTACACAAAAGAGTTTTCTACTTTGTATTATTTTTTTCTTATTTTCATTACAATTGTATGGTTATTTATAAGGAAATTTTACTCCTTCAATTACTCTTTAAATTAAGCATTCTTTGATTCCTAAGTTTCTTGTTTTATTTCTTGAATTAAGTTTCTTGTTTTATTTCTTGAATTAAGTTTCTTGTTTTATTCCTTGAATTAAGTTTATTATTTTATTCTTTGAACTAATGATTAATATCTAATATATTAACACAAGTATAATTATATCAAATAATAATTTATCATTTAATATGTAAAAAAATTATACAACAATTTAAATTTAATTACAATTTTAAACTGCAATAATTACTCGAAATACACGGCTGCAACACTAGCAGTATTAAAAAAGTATCAACCACAGGACAGTTTTCGTCGTTTTGAATCAATTATTTGTTTGAAATATAAGAATACTCCAATCTGTTGGTATTCATACGGTTATTCCTATATATATTATATACACAACACAATGAACTCATTCCGAATCCTTCTTTAAAACTCAAGTTTAAGAAAGCAGGGAAAACAACTCGAAGACAGAGAGAAGAGATCATCAAAGATATATTTTTTTAATCAAAAATGGGTAATAGTTTAAGGTGTTTTTTGGCCTGTGTTCTTCCTTTTGGAGCTCTAGACTTGATCCGTATAGTCCATTTGAACGGTCAAATTGATGAAATTACACATTCTATTACCGCCGGCGAGGTCCTTAAAGCAAATCCTAATCATGTTCTTAGCAAACCTTCCTCTCAGGGAGTAGATCGCCGGATTTTGATTATCTCACCGGAGTCCGAGCTAAAACGAGGCAGCATTTATTTCTTGATCCCTTTTTCTTCAGTGCCGGAGAAGAAAAGAGCAGGAAAAAACGACAATGTTAATCTCAATAATTCTTTGAAAAAGATCGGTAAAAAGAGTAACAGTAGTACTATGGATGATGATCATCATCGTATCGTTAAATCGAACTTTGATGGCTATCTATCCGACCTAATCTCGCAGAAGAAAGCCTCACGCCGGGATCACCGGAAGAGTAGTCGTGTTGGCGTATGGCGGCCTCGTCTCCAGAGCATTTCAGAGGACTAACACTTAATCTTTTCCGGTGCCAGAAATTTATTATTTTCCGGTTAATCGGTTCTTTGTGTGGGTAAATATTTTTTTTCTTCTCTTTTTGCTTCATTTTTTGTTTTTCTGTTTCTGTTCTGCGTGTAATGATTGCAGATTCGAAACTCCAGTAAACATGAGATCCATGATAATCTGTTTGTTTCTCAAGAAAAAACAAAAGTACTTGAAAATTTAGTAGTAATTATTAATTATAATCAATTTTAGGTAATTGCAACCGATGGGTATTGGATTCCAACACAATGTTGAACTATTAAGAAGATAATTCATTCTAACTACGTACCCAACTTATTATTAGTATTTTTTTAAGATCGACTTGTTGATACACTTAAAGAGTATCCTATCAAATGATTAAAACATTACTCCTCTAGTCTCCATTCATCCTATAAACAAATATTCATATTCCATCAAATTTACATATTCTATCAATTACATTACTAAATTAAAGAGTATCAAATTTTTAATTCAAAACAACCTTAATTCAATAAGTAAATAAAAAATAATCTTTTTATATATAGATATACAATTATAATGAATTAAAAATGAAAAAAATAATACGATCTTGAGAGTTTTTTTTGTGAAGAGTTAGACCTTGTTTTTCTGACATGGTGTAAAAACAAGTCGATCTTCGTGAACAATTCTTATTCCTCTACTGAAACAACATATACTTGGAGGAAAGTCAGAGCCTAATTCACCATGTACTCTTGTTTCTGGAATTTCTGATCCATTGATTCATGCAAAAGAAACAAAGCTTAGATTTGTTTTTGTAACTCTTGTAATTTTATTTCTTCAACAGAGTTTGTGATGTCTCAAAGTGTATTTGGTACTCTATCAGACCGATTTCATGTTCCATTTTTTTTCCAAATCAAATTTCTCTTCCAATTCTATTGTTTATTGAAACATAACATCAAGTATAGCTTTTAAAGAACTTTCTACACTATCAGATTGACCATAGATAGATCCAACGTCAATGTAGTGACTTCCATTTTCTGTATTTGGTAAAACAACAAGCTTTCCCATTTCAATAAAATCATCAAGAGCAAGTTCCCTAACGATGATAGATTAAATCTCTCTTGTAGCTTCTACCTGTCCGATATGGATGGGAAGTATTGTGGTGAAAGGAAAGGTCCTATATCGACACCAAGCCCTTAACGACGATGGATTAAATCTCTCTTATAGCTCATGTCTATCCGATGTGAAGGGAAAGTCTTGTGGTGAAGAAAAGGTCCTACATCGACCAAAAGTGCTACTTTTATGCAGTTTATAAGTACAAGGTTATGAACTTGGTAGATCTTCCATGGCATTTTTTTGAAGAGTTAGTGGTGGAATATATACTAAAGTTGTTGGAGCTGATCTTGTGACGAAGTATTATACTAGCAATGCAACAGTCCCGTGCAAGATGTTAACTCCTACAAAATTGGAGCTG
Organism: Hippophae tibetana; assembly: GCA_037013495.1. Lineage (NCBI taxonomy): Eukaryota > Viridiplantae > Streptophyta > Magnoliopsida > Rosales > Elaeagnaceae > Hippophae > Hippophae tibetana. The sequence continues at coordinate 14,201,092 of CM072809.1, read as the reverse complement.
AAACCAATGTTATCTTTGGGCTTGCTTTGAGATACAAGTCCATCATTATTCCTTTTTTTTTTTGGTTATCACAATCAATATTTTTGTTAGTTCTATTTTTGTTGCCTTAGCTTATCATCATTTTTTACAACTTCTTTCGAAGCATTGATCCATAAACCTTTTGGATCAGCTTGAGGAGGAGTATTGGAGAAAAATTCAAGGATTTTAATTTAAGGAGTAAATCAAAGAGTATCAACTCCTTAATTCAAGAAGATTTTAATTCAAGTAGTAAATTAAGAACAATTTCTTTATATATAGAAGTGTAATTATAATGAACTAAAAATGAATAAAATAATATAATCTTGAGAGTTCTTTTGTAAAGATTTAGGCCTTGTTTTTCAAAAAAAAAAAAAAAGGGCAAGATTGTACCGTATTAAATAGTTTGAATGTAAAAATCATATGATCTTAAAATATTATAAATTGGTGTTTTAGTTTATAATATGTTATTTAAAAAATATTAAAATTTTATAATTTACAAAATTTAAAATTATAAACATAAGACAACTATTATTGGAGTCTTTTTTTTTTCTAAAATATCATCCCTGGTAGGAAATTGAAGGCAAATCAATACTGTTGTGTCCTTGCTAATAGCTTGCCATTTTTTTCCCCAATAATTTAAAGCCCAGATGGATCCAAATTAGTATTTTACGTGATCTAGATCACTAAGGTTCCAATCTGTCAAGTCACTACGAGTTGGTGAAAACTCAACATCATCTTATGTAGGATGATAAAGATGATGCTATAATATCAACTCAATCTCGTGGTGTATATATTATGTACATGACTGCATATTTTATAATTATATTGTCCCTAGATCTCTATTATTATGATCTCATTGTCCTCTTTGTTTTTAATGTTTTTTGTTTTTCTTTCTTTTGTCGTTGCTAACAAAACAAGTAATAGCGTAGACGTAAAAGGGCTCTTAATTATTATCAGCAAGGAAAAATACTCATTGGTACTTATTGCATTTTGCAATTAGTCATCTGGGATGAATTTACTTCATTTCTAATTAAGAAGTTTCTTCATATAGTAAATTGTTGCTGTAATTTTTGACTTAATTGTTATCAGTTAATTTCAAATTTCAAATGGTGATAGCAATTACATTATTAATTTAAATGTTTAGTATATAAAGATATTATAAATATTTTAATTATTCATTTCATAATACACTAATTAAGGAGTGCATTAGTTGAGCTCACTACACGTAACAATTGTGTGTTGTACAAAACTTTTTTATGTTTTGTTATTTTAGAAGGAATAGCAAAAACCAATAACAAATAGCAATGGATGGGAATTGATCATATGACCAAATGATTGTACATGCATATATCCAATAAGTTCTTATGAAATATAAAATTGTTTTAAATATATATTTAATTATAATACTCATTTTAATTTAAACAATTCATATAATGTCATATACAATTCAATTTTAATTTCAATTTGTTCTGAGCTAGTTTTGCTTTTTTTTTATGTTCTTATTTAGTTGGAATGGCAAAACTCAACGGATAGCAATGCTTGGGAACTGATCATAGGACGAAATGATTGTACATGAATGAAATCAGATCGAATTAGTATGATTAATTTAATTTTAGTTTTAATTCGATTTTATTTATTTTATTTGTGAAGCTATACATCAGTTAACCTTGGTTAAAAAAAAGAAAATTATATATATATATATATTTCTTAAGGTGATATATGTGACTTTTTATTCAATTATTTAAATATTTTTTTATGTGTATTCATGTTCAAAAGTATGTATTTATCGTATTTTTTAACATGAAAAAAATATAATTTTTTTTATATTATAATATATATGTATATACTAATATTAAAAAATAAAATAAAATAAAATAACCTATAAAATTAAACTTATATGGATATATATGATCTCTAATGATGCTTTAGAGAATTTAAATACATATACAATTTTTAGGATTATTATCCACACTGACTCCACATTTAGTGTCATTGACATATTTTTTAACATCAAATTTGGTTTCTTTCTACTCACATGAAATAATTAAATTGATTATGCACTTGAGTTGTTAGATGTGAATGTGTAAGTTGGAATATTATCTTAAATATTGATTTGAGATTTATTCCCTATATATCAATACTGGTGATACCAATATTAAAAATTAAAATAAAATTAAACTTATATGGATATATATGATCTCTAATGATGTTTTACATAATTTAAATGCATATACAATTACTAGGATTATTATCCACATGAATGACTCCACGTTTAGTTTCATTGACAATTTTTTTAATATCAAATTTGGTTTCTTTCTACCCACACGTGTAATCATTCAATTGATTATATATTTAAATTTTTAGGCGTGAAAGTATAAATTTGAATACTATCTTAAAGTTTGAGATTTATTTCTTATGTATCGATAATGTGTGATATCATTTTTATTATATCCGGTATGCAACAATGAAGAAAAAAATTATATTATATGTTTAATGATTTAGAATAATACAATTAAACTATTTATCTTAATGATTATTTTTTTTAAAAGATTTATTTATATTAGTTAAAATGTGAAAGGAGTACTGTATTATACATCATACCAAATAGACTAGGAAAATCACATGTAGACTTATTAAATTTGATTTTAATTAATTAGGATGACAATCTTGTCGTTATTATCGTATCACCTTTTATTAAAGCTAAATACTTCGTCTAATTGGCCTAGACACCCACTTTGTAACCATTATTGGCAAACTATCTGATCTCTAACCTTTCCTATTTTCTTTTTGCAAGCTATAAACTCTACACTGTTGTCAATTTCTTGGGTTTGCCACGGGAATGTTGGATTTTCAAAATAGCTCGAAAATTTTGGGTACATAGATAATTAGGTCGAAACCGGCCAATAAAATACCTTAAATAAATCAATTTAATCCAATTCAATCTCTCTCTCAAATTGGTTTGGATTTATAATTTGATCAGGCTTGGCTTCTCACACTAACTTTTGGTATAAGATATTATTGTTAAGTGAATTAGTGTTTCCGTGAATCATAATAGGATTCAAGTAATAAAGTGTTTGTATAATATATATGGAGGAAAAACAGGTTAATTTAATTTATAGAAAAATACTAAGTAATTTTTTTTAATTAAGTAATTTATATTATTTAATTTTTTAAATTATAAATGATATATTTTAATCTCTTAATTATAAAAAAAATAGTTAAATTAAAAAAAACATATATATATATTATTTTAATAATTATTTTATTAAAATATTATTTTTATCAATTAATTAAATACGATTAAAATATTAATTTTTATTAATGATAAATTAAAAATTAATATAAAAAAGATACAAAATATTTTTTTTAATATTTATTAATTTTTACTATTTTATTGATTTTTGATTTTTATTTAAATAATTTTTTGTTTGAATGTTATTATTGATATTTTTCTTATGTTAAATCTTTACTAATTTAATTAAAAAGTTCATTAAAATAGTATAATTTATTTTTAATTTACGTATTTTTATGACTAATGGATTAAATGATAATATTTTTAATATTTTTTAATTTAAATTAAATAATTGCAATAAATTATAAAATAACCAAAAACAATCTATAAACTCAAATTACAATAACTAAAAAAATTAATGGGGCTAGGTCATGCTAGTATAAAATTTTACAAAATGCTAATTATATATATATATATATGATATTAAATAAATATTTTAATTTTAGTTTTTGTGTTTATATTTTGTTATATTGTTGTATTTATCAATAATATTTAATAATCATGTAGATAAAAGTAATATAAATGAATTATAAGTAAACTGTTTAAAGATGTGTATTTTTATTTACACATTTGACAAAAAATAATTAATTCCATACATAGAATTATAATAGTATATGTCATATAAAAAATATTTTTTAAATCAATACAGGGTAATCTAAAAATATTTCATATATTCGATTTTAATTCGCGATGATAAAATATTATAAAATTAAAATATAAAACATCATGACAAATTTAAAACTAAAACTTCTAAGGTTTTCTATTTATATATATAAGGTTTCTTATATCTTTTCAACTTTAAATTTTTATTTTCTTTAATATTATATTATTTCACATTTTATTTTAATAATTTTTTATTTTATTTAAAAAATATATATTTTAATGATTTCTCGTTCATTTTATTACTATTACAAAATTGAAGCATTTTATCGGTTTAAGAAGATAGGTGCACCAAGCATAGACAAAAAAAAATTTGCATTTTTTAATCTTTTATTTTTAAATATATTTTCAATTTTAAAATCATAAATCAAATCTTATTCTTTATATTTTAATATTTTTATTATAGTTTTAGTTTTTAACACTTCTATATGTGTTAACTCTATATATCTTGTAACATAACATGAAAGTTTTATATTTAATTAATAAAAGTTTATTATAATTCTTAGTCTCTTAATATATCTATATCATGATATATTTTATATTTTTAAATATTTAAATATAATTTTCTATTTTATATCTCAGTATTTAAAACTGTTTTGACATATTATATGATGTCTAAACATTGAATATTCTGTAAAAAAAATCCACAAGAAGAGAGACAAAAATTTGGTCTTAGAATTTTAGTTCATGAAATTGTCTTCTAAGAATTTTTGTTGTGTTATAAAACTTAACGGTCAATTATATACATTCATGGATACTATTAAGTTTCCTTCAGTCTTACATTAGTCAAGAGTTCGACATTAGTATTGCTTATAAGTTTGTATAATACTTAATTCAATGATATCTTATTGGGTTAAGTTAGGTCTGAATTTTTAACATGATATTAAAATTGGTTCTAATTTGATCGGTGACTTGGGTTTTGCCCTTAATGGTCTCATGTAACTTTGTAAGACCACATTTGTCCATATAAAGCGAGACTCTTACGTTTCTTCAGTTTTATATTGATTAGAAGTTCGACAAACCTTAACGCAATAAAATTTTATTAGATTTAATTTTTTAAAAGATAATGATTCTCAATTTAACATTTGATTTAATGTCATTTTAAGCCTATAAATAAGTAATTTTAAAGCTATCAGCAAATAGAATCCAAAATTATTGAGACTCAATGAGACAAAGAGAATTTCACTCTACATTAATGCTCCAAAATGGCATCCAATCATCGGTTATTATAGCACTCATTTTCAGCAAGTTCATTAGAAAGGAATGCTGAATGTGTAACTTTTTAACTGCCGGTGTTTTGGGGGCTCGGATTTAGTGGTTATACGATATTATATTTATATAATTAATTATATGTTAGTACGATAATGGATTGGTAAGATATAATTAATAAAATTATTATTGTATCCAGCATATTATAATTACAACATAAATTATTATTATAATAATAATATTTTATTAATAATAAAGATATTAAAATATAAATAACATTATAAAATAAATAAATATTTTATATATGTTAAAATATACTCGTTAACACGTAGTTTTTATAAAACGAAGAATCTTTAGACTCTATCTCTAAACTGAACTACGACGAATTCTTTTCGTCTTTCACAAATTTCGAACCAAAGATGTAATCTTTAAGTATCTCAGGAAGTCTAAGAACTAACACAATATAAAAACTATGAATCCACGAATATATCCTAACAATATATATTTATTATGACAATAACAAAAATTATTATTACAAAATCATTATCTAAACGAAAAAGGTGTCATATAAGTTTCTTTGACATAAAATGAAAGTTAAATTTACATGTAATTTTTTACTAAATAACGAAATATAACATATGATATATGTATTCTTGTATTTTTCATTCAAAATATATCTAATAAAGTGGTTTTTAATTAAAAAATTATTCAAAATTTTTAATAAATTATTTCGATTAAATTTAAATAAAATCTCATCATCTAATGTTACTTTGTGTATTGAACAATTAATATTTATTTAAGTTTTATAGAAAATTTTGTTAAAGTTTGAAAAAAAATTTAAATTTTTTTAATAATATATTAATTAAATATTAATTTTTTTATTTATGTACTTATAAAAAAATATAAAAATATATGCATACATATATTATTTCGTTATATTTAATAAAAAAATTGATAAAAAAATAATTTTATATACATTTTTATAAATAAATAAATTTAAATGATACATTTTTTTACAAATAAATAAATTATAAATATATTTTCTAAATTAGATTATAAACAACAAATTTGATGTGAACAAAAGACCATATAAACACTACACCAAATTTAATTTGTGCCATGACATTTCATCTTTCTTTTATAAAATATATTTTAATTATATTGCAGTAACATATCAGAATGGTTTTGCCCTACGAGACATTTGGATAGATGGGCGGTTAGGCACTTGGCAGGTATTAGACGGGTCCGGTCAAAATATAAAGTTGACTTTGACCAATTTGGGCAGCAAATAATACGTACGCACTACCTCTTTGACCAATTTGGGCAGCAACTAATACGTACGCATTACATCTTTGACCATTCAAACCTCAAAGCATTGCCAATACCATAAATCAACTAACAACTAGGATGATAATTCGGAATACGAATATAAATGAATTATATTTTATTAAAATTAAATAATAATTTTTTTTGTACTTGTAAAATTATTATTATTATAAATAAAAAAATAAATTATCGAAAATTAATTTAATTTTTTTAACATTAAAAAAAAAATTAAAACTAGACAACACATGTATAAATAAACATAATATGCAAATAGGAAGGAAAAAAAAACCTATTATTGATGATATAAAAAATAGCTCCCAATTTCCAACATACCAGTTTGCTTTAATCTTCTCTCAGAAGAGAGAAAATAGCTAAGCTTGCTCTAATCTACTAGAAGCTAGTTTCTATTTAAGTTGCAAAATCTTAAGGGAAAAAAATAGTTATATGTTAGAATTATGCCATATTACTTAAAAATTAAACATGATTTCCTCTAATTTCATTTTTTATAAAAAGTGATAAAAATGTTATTATTTTTCATTTACTAATTATAATTTAATTTTAATTAGATATTTATTAAATTTGATCGGTCAAAATTAAAAGATTGTTTAACTAGACAATTGTTCAACTAATTAAAATTTGATCCATCGAATACATATCCAATTAAACTAAATAATTATTTATATGGTCAAATTTTTATCATACAATAACTTTTTCGTTGTAACTAAATTGTCACATGTCTAACTAAATAAAAAATTCATATAATTAGTAGAAATTTGGTTGGTGGGTAATCTTATTTATTGGAACCAAATTAAAAAAATATCTAACTAAATTAAATAATTATCCAATTAAACTTATTTTGATAAACTAATGTCCCATTAATCCTAGCTTAATTGGACATATATCCAAATCTTGATAACTCAATTGGATAAGTGACATAGTCCTGACGACAAATTCTTATACATATCGGCAAGATTTTTATCGTCAAATGAGACTTGACCAGTAAGAAGAACGAAGAACGTAAAGAATAACGTTGTAGGACCACGCGTCTGCTTTAGAGCTATCATATCCATACTGAGAAATGGCTTTCAGTGCTATGTATACGGGAGTACCACAAGCAATGTCAAGCAAACCATTATCCAAGTGTTCCTATAAAGCTGAGAGATCGAAATTAGAGACCTTGAGATTCCCTTTATCATCCAAAAGAAGATTTCGAGACTTGCTGTCTCAGTGAGTAATTTCATTTTGATGACAGAAATTCAAAGTCAAAACCAAATGTTGAAAATACTTTCTTGATGCGAGTTCTTTTAATCTTCGACGACCAGAAATCCTGGATAAAAGCTCCCCACTGGTGGCGAGTTCAATAATGATGTAAATCTTGGTTTTGGTGGCCATAACTTCATGGATTTTGATGACATTAGGGTGGTGTTGGAGTCTTTTCACAGTGGAGATTTCTCTGATTATCCGAGGCTCCATATCGACGTCTATGATATTTTTTCTTGTCAATGATTTTGATAGCAACGTCTATGCAGACATTGTCAATCAAAGATCGAGCTTGAAAGATATTACCGAATTATCTCGATCCAATCTCGAGAGAGAGGATGGGCTGGGCATAGGCAAAGTGGGATTGGCAATGAGGGTATGTTTAGGCAACGGTATAATTGGAATAGTATTAAAATTGCAAGATTGGGTCCATTGTACATTAGAAATAGTGATAGGGAGAAAAAATGTATAATTGGACTTATTTTGATTGCTCATGGAAACTATACATTGAACTTATCATTCTTTTACTAGAAAAAATGAAACAATTTATTACCGTGTGATACAAAAAATACATTCAAGACTTCTCCTCTAACCACTAGAGGCCCCAAAACAATCAAAAAATAAGCTGTGGAAACTCCTTCTTTATCATATAGATGTCCATATATGAATATACAAAAAAGCAATTCCAGTAAAAAGAAAAAGAAAAAATATACTACACTACGCAAACAAAATGCAATGAATAAAATGAACCTGATGAGTTGCTTACTATTATTATTTCTTATTTTGTTGTGTCCTAGACCTTCAAAAACCACATGCGTTATTTCTTCAACATAGAAACGATTCGAAAAATGCGTTGTCATCCTTTGGTTCCTCTTTAGGTTTAGGAAACATACTGTCTGAGAGTTGTGATGGATAGTTTCCAAATCCCACAAAACCAAAACTCCCAGGACTCTGCAACATATCTTCAGAGAAGGGTGTGTTTTGGCATTCTAATGATGTGGGTAGTCTTAGATGGTTAAGAGAGCTCACATTAGTAACAGAAGGACGGCTAGTTTGGTATTGTGTCAAAGCAGAAGGCTTTATTGAGGTTGTTGATGTGGTGCTGTTATTGGGCAAAGACCTATTATTGATTGAATGGTTGCCACTTCCTCGGGCTGTCGGAACATCATGGTTGTGCTTACCTTCATAGGTTGTGATCACAGCTCTCAGATCATGAGAAGCTCTTTCAACATGTTTTCTCACTGGACATTCTGGATATGTGCACTTATAGTAGCTCCTACATCGAATAAATATAGAAATGATCGTTAACAAGATTATCTTAAAATTTAATTAGGATAGTATCTCATAGATTCTTTGTGGTTTGTCCAAATTATACTCTCCTCTATTTAGTCCATAGAAAAGCCTTGCAAGTTCTTGTTTGGTGTCAGAAAAAACCTACACTCGATAATGAGCAAATTCAAATATAGTTGGGATTAAGTACTATGGAACCCTAAGCGCAACAAGTGGTATCAAAACTATAGTCAAATTTGAATTAGTGTGCAAATCAAGCGGAAAGCCTCACAAAATTGCATGAAGAAAAATGTTTTTGAGGTAATCAAGAGGACTTAGAAGCAGAGAGATCTTTTTGTATAAAGAAACAAAACTGTTTATCTAAAAGATAAGCATGAAATCAGCATCCGATTTTTAAGCTTTATTATAAGCTATAAACCAAAACCAATGGTTGGCTTCTTAATTAAATGTCATCTAATTACTAAAGACTAGTGAGAATAGGGTAATGTGAATCCGACACTAGGCAGAAGAACATGTAGTAAAATAGTAAAAGTAGAATCTTTAGAGAATTTGTCTTCCATAATTTTGAGGAAGTATCAAATTCAAGACGAAGGTTTTACCTAGGATTTGGATTGCCTTTGACCACTTTCTGCCCATATTTTCTCCATCTGTAGCCATCATCAAGAATATCAATGTCACTGGTTGTTTGAACTACAACTCTTGGTTCTCTCACTGTTTTGTTGTTTCCAGTTGTTGATATGCTTTCATTTTCACCTTTTTTCCTAGAAAATCAAAGAAAGCAGAGTAAGTAGACAGAACCCATAAATATCAATACACAATAAAGATGCCCCAATTGAATTATCACATGAAAACTAGTTGTATAACATTAATCATTAAGAGTTACCATCTTTTCGTGTCAGGTTCATCTTCATCAAATTCATCCCCAACAGACTTGCTTTTCTGAGAGCTCTTATCAAAATCGTCATCCCCAATTGAAATTGAAGAATTTTCTGGTGTGGCAACAGAATCCATTTGTAAACTACCCTGCGTGGCAAAGGATTGATCTGGGGTTTCAATGTTGGAGTTATAAGAAAGTTGAATCGCATGAGAAGCTGATGATTTTCGAGCAGGTTGAGGCTTAGGATGGTTATGAGTACCCTTATAAACTATCTCGGTAATTTGCCCATCGAAAGACCTCTCAACCTTTTTCTTAGTTGGGCAATTCGGGTATGTACATTTGTAATAACTTCTTGGGTTCTCACTTCCTTTCACTTGTTTCTGGCCATATTTCCTCCAATTATGACCATCATCAGATCTCTTGCTTAAAATTTGAGTTGGCTGAGAGTAACTGTTTGATTGGGAACCACCGTTTGTCTGAAGATTATGTTGGATTGCAGCAATCTGAGACTCAATTTTGGGTTTTACCATATTTTTCTCTGAGAAAAACCCATCTGGCTTGTTTTGTTCTTGAAAATCATTAGCCCACGTATGTTGCTGTAACCCAAATAAAAGTACCCAAAAAAGTTCAAGAATGTTAGTACAAACCAGAGCAGAGCAAACAGAGTATTTGAAATCACATAAAAAAACTTCTACATACTGTTTGGATAATAGAGTTTGAAGACTGAAGCAATGAAGAAGATAAAGATGTTATTGTTGGAGGTCTCGTTTGGGTTTGGAAAGTGAAACTTGAGTAGTTATTGTCTTCTTGTTTGACACTCTGCTGATTGTTGTTTCCATAATTGTTTTTCCAATTTGAAAGGTGCGCAGCAAAAGTCCCAGTAGTTGGAGAAGGCAGAATCTAAACATAAAAAGAGAAAATAGAAAATCCATTAGTTTCAATCATGGAAACAAATATGTACAAACTTGATAAGACTAAAAACAGACAAAACATAAAACAGAAACAGACAGCCCAGCAATCAAGCAACATAAATAGCAGAGACAAGTAAAAGTCGAATCAGATATGTTTATAGCTTAAGGACCAAGCTTGTTTCATCAACAATACCAATAAAAATCATATCTTTACCGAGAAATAAAAATTTCAAGATAAACCATTTAATAACATCATCATCATCATCATCATCTATTTCCTCAATTTTCAAAATAACTAACAAAATTAACCGTAGAAACCAACAGAACCGGAAATACTTACATTAGAAGAATTTAGAAGAACAGGGGAGTCAAGAAGCTCAGCTGGGCTTAACCCAGGAGGAATAGCAAAGTAAAAAGAAGGCGATTCGGAGGCTGGAGAAATGGGTAAAGAAGGAGGTGGAAGAGACTTGAATCTGGGCACTCCAGCTCCAGTTCTCTCAGCTATTCGATCTGATAGTCCACGGCGGCTAATAGTATTAGCAGAGATGGTATGAGATGTGTTTTCATTGATGCCAGAGGCCAGAAGGTCGGAGAAGGAGGTGGTCATGAATTGGTGGGTAGAGATGGTGAAACCTGCAGAGTGTGAATTTGCAGAGTCGTCTTGGCTCCCAGAAGAAACGGACATAAGATATAGCTAAAAGAGATTTTTGAGGGAGAAAAAAAAATAAAAAAAAGAAGAGAAAGTGATGTGTTGAATAATATTTAAGAGTATTATTAAATACTTAAATACCAGAACACATAAATAAATTATTTTATTTATGGATGTTGTAAACATAAATTTTTTTAATTATTTTTATATTTATATTATTTAAATTTTATTAATTGTAAATATCATTTAGAAAATTGAATTATTTTTATAATTAAACAAATTATGACGTAGGATATGGGTAATGAAAAAATATAAGATGTTAACGTTTAAAAACGAATAGACAACTTGTTACGTATTGCACAAGAACTTCTTTGTCTTAAGAGGAGCTTTCTCCGAAGTTAGTATGAATTTTGACCGTGGAAGCTTTTCTCACCAAACTGCATTTTATTAGTTTTTTTAGTAATATTATTAAAATAATAATTATTATTATTATTACCACAATAAAATATATATTTTATTTTAATATTAATTATATTTTATTATCATTACTATTAAATAAATTTATGATTAATAAATTATTTTTATATTAATAATAATATATATTATATCAATATCACTATGTTTTATTTTTTTAAGTAATAAATCTTTTGATCTTATATAATTATGATCCTATCATTTTTTCTTTTAACATTTTATTTTATTATTTTAATAATTTTTTTTAATTACTCGTATTACTCATGCACTCGAAAACGCTATGATATACATCGTAATACTTTTTTAGTAGTATTGATATACATATAAATTATAACTTATTTGATTACTAATTAAATGTAAAATTAAATATAAAACAAAAATATTTATTAATAAAGAGTTTAACATTTAAATTATTGTATACATAGAATTACTATTCTTCTTTTATATCTTTATATTTATTTATTTTTGTCAAACCTTGTGTGTTTGACGGGATGGCTACTCGAACTTTTGAATTTGTTTTCTTAATTTTACGAGGGTGTATTATAATAAAGTTTTTTAAGAATTTAATGAATTTAAAAAAAATTAAAAATTTATACATAATTATTTAATTTTTTTAAGAATTTATAAAATTTAATTATATTTAATTAAAACTTTTTAAGATATTTTAAAAGTGTCTAAAAAACTATACAAATTTAGTGATATTTAATTATTATTTTTAAAATTTTATAAAAATATTAAGATATTCAAAATTTCAATAAATTTTAAAAAATCTACTTAATCATAAATTTTTAATAATTCACTATATTTTTTGTTACTAACATTTTTTCATTGTTTCAGATATTTTTTTGGATAGTCAGTTCCAATGCTTCAAACTTTCAGATATATACAAATCTAAGAATATTCAATAAAATGTTAATAACTTTTAAATATTTTAAACATTTTTATGTATAAAAAATATCTATCACCAATAACATATTATCCATCAGATTTTTATTACTTTTTTTCATTTTCCTTTTATTATTTTTTCTCTTTTTCTCCTTTTCCCTTACTCTTAGACTCTTCTCAATTTCTTTCTTTTTTATATTTCTTTCTTATTAATTCTGTTAATATAATTATTTTATATAATTTTCTTTTAATAATTATTAAAGATCAATGATATAAAAATAATAATTTTTATTATAAGTTAAATTGTGCACATATCTCTTTTCAATTAATGCAAATTCGTTATTATTTTTATAAAAACTCTGAATATTTTTACAATCAATAAAGAATATAGATTTTATTAAATTTATATAGAATTTTTAAAAATTTAACTAAGTATATGTTGAAGTCAAAGTCTATTAAAATTTGTAGACTTTTTAGAATTTGGAATCTATCAAAATTTATCTAAATTCTAATAGATTTTTTTTTTTAAATTTAATAAAGTATATGTTGAAATCTTTAAAAACTATAAACTTTTTAAAATTTAAAATCTAACTTAAATACTAATTGAATATGTAAGAGAGTAAAATAAATATATTTTTCCTTAAAATAAATTGCTAGGTCTTTAAAAAATGTTTTTGCAAGTTAGAAATTTTATCCTTCAAAAAAATAAGTTTTTACATTAAGATTTCATTTTTAATTCTTTAAGAAAATATTTTTTTATGTTATTAAAAATATGTGTATTATATTTTTAAATATGTATTAAATATATATTTTTATAGTTATAAAAAATATATATGTATTGTATAATAAATTAAAAATAAAATTATATCTATAAAAATAATTATATTATTCACTTAAAACTAATATGTTTTTTGAATTGCATATTACCTTATAGGTAAATTCGCCAATTACACCTGTCTGATTAGTAGAGGGTTCATTTACCATCTAATTATATATATTGTTTTTATACATAAGAACACATTTTTTTTAGCATTGTTATTTTTAAAATAAAACACTGATAATATATAGAATAATTTAAGATTTTGCTTAATAATTTAATATTATAATATTTTTTAAATGTAGATTTTACCCTACTTTTAGCAAATATTATTCTGAAAGTAGGATTATCTTTTTTTCTTTTCCATTTTAGTACATATATAAAATCAATTTATAAAGTTAATTATTTCTAAACTTTATTAATTATATATCTACTAAGCCAAAACTGATATCACAAAATAATTAAGAATGAAATTATAAGATAAGGTTATTGTCACACTGTATTTTATTATTTTTAAAACATATTTATTGTTAAATTTAAAAATTATCAAAAATACATTTTTATCTTTAACATATTTAGTCTATGCCAATTAAAATTTATTAAGAATACTTTTGATAATTTTTAAAATTAATATTAAATATTTCTTGGAAAGAACAATATAAGATGCTGTAATAACACTACTCAAATTATATTTTTCAACATAAAAATCTTTATACATCAATTTGTATGTTAATAACAACTAATGTTGCGTTTAATTATAGGTTTAACAATGGTGGATCCACTTATTCAAGCTAATAACTTACTTACAACATCAGTTGTTATATAATAAAAAATTAATACATACAAAAATGTTTATTTTTAAAGGGTAACGATACTTATCTGCATCCACTTTCTTCATCATGATGCTCTCAATTAAAAATATATATTAGGTAACTAAAACAGCTTATGCAGAAACGGAAAATAAATAGAATTGAAAAGGATGAAAAGATGACAAAAATGGGGTTAGGGATTTGAGAATTGAGAAATTAGGAGAAAAGAGATAAATATAAAAAAAATGACATTTTAATTCATAGTCTGGTTTGAATATAAATGTACAATCATAGATCTTATTTACAGAATTTTTTGATTGAAAATTAAATCCTAATCTCTAATTTAAAATTCAATTAAATCTTAATCTCTAATTTAAAATAGAATTTGAAAATCAATCATGTAATTAATAAATATATAAAATTTTAACAAAATATTTACTCTAAACTTTTAAAATTTCAACTTATTTTTAATAATAATTAAATAATTATAATTATCGTAATTTATTTATTATTGACTCCCACTGTTTACCCCGTCTACAAAAAACTTGACTCTTGGCAAGTGGTGAAGAAGTAAACGAAATTTCAAGAATAGCTTCAATATCTATGGCTATGGCACGAGGAACAACAAATATTGTGATAATTAATCATACCTCATCTTACAAAATAGTCATCAATAATAAAGAAAACACTTACATGCCCCAGTTATGAATCAAAACAGTTCATTTAAAATGGGAATGTATAGTTATATAAGTAAAAAAATTTAGTAAACAAACATTAGATTTGACAAATGAATTCGCTGAAGGCTCAACAATATGAATATGGGGTTCAAAAGAAGACAATGAGGAGTTTTTTTATAAGATTCTCAAGAATAATAACAAGCCGGGTTAATCTGTTGGTCTTGTATCAATTAAGGCATACGATTATTTAGTAGGGATGTGTAGTTCACTAATTAAAAATTAAATATTAAAATCGATTAGTTGAATTAACTTTAAATTGATAGATTTAAAATTTAAAGTCGATTCAATGAATTAACCGACTTTAAGTTTCAAGTTAATTCACATATTTAACCAACTTAAAATTTTGTATTTTTTTCACATTTTATTTATTTTCTATTATACTTAGAACTTGTATTCGATTACATAATACCAAAAAAAATCAAAATTTATCTAATAAAATTCAAATAATATAAATAATTAAAAAATTAAATATTAATTAATTATTTGAAACTTGTCAAATGTTAATCACATAAAACAATACAATTTTGTCTCTCTCCTTTGTTAATACTAACAATGCACAATTTCATAAATTAATAATTGTCATTATTAATATATTCTCTTTTTATTATAATAAAGTAATTTGAATTTGAATTTAATTTCATTATAACCACTCAGATATATGATGATAAAGAAAAGATATGTAAGAGATTTGTACAATGAGCATTCTAAATCTCTATATATACATACATATAAAATAAATGAGATACATAATCTCATCATAATAATTATAAATTATTTAAAAATCTCATAAATACAAATGCAAATACAGTGAACAATCAAACAAATCTCTTTAATTTATTAATACAAAAAATTATACACATAAATAATAACACATTTTAGACTTTTAGAGAATATTATTAGTGTTGTACAGGCTGTAAAACTAGTGTAAATCAAGTTGTAATTTAATTGTTAATACCAACTGTTATATTCAAAGATTAGTGGACATTTGTCTAATTTCTTATTCCTATTTATAGTGTTGTATTATAGTGTTATAATATCATCAGAATTAACAGAGAATAAAGAGTAAGAATATAATTCAATTTATCTCCATCATCTCTCGTAATATAATCTTTATGGTATCAGAGCATTTCTGAAATCCAATTTTTTTTCTCACTAATTCTATGTGAGGAAGTTTTTTTTTTCTCTGAAATTCACTCTCTAAGTTGAGCTCAAATCTGTATCCAAGAGTAGTGCAAGCATTCCTAGAAACTAGGATTTTGCAACATCAACAAAGGAGCTTTTGCTCAGGTTTTTTAGTTCTCAACCGAGTCATCGCGAATTCCATCTCTGCTCAGACCAGTTATCATCGCGAGTCACCGACCACCCAAAATCATGAAACTCAGGCCATCTTCGCAAGCCATTACCCACATCTCATCGACCACCCAAAATCGTGAGACATCAGTCATTCAATCACGCAAAACTCAGGCACCATCAGACCATTTATCCATTGTCGTCGCTGACCATCTGTCTATGGTCATCATCAACCATCTGTCCATCGTCGTCGATCATCTGGTTCATCGTCATCGTCATCTGGTTCAGTCAATAAGTCGCACAAATCCTAGTTCCAAAATTGGTTCCTATATTTGCATTCTGTTTCCAATACGCATTACATTTTGTTTTTATATTTGTGATTTAACCTAACCTGGCCCATTCAGCCCAACCCAACCCAGTAACAAATTTCAGCCTAACTAATCTAATAAAAAATTTCAGCCCATATCAACCCACATTGGTAGGCCCAAATCAACCCACATATAAACCTCACTTAAAATAACACCAATGGCCACAGGAAAACCTGTAATTACTAGTTCCACAGAAAACAATCTTCTACCCATCACTAGTCACAAATTAAATGGGCACAATTACCTTTAGTGGTCCCAATTCATCATGATGTTTATATATGGAAAAATGAAAGATGATTATCTCACTAGAGATGTAGTAGCCCCGAACAAAGACAATTCGCAATACAGAACATGGAAATATAAAAATAATATGGTGATGTATTGGTTGATAAATTCCATGACAAACGAGATTGGAAATAACTTTATTCACTACAAAACTACCAAAGGAATAAGGGATGCCGCTAGAGACACTTATTCTAATTCTGATAATATGTCTGAACTATTTGAGATCGAAAGCATCCTCCATGATCTTCGTCAAGGAGAGTTATCAGTTACCCAATACTTTAACTCTATCACTCGACGTTGGCAGCAATTAGACCCCTTTGAGGTTCATGAATGGACATGTCCAGCAGACAACATCTTATACAAACATATTATTGACAAGAAGTGGGTTTTCAAATTTTTATTGGGGCTCAATAAAGATCTTGATGATATGCGCGGAATAATTCTAGGAACAAAACCCTCGCCCAACATTTGTGACTAGAGAAGGATCTGCACTTACTATTCGAGGACATCAACACTCTCATACTGTAAACAAACGTCATCGTAGAGGAAGACCTTGGTGTGATCACTACCGTAGACCTGGTCACACTAAGAAAACCTGCTGGAAAATTCATGGAAAGCCAACTGATTGGAAACCACCCTCCACACAGCACATGAACAAAGAAAGTTATGGAAAAACTGTCTCCAAATCTCATGGAACTATGTCCCCTGAATCTGCTCTGTTTAGCAAGAAATAGATTGATCTCCTCCATAAATCATTTGGATAGTCCTTGTCCACATCATCTGCCATTATAGCTCAATCGGGTAACACTCTAAACGCTCTTGGTGTGAAACAGGTTATGAGACCATGGATTGTTGATTCAGGTGCTTCACACCACATGATGGGTGATGCTTCTCTTCTCATTAATCTTAAAACCTACCAAAATGACCACATTGTCAAAATTTTCGATGGTTTAGTATCAAAAGTAACCGAAATTGGTTCAGCTAAAATTTCAAACTCCTTTATTCTAGATTCTATAATTCTTGTTCCCATACTTGATTGTAATCTTGTATCAATTATTAAACTCACCCGTGATAAAAATTGTATGACTAAATTTGTTCATAACCTATGTGAATTTTAGGACTTGGATTCGGGGAAGATGATTGGTAGTACTAAAGAATGCTCGGGACTCTATCTCCTACGAAGTGAAGACCCTCCAACAATACAAACCCTTCAAGATGTATCCGAAGTTTCTTATCAGAATAAAATTTTGTTAAATCTTAATTCCAATAATGATGGTGAAATCATGTTGAATCACTATCGCTTAAGTCATCCTAATTTCCTAGATTTACAAAAAACAATTCCCTTCATCCTTTAGAAATAAAAATTCAAAGATTTTCAATGTGAAGTATGTCAATTTTCAAAACATGTTAAAACTTCATATCCTAATCTTTCACATAAAAAATCACATCCTTTCTCATTGATTCACACTGATATTTGGGGACCTTCTCGAATCAAAAACATCACAGAGATAAGTTGGTTCATTTCATTTGTAGATGATTATACTCGAATCACTTGGTTATTTTTAATAAAAGAAAAATCTGAAGCAGGTCAAATTTTTAAAAATTTTAATACCATGATTCAAACCCAATTTCAAACAAAAATCCAAGTATTGAAATCTGACAATGCTAAAGAATACTTTTCTTCCACCCTTACTGATTATCTATTAAGTCAAGATATTGTCCATCTAAGCTCTTGTGTTGACACACCTCAACAAAATGGGGTGGCTGAAAGGAAGAATAGGTATCTTCTCGAGGTAGCTAGATCCCTCATGTTTACAACTCATGTCCTTCAAAACTTTTGGGGGGAAGTTGTTCTTACAACTACCTATCTTATTAATAGGATGCTCTATCATGTTCTCATGTTTAAAACACCTATCAATACTCTACTTGAGTCATACCCACACACCCAAATTGTGTCCCATATTCCATTTAAATTTTTTGGATGTTCTGCTTATGTCCATGTACATCATAGAGGTAAACTTGATCCCCGAGCCATCAAATGCATATTCATTGGATATTCATTGTACCATAAAGGATACAAATGCTTCTCTCCTATCACAAAACAATTCTATAATACAATGGATGTCACATTCTTTAAACAATATCCATACTATTCCAAACCTACCATTCAGGGGGAGAACGTAGGTAATGAATACCAGCTTTGGAATAAAATAACCACTCAGTCTCCCAAAAATCCTATCCCGCAAATTTAAGAGAGTGAATCGATGTCTCAAATAAATACTTTTAATAATCCCAATGAATCCTCAACTTCGTTACCAATAGATCCAAACTTCCATGTCCCAAACAATGATCTTCTTGTCTACTCTAGGAGGAAAAAACTCAAGAAAGAGCGGAGAACCGAGTATATCTTAAGCCAGTCCAGTAATCCAACCCGAGTACAGGCCACTTTGACAATTCACAAGGTAACATCCTTGAACCTTCTATTATTGAGTTACCTCATAATGATTTAAATTTTCCAATTACTATAAGGAAATGTGTAAGATCTTGCACAAACCACCTCATCTACAACTTTGTTTCCCATAAAAATATCTCACCAAGTTATAAGACATTTATCAGCAACTTTGATCAGATATAGGTTCCAAATTTTGTTCATAAATCATTTCAGGTACCTGAATGGAAGACAACTATTCGTGAAGAACTTAGTACCTTAAAAAAATAAGACTTGGGAGATCACAAAAATACCATCGAGAAAACAAGTTGTTGGGTGTAAATGGATCTTTACAATCAAACACGAAGCAAACAAGAGTATAGAAAGACTCAAAGCTCACCTTATGGCTAGGGGATTTACTTAGACATATGAGATTGACTATCAGGAGACTTTTGCACCTGTAGCAAAGCTCAACACTATTCGTGTTCTTCTCTCCCTAGCATCTAACTTGGATTGGCCTCTCTACCAATTAGATGTCAAGAATACATTCTTTAATGGTGATCTCGAAGAAGAAGTCTACATGAACATTCCTATTGGAATTGAATCTCCTATTCCAACCATTAGAGTCTAAAAACTTAAGAAATCCTTATATGGATTGAAATAGTCTCCACGTGCTTGGTTTGATAGGTTCTTTAAAGTTCTGAAGAGATATGGGTACAATCAATGCCAATTAGATCACACACTATTCGTCAAACATTTCTCCAATGACAGAATAGTTATCCTAATTGTGTACGTAGATGATATTGTTCTAACAGGTAATTCTACAATTGAGATGAATAAACTCAAAGAATTCCTTTCCAAGGAATTTGAGATCAAAGATCTAGGCAATCTTAAATATTTTTTAGGAATGAAAGTAGCACGAACAAAAAAGGACATATCTATATCTCAAAGGAAATATGTACTTGATCTTCTCAAGTAAACTGGAATGATGGAGTGTAAACCAGTAGAAACTATGATGGATTCTACAGTAAAACTTGGAATCAAAGAAAATAGTACACTTGTGGACAAAGGTCATTATCAAATATTAGTGGGAAAACTCATTTACCTATCTCACATTAGACCAGATATTGGTTTTTTCAGTAAGTGTTGTAAGTCTATTTATGAAGAGTCTCACTGAAGAACACATAGAAGCGGTCTATCGTATACTCAGGTATCTCAAGATGACACAAGGAAAAGGATTATATTTCTCTAAGAATCTCACTAGAAAAATTAAAGTCTTTGCAAATGCTGACTGGGCAGGCTCTATAGTGGATCATAGATCTACCACTAGATATTGTACATTTGTATGGGGAAATCTTGTAACTTGGCGAAGTAAGAAATAATCAGTAGTTGCTCGAAGCAGTGCATAAGCTGAATTTAGAGCTATGACTCATGAGAAATGAATGTGGTTAAGAAGACTACTCAATGAACTGGATTTCATAACTCTTGAACCTATCAACATGCATTGTGACAATCAAGATGTAACTACAATAAGAATTGCAAAAAATCCAATTCATCGTGACCGAACCAAACAT
Source organism: Hippophae tibetana (assembly GCA_037013495.1). Classification (NCBI taxonomy): domain Eukaryota; kingdom Viridiplantae; phylum Streptophyta; class Magnoliopsida; order Rosales; family Elaeagnaceae; genus Hippophae; species Hippophae tibetana. The sequence continues at coordinate 14,179,933 of CM072809.1, read as the reverse complement.
GTAAAAATTGATCGTCATTTCATTAAAGAAAAGTTAGATAGAAAAATTGTGGACCTACTACATACATCTACTAATCATCAAATTGTAGATATCCTTACCAAAATGTTACCTCGAACAATCTTCGAAGAATTAAGTTGCAAGTTGGGAATGATTAATATCTATTACCCAACTTGAGGGGGAGTATAGACTTTCAGAGAATATTATTAGTGTTGTACATGTTGTAAAATTAGTGTAAATCAAGCTGTAATTTAATTGTTGATATATTCCTAGATTAGTGGACATTTTTCTAATTTTTTATTCCTATTTATAGTGTTATAATATCATCAGAATTAATAGAGAATAAAGAGTAAGAATATACTCCAATTTATCTTCATCATCTCTCGTAATATAATCTTCACACATAATATACAAAAAAAATAAAGAAATATAAATAATAAGTGTAAAATGATTCATAGAAATACTTACAAGAGTAAATGAAGTGACAAAATGAAGGAAATGAAAAAAAATGTTTCCTAAGTGAGAAAATGAGTATAATTTTTTTGAGTATTTCCCTTAAAAAATAAAAGATCTAAAAGATAAATTAAAGAAGAAGAAAACCCACTAAACGATACTAGAATTGATGATTGTAGGTGATTAGAAAATGAGAAAGAATGTCGGAAGAATGTCGATTGGTTTTGGGTTTTTGAGTGTTTACAATGCTGGAATGTTCTGTCTAATGAGAAGAGAGAAGAAAAAAAAAAGAAAATATCTACGTGTGTAGCGTCGATTGATATGTTAAATCGACACTACCCGTAGGACGTAACATCGGTTCTACGTATCAATCAACGCTATCCACGTGTAGTGTTGGTTGACACGTAGAACCGATGCTACGTCTTACGTGTAATGTCAGTTCAACACATCAACCGATGCTAAAATTTACGTGTTTTAAACCTATTTTTTAACGAATCGACTTTAAATTTATTATAAATCGGTTTTCTCCAAAAATTTACTTTAAATTTTGACTTAAATACCACATTTTTTAGTAGTGGATAAGCGGTATCTTTTCTCGGTGATTTAGTTTGGGGGAATGCTATTAATACTTGAGTTAAGAAGAGATTAATTGGCTTAAGAGGTGACTTAAAATACTTTTTTATTATAATAAATTTGTCAACTGTTTTTTACGGTAACACCTTTAAGTACCTTTTGAAGTAGTAACTAAAAGTATCTCACTTGTTTCTAACTTTAGTTCGTTGACTTTTTTTCCGAAAATATTCAGAAATTTTATTCAATTTTCTCACAATTATTTTTGAATAATTAGACAATCATTGTCATCTGTTGAAAACTATTGTTTGAATCTTTGGGTAAAATCATTAGAAACATGAGAAAGATGACACATATGTGGGTTGAATTGGTTTGTATGTGGGATGATAATATCATAATTTGACGGTTATATCTCAATGTGAAAAATTAAAGAGTGATATTCAATATCAAACTTTATGTTAAAAGAAAAAAACTAAGGTAATTTATTTTAAAAAAATAAATCCCTTGAATTAGTAACGATATCACATTTAACTTTATGAAAGTAGTTACTCCAATACAAATGGACAAAATATCTTGTCTCATATAGGTATATCATTGGGTGTTAGGTACAAAAACCTTCAAGGACACTAATGATGTTGAATACTATTGTCAAAGATTTTATATAAAAGATTATGAAATTACGTTAATGGGGTAATGTTCATTAAGAACGAGTTTACAGGGCCTATCATGCAGTTCAAATTTGTATGGACATTTAAAGGAGGAGGCATTTCACCACATGACAACCATGATATTAAGGTTCATGGTGGTATAATTGATGGTGATGATTAGGGGCATATTTATGCATAAATCATTTTTTTCACTTTAGGCTATAATACGAAGAAGGGTGTACGAGAGTATTAATGAATAGAATGATAAGTTATTTCATATTCTAAGACATGTTCGTCTATTATCTTTTCAAAATAATCTAATTGTATTTCATATTCTAGTTCTTGTAAACACTAAGAAAAAGGGGACAAGATTGGTTCTTTCATCAAATTTGGAAGTATATATCATAGTAAATGTCTAGTGAAAAATAATACTTCTTTCACAATAAGGCAAATAAAATTCATAAGAATCTCTAAATTAAGCATCCTTATGCATCTTTACGGTCTCGTTCACTAGTAGGATAAGTGCTTATAGTTTGAGGATGGCTATATTTTTTTCTTTTAATAAAAACTGGCTAAAACGAAAAGGAAAACATTTTAATTGTAATACTAATACAATTTTATAAAATTTTATACTAAATATAACTAAAGAAACTCAAATGAAATGAGTAGAAACCAAATCTAGTAAAATAGCAGTAGAAATGGTCTAAATATGATTGAACTGGACAATTGTCCTCTTGAGCCAGACTGGTTGCATGGTTTGGGCTCGAGGTCTTTGACCGAACCATACTATTTTGTTTTGTGCTGCTTTTTTTCAAAGAAAGATTTTTTGTCTTCAGATATGATCAAACCAGTGCCACCCTATTTCTTTGATAAATATTTTGTTTGAGCTTTTTATTTATTTATTATTTACTTTTATCTATATCTATCTATTACTCTATGTAAAATAGAGAAGTTTCTCTTCTTGGTATTCCATTAACTATTGTTTGATATGAATAATTCTTTATTTTTTTTCTATTTTTTTATTCTTTATGCCTATTCATACTTTTTTTCTTGACTGGAAAATGACTATACCTACATTTATATATAAGCTTTTGGAGTCTTTTTTTTTTCTTTTGTAATTATTTTTATAATTATCTATTAGTATATATATAGAAAGAAGAGGTGTTGGTTAAATATCTATTTGACCTTTTTACTTGTTTGATGTTTTAATTTGTATACCTATTTTTATTACTTTCTTTTAAATTTTACTTAACAATACTATAATAAATAAAAACTGTGATGAGAAGACTAATTAAAAAAAATGCAAAATACATCAAAAAGTAGTATATTTAATTTATGAAAAAATTTGTTTTCAATCCCTCTATTAGCTTTATGTAGCATGACCTCATGAGCAGAGTAATCATTAGAATGACACTTCCTATGTACCTAAAAACTCTGAAGAAAAAATGACTCAATGCTGTGATATAGGTACGAGGTAGAGCCGTAGAGGCATGATATATATATTTAAATGTAAATTCATTATGTTTTTGCAATTTTTTTCTTTATTTTTCTACTATATCTCTCAATATTGGTTATAATAATGGGTTATAGTTTTAATGTAAGAATAAAGAATGAAATCAAGATAGGATATTTAAAAAAAGAAGTTTAGGTTTTTAATGAAATCAAGATAGGATTCAATATTACATTTGTAATCCATAAACAAATAGAAATTGCATTTAACAAATTATATTTATGGATTACAAACTTAATAATTTCTTTTTTAAGAAGCAATTAAGTTTCTTTTCTCTTATTAAATACAAAAATATTACAAAATCCATGACTGTGATGATAGGATATAAAATTTAACTTTTTTAAAAAAACATTATAAGAATATAACTAATATTAAATTTTGAAAGGCCATAGTTTTTGCTAATAAAATTATATACCACATAAGTATTTTATATTAGATTATTTGTTTGTTTAATCCCTTAAATTATAAATAATATCATTTAGCTCCTTAGTTTTATAAAAAAATCAATTGATAATAAATTATATTATTTTAATAATTTTTTATTTAAAATATTATTATTATTTGTCAAATAATTAATACGCGATTAAAATACAAGATTTTAACGAGAATAAAAATATAATATAATATAAAATAGTTTAAGAAATATAAATAAATATATCTTAAATTTTAATAAAAATTAAAAATTAATAAAATATCAAAATAAAATAGTGGTAATTAACAAATATTAAAAACCAAATATTTTTTATTTTTTCTCATAAAATTGTAATTTTACCTTATTAAATACTAATATTTTAATCGCACTTAATTACTTAATATAAAAATAATAATATTTTACTAAAAAAATAATTAAAATAATATATTTTTTTTCTTTTTCTTTTTATCATTTTTACAAAATTAAGGAACTAAATGATAACATTTTTAATCTAAAGAACTAAATAACATAAATAATTTAATCTAAGACGGTCTCTTGTCAATAAAGAGAGGAAGTTATTATTTTCATAAAAGAAATATTAATGAGACTATAATTTAAAAATTTCTTAATAGTTTTAGATAATAATATTGTCATAATTTAAATTATTAATACCATAAAAACTTTTATTAATGATAATTTTATATAATAATAGTGCCACTAGATTGTAATTAATTATAGTAGTAAAATAATCAATTCACCTACTTTTATTGTGACTAAAAATGTCAAACGAGATGTTCAATCTAACTCAATTTATTTAAAATTAGTCTATTGAATTTATGAACTAAAAAATTCTAACTTACTTATCTCACAAACTTACTTAAGTAGCTCATTAGCTCATTTGACACATATATATTAAATTAAAAAGTTAAAAAGATATGAAAAAAAATAAAGAAGTTATCAAAATATAATTATTAATCATTACTACAAAGTTGATAAAAATGTTAATATTAGTCAAATTAAGAAATAAAATAAATAACAACTGATTTTTCGATAATAAAATAAAACACAAAATTAAATTAAATTTATATAAAAATATTTCAATAAATATAGAATTTCAAAACAAATAATAATTTAAAACACACACAATATAATTAAAATTAAATAGATAATCATTGATTCAATTTTAAAATTTAAATTATATTAATTTATAATTAAATCTATATCATTAAAAATAACAAATAGTTTATTTTATAAGAAATGTTACAATTTTAAATTTTGAGTTTTTTAACGAAGTTATGCTTATTTTATTGGATATTGTTCATATATATTAAATATTTTTGAAATATAAATTGTATTAATTTATAAAATAATTATTCATTTTATATATCATTATAAATCTCTAAAAGTTTAGTTTCTAAGAAATTTTAATGTTTATGATTTCTAATTTTCTATAAAAAAATTATACACATTGTTACTAATGATTGTTCATATTCAAAAAAATATTATTGACTCGTTTTTAAAATCTAAACTGTAATAATTCAAAAAAAATTATGAATCATTTCATATATCATTAAAAAAAATTAGAAGTCTAGGTTGTAATAAATTTTACTTTTATAATTTAGAGTTTTTTTACATAAAGTTATGCACATTTCACATATGATTGTTCAGATTTAGAAGAATATTTTTGAATCATTTTTAAAAAATAAACTACACTAATTTACAAAATTTATAAATAATTTCATATACGATTATAAATTTATAGAAATCTAGTTTCTAATAAATTTGAAGTTTAAAATTTTTAATTTTTTATAGAAAGTTATGCTTATTTTACTAATAATTATTTAAAGTAGGTAGAACATTTTTGACTCATTTTTAAAATATAATGTATTATGTTATAAAATATTATGAATTAATCATTTCATATACTATTAGAAATTTCTAGAAGCCTAATTTCTAAAAACAATTACGGTTTGTTATTTCTAGTTTTCAATATAAAATCATGTTCAATTTAACCAAACTTAGTTTAAAAAGTTAAAAATTAAAAATTAGTTATGAAATTAATAATTTCTAATTTTCAAGTTAAAACTAGAAATTGGTTATCAAATAACTTTTTTTTCAAAATATTTTAAATTGAAAATTTAATTTAAAAATCAAGAATTAGAAATTAGGAATTAAAATAGTTATAAAACATATTTAAATTTAAAATAATTTAAATGAGTTCAATAAAAAAAATTAAATAAGCTGTTTAACTTAGCTCACATATAAATGAATTCAACTCAATTTATTTAAAAATTTGATAAAAAGAGCTTGACGGAGACAATTCAATCAAATTCATTTAACACATCTAGCTATAAAAATAACAAAAATATTTGTGATAATATCACTACTAATAATTTAATGTTGTAATATTTTTAAAATATAAATATTGTTAGGATATTAGTGGAAACATTTAGAGATCAATAATTTTAATTAATAAATTTAACTAGTTATATTTTATTATTGAATTACTTTCATCTAATGATAAATATATGTTTTTGTGTTATTTAGTTTTTAGCTTAATTTTAGAAGTTATTAACTAATTTAAATTGTGATAGCAGCTGTAATATTGATTTAAATTATTCTATAATTAAGATTATTAGTTAAATTTATTGGTTAAGATAATATGAAAAAAGTTTCATAAAATGATTATTTTTATCAACATATATGTAAATTATTGATATTACAATGAATCTCACACTAAAAATTATACAATAAATTTGAATTCCAAGTAATAAATAGTTAGACAATACCTAACTTCCAACTCCTAAAATTGTTTAGGTCCTTATTATCACAAAAAGAAATATATTGTTTCTCTTATTTTAAAGAAGTGAAATATATTTTAAATAATAACCTGTTAAAACTAAAAAATAAAGGTGGATTGGTTAACAAATTATATTATATGTAAGTTGAAGGACGCATGGATACAAATCAAATATAAGATACTTAGAGGAAAGAAGTGATTGACTTTGTGCGTAATTTTTATGCCAGTAAGATACAACTCGTTTACATAATTTTTGAAATTTTCTCGAACGATAGGATTCATATTTAAGAGAGAAAAAAAGATATAAATTGCATCTAGAAACATATAAATTTTGATTACCCATTGGTGCATCTAGAAGCTACATCATCAACAGCTCAGACTCATAACGTACGTGTTAAAGTGGGGCGATTTTTGTGCGTTTGCTTTTTCTACAGTTTAGGAGCTGGCCAGCTATGTAATCATAGATATACTTTTTTTTTTTTTGTGTGTGTGTGGAAAAGTTGCTATTGCGTGAGAGACTTTAGGTCCTCATACCCAACTATGTATTTTGGTCTCTTTTAAACAGTTTAATTTACAGCCGTGCTATTTCATATACCAAACTCTTATGCACTTTTTCCTAGGAAAAAAAATCATTCTTGACTTTAAGAGCAACAAAAATAAAGTGGTTGAAAAAGTCATTATAATTATTCATATATATTATTTTTAATTTTTTATTAAAAAACATATATTTTTTATATTATATTAAAAATATATATATGTATTATATTTTTAAAAATATATATTACGCAACACGTGAATGGAGTTAAAAATAAAACTTAAGCATGAAACTCAATTTTTACAGGGTTATATTATCCAATTAAATTTAAAAGTTAATTTAGTTATGAATTAAAATATTAGAGTTTAATTGATTTTATAAAATAAATAAATTTTTATCCGTTATAATTAAATTTTCTTATAACTTTCTGTTTAAAATCATAATTAATTAAATGAATATTGATACCCCTTGATGTTGGGAAAATCAGTTGCTCCAACGACACATTCTATGGCGTGATATCAGTGGCATTGAAAAGTAATTGACAAGAAGAGATTGGTGGTGGTTGTTTTCTTAATAGAAGAGTCTCCAAATGACAAAATTGATAGTGGCAATCAATCTATGCCACTGCTGATGCCTTCCTCAATTTGGTTGTGATAAGATGAGAGTGACAATCAATCTTTGCCACTGCTGATGCCTTTCTCAATTTGGTTGTGATAAGATGAGAGTGACAATCAATCTTTGCCACCGCCAAACTCTTCTCGTTAAGAGCTTTCAAGCACCATTAATATTTCCTCCACCAAAAATGTTGTTTCAAAGTCAAAGTTGATCAAACTATAGAATGAAATTTGGATTCATTGTTTTCCCAAATGGTTGGGTCGTGAAAGAGCCTGCCTTCAACAGTGTATTTGAAAACATATTTCCAGCTAATTCCAATATTTCTATTTTTGAAAATTATAATATTTTTCCTTATTTTAGTTTATCTCTTTCCTATATTTAATTTTTTATTTATGTTTTTAATTCCAATATTCTATTTTCAAAAATTATAATATTTTTTTTCTTTATTTTAGTTATTTTTTTTTCTAGATTTATATTCCTAATCGAAATTAAGGTTTGAAGCATGTATAAAGGATTGTTTTTTTCATTATAAATTAAATATTATTCAATAAATAATTTTCTTTCTAAAACTTATTTATCTGTATTTGAGGATTCGAATGATTTTTCCAAGAAATAAGGAACACCAAGAAACAAGTGGTTCCTTAATTCTTTATAAGTTTTCGCTACGTCAGTGGGTATCGGAGTAGGTTTAATCTTGTTCATATGGCAAATACACATAACGAATATGAAGTCCTTGACGGCAGTGACCATAAGGAAAATATGGTTCCAATATGAGACTCAACAAGCGCAACATGAGACGCAACAAGCATTGCAAGAGGTCCAAACAGATCTTACTAGGTTAATAGTAGGAAATAATCAACGAGACAATGGTCTTATGAATCGCTAACATTATCGAGGGAGGACAAAAGTTGTTCGTGAATGTCATCCAAAGATTTCACATAGGCAACTAGCCTACGAAGATAACCTGAGTGAGGATGAAGAAGATGTTGAATCTATATTCCGACATAATCAGATGGGTTACCAATGGGCACAGGATCGACATACCTTTCATATGAATATGGATCTGCCTAATTTTAATGGTCAATTTCGAATCGAGGGGTTTCTTGATTGGTTGGTGTTATTCGAGCGGTTTTTCAATTATATGGATATCCTTGAAGACAAAAAGGTGAAATTAGTCGCATATAGACTAATGAGTGAGCTTCTTCTTGAGAGCAGTTGCAAATTACACAAATGTTACAAGGAAAATGGATGGTTTGAACATTGACTTAAATAAGACGAATATTACAATCAAGATATCTGTCTCCATATTATGAGCAGATCATGTTTCAACAATATCCAGATTGTAGGCAAGGAAGTAAGACAATCGAGGCTTACCCAGAAAATTTCACAGGTTGTCATCCCATAATAATTTGTTGGAAACAGATGTGTAACAAGTTGCTAGGTTTGTTAGGGGACTTCATTGGGCTATACAAGATCGAGTTACAATGCAAACAATCTATACTTTAATCAAAGTCATTGCGTTAGCTATTAAAGTGGAAACTCAATTGGATAGGTCGAAGGCGACAAGTGTAGTAAAAAATTCCTTTTATTCTAATTGTCATGCAGTAAATAAAGGAAAACTCACAATGACTCAACCACTTTTATCTAACACCACTCGATATTTTTAGTTTGGATCCTTCTTTAATATTGGTATTGGATATTTTTCTTCATGGACTTGGCGAGGTTTTCTAGAGGATGAGCTATTGATATTTGAAAGGACCTTTGGCTCCCTAATCTGTCCACTTTTCATTCTATTTTTACACAGTGTTGAAAGGATTCATTAGGTTATACGACTTATTGACTCCGAGCATAAATATTAGAAGGTTTTTCTTGTGAACTAGATATTTGAACCAATTGATTTTAATAAAATATTAGGAATCTAGATTGCTCCTCATTTGAAAGATGAACTTATTTGATATTTTACCTCACAAGGAAGTTTTTATGTGAATTTTGCTTATATATTGGCATGTGATATCCTTAGATGGAATATTTAGGTGTCGAATGGTGTGGCTAACCTCACTCAAAAGTCTATTTGAAATCTTAAAGTTTCTCCCAAGATCCATCAACACGTTGTCAGTAAGAGATATTAACTATAATTTGTATGGATTTATGGAAGATTTAGATTTATCATAATAATTTAATTTATCAACATTAAGTGTTTGACCATAAAGGGATGATTTCTATAGCTAAATATGATGGGGTTTTTTTTACAATTCAACTTCTAGTTAGCATTATTGGTTTCTAGCTAGTTTTATCTTAATGATTTTGAATAATATTATTTGTATTTGTTATTTGGTGCACTTAAGTTTTTTTGAATGAATATAATATCTAATGATTAAAAAAAATTAATGGACCCAAAAACTGGTTAAAATACAGTTTTATTGAACCAAGGTCTATTGTACTGATTACAACATTATATAGTTGATAATGAAACTATGGAGAAACGGTTGGATCATTTAAAGCATTTAGTTGCATATTAATACATGTACAAGCAACGCGCTAGACCCAATTTTATCTATACAGTAAAACCTAAGCTGGCAGAAGAGCTTATCCAAAAAGCGTATTAACGTGCAAGAAGATTAGACAATTCTGATCAATTTTTATCACATTCATGTACCAATTATTTGGTGAACAGATGATAATAACATAAAAATATATATAAATTAATTAATATTTATGATTTAAAATATTTAAAATTAATAACTATTTATCTTAATTCATGTATGTTAATTTATATTAATTATGATTGTATTATGTTAGTAGGATAAATAAAATCACAAAAAGAAGTTTAAAGAAATCAAAATTTGAATTTAATTACATATTTTATTTGATATATTTTTGATGATTTTGTTGATTATGTAAGAATAAAATAATTATAATTAATTAATTTAAAATTTTTAAATCATAAATACCAATTAATTTATATATTTTAGATATATATCTTTATATTATTATCAATCCGTGATCTCAAAGATCATTTTCTTTGACATTTATGTTTCTATTTAAACTACATCCATATCTTCTTCGTCGGTCACATATTCACCAAAATAATCTCTTTCATAAAATAAAATAACAAAATGCCTTCCCAAGTGAACACAGCAAAGTCCTTCCTAGGAAATCATGTCATAAGCGATGATAATGCTTCTATCTTATCAAGATTAAGGTTAATTAATTTCCTTTTTATTCCTTCTCATTACCATTTCATTATATCTGAAGAATCGCTCTCTTTTTCTTTTTTTTCTTTTTTAAGGAACACTAAAAATTATTTATTTTTATTAAATATAGAAAAATTATAGGATAAAATTTATATTTAAATCATGGTAATAAAATAAGGGATCATATCTTTGAATTGTTATTATTTTTGCAACATTTATTTAGTATTAAATTTTAAGTGGTATAATTATTTTTCAAAAAAATAAAGTAATATATTTATTGATTGTTATAAATAATTTTTCATAATTTCATTTTAATATGTTTGTGGTGGGCCTGCACGATTTCAGGCAAATCAAATTTCATATATCCACTCCAACTATATATTATAGCTATAACTTGAAAAATGTAACAAATTGGATTTGATAAATTAGATATTGAATCAGATCCATATCTGATTTACTGTCATACCAACTCCAACTATATATTATAGCTATAACTTGAAAAATAAATAAATAAAATGATATTAAAATTATGCTGCCTTCGGTGAACAGATTAGAGGAAAAAGTTGCAATTGTGACAGGAGGAGCTAGAGGAATAGGAGAGGCAACAGTTAGAACTTTCATCAAACATGGAGCAAAGGTGGTCATTGCTGACATTGAAGACACAACTGGTACTGCTTTAGCTAATTTATTATCACCTTCAGCAATCTATGTACATTGTGACGTGAGCTTAGAAGAAGACATTCAAAACTTGATCAATTCAACATTATCTCATTTTGGTAAACTTGACATTCTATTCAACAACGCCGGAGTTCTAGGAAATCAATCGAAAAATAGTAAGAGCATCCTCAACTTTAATGCGGACGAATTTGACAAAATTATGCGAGTAAATGTGAGAGGAACTGCCCTAGGGATGAAACATGCAGCTAAAGTGATGGTGCCTAGAGGAAGTGGATGCATAATTTCCACAGCTAGTGTGGCTGGTGTTATGGGAGGACTTGGTCCTCATGCTTATACAGCCTCAAAACATGCAATTGTTGGCTTAACAAAGAATGCAGCATGTGAACTTGGGAAGTATGGGATTAGGGTTAATTGTATTTCTCCTTTTGGGGTGGCTACTTCATTGTTAATTAATGCATGGAGAGAGAGTACATGTGAACATTTAGATGTGGAGAAGATGGAAGAATTTGTAAGGGGGTTGGCTAATCTTAAGGGTGTTACTTTAAAAGATGAAAATATAGCTGAAGCAGCACTTTATCTAGCAAGTGATGAATCCAAGTATGTGAGTGGTCATAACCTTGTTATAGATGGAGGGTATACTACCTCAAAGAATTGTGTTGGCTTGTAGAAAAGTAGTTAAGTATGCTAGATCACAATTGTTTACCCATTAAACTTCACTAATGATTTATTATATTATATTGGACTTATTTTTATCTTTTTTATATATATTTTAATATTATTGATCATTTAATATTAAACAAAAGAGATTAAAATTTTATCTTAAATAAAAAAAAATTATTTTAAAGATATTACAAAAATATTATTTCATTAAACTTTTTTATTTTAGACATTTTTAGAAAAACATGAGTACTTGTTTTTCAAAAAATTGCAAATTACAAGGGTATTATAGTAGATATTTATAGTCATCCACAACTTGAAAAAAATAACCCTATCTAACAAATAACATAAACTTTTAATTTTTATTTAATAAAATTATAATATTCTGTTTTAAACAATCCTAGTTAATATGCTTTGCAAGAGTTACTAGTTTAATTTATTAGTTTAATTTATTATGTATCAAAGGAATGAAACCTCGCTAAAAGTTGATGTTGTGTACAAAAATAATAAATAACGATATATGAATATATCAAAACGATAAAAAAACACAAAATTTACGTGATTTGACAATTTACCTGAGTCTACGAGAGACAACAAATATTATTTAACTGAATAAAAAATATACAAAATACATATACAGATTTCCTCACTAATAATATCTCTAAGTGTTTTCCAAACTCATAGAAAAAACTCTCACTTAGTAAGTATTTTCTCTTTTTGAGTTAGCTTATGTTCTCTCTTATTTTTTCTTATTTTTGTCTTGTTCTTCGATGCATGAACTCTTCCCTATTTATAGATAAAACAAGACTATTTTTACCTAAATTATACCATAATTTAAACCTTAAATTATGACACTAATTTCCTTAAATCATACCACAAATTAAGTTACAAATTAGACCACTAATTTTCCTAAATTATACCACTAATTTGTTACTTTTAGAACCAATATTCAACAGTTGATAATAAAATATATAGAATAATAAAGAACCTATTTAAAGTGTGAAAATTATTTTTAAAAAATTTAAGAAAATTAAAGAACCAAAATATAAAATTGATAAAATATGTCGTTTATTGATTACTTATGACAGCAAAATGGATTGCCAACATAATTAATGTGTTTTAAACCAATTAAATCTACTATTTTGAAAATTCAAGATAAAGCAAAGAAGATTAAAATTTTCAATACAAAATTCAATAAAACTACAATACTATTGATTTGAATCACCATATCTAATAACTACACTTTTTACAGAAGATTAAAAAAGACCAATGTTACCAATCATTTGATTCAAAATACCATCGAAACTTGCTCCGTCCACGGTAACAAATTGCTATGTCAAGTTTTCCAGATAAAGCTGAGGACGAAATAAAGTAAATTAGTCAAAACAAGTATCTAGGAATAAATTTGGAATTTAATAGTTTAATTCCAACCGCATAACCGTACTAAAAAGAAAAAATAAAACCAAATTAGCAGATCTAACATCAAAAACCTCCAAATAGTACCAAGCTAATGGTTTCCAGCACCTGATGTTTCAGCACGAAAGCAGATTCTTTGACTGTTTTCCTTAAATCATGTTTTAATATTCAATATTCAAAAGCACATGCAGAGCAGTCAAAATAGCTAAAAATTATTGTTAGGCCCAGTTCTAAGTTACTGATTACTAGAGAATAGTGTAGGGCATTGCACATACAAAAGATACAAGTTTAAGTAAGATGCATGTAAATGGAAGAGGCTGCTATTAAATATATATATATATATATATATATATATATATATGGCATTTGCAATAATTGTTGACATAATTATAGTAACACCTTCACCGCCAAATTTATAATTGTAACTTATTAAATGAAGACCACAGGAGACTTCAATTTAATTTTCAAAAAATAGTAAAATCCCATAACATAACATCAAGAAAAGTGCACTTACAAGTAGATAAAGTTCCAACTTCTCCAAGACCACTGGACTGAACCCAAAGCTGGAAAACAACAATTTCTGCCATGACGGTAAATTGTACTATGGTGACAATAGAGCTCACATTCTCCACACTTTTAAGTTCATCAAAATACTGAATTGGTTGAGACTAAAATCTGGTTTTCAAAACCATTAATCTATTTTTATCCCACCATCAATATTCTTTTATCTTCCTTTTAATCAAGAAATTTCAAGCGTGTATGCATGCCTTTCCTCTTCAATTTGGGAACATCAAGTTCTTATGTGCAAATAGAGAAAGATGCACCAGACTTGAATGATCCATGAATCTCAGAATTAAGGATTGATGTCTAGGTCAAAAGGGGGACTGGCATAATGGGCAAGTTGATTTGTGAGAAGTTGAGAACCACTTATAAAGACAGGCTGAATGGAACTTGTGCTTGCAGGTCTTGCAAGCAAGCCGAGGAAGGCTGTGGTTGGCAGTGTGAATGACACTGTAACATATCGGGCACTCTTCAACGCCTTCAAATTCCTTGTCAAAATTATGCTTCCATATTCCAATTGCTTCTGCTAGAGCTCCATTCTGCAAGCCAAGCAAAGTAAATTATCCAAACAGGTTCAGATTCATCTTACAAAGCATATATGTTGTAATGCATATTTCCCCTTCAACTCTAACCAACAGAAATTTATAACTTGTGCAACTATTTTGCTAAGGTACTGTAGTTTATAATCTCAATGACTGCCTAAGCCTCTAAGGTGGTCAAACTCACTCCCATCACTGTTTCGTGTAACCAAAAATAACTTTCAATCAGTTCGTGTTGGATCAAGTAACTCAAATTTTCCATTTTCTATAATTTTTCTTGACCACTATCAAGCCTAATAATGGCGTAAACTAGTAGGAATGATATGAGTGATAAAAACATTTTGTTAGGAAGGAAAAGACGAGTGGCATGCATAAATGTTAAAAATTAACTTATTTTGAAGTACCTGACTGTGGGGAAAAAAAGAAAGGAAAAAAACCTAATTTAAGTACCTGGTTGCGAACAAATGACATCATAGACATTAACCATTTCCTTTGCTTCACTTCACTGATCCCTAAACTCCTCGTGCAATCAACATCCACAGGCCGCAAGGGGTAAGATGCAGGAAGCCGAATAACTAAATCCATTCCTGTCTCATCTTTTGTATAGGTAGCAACAACCTCATTTGCTGATTTGCTCACAACAATTGAGAAGTTCTCATCAGCAAATTTGTTTTTCTTGATCTGAATTGAAGATAAAATACAAAGCTACATTATAACTATTTTTGTTATAGTTTTCATTAACCAAAAGTGGAAAAAAAAAATCATTAACCAAAAGTGGAATCAAATTATTAGTCATTGGAGGGTATGGATTACACAGGTAACAATTGGAAAAAGGATGTGTGATAGCACAAGCCTCTTAGTTATGTTAAGAAGAATATTTGTCTTTTTGTAGTAGTTTAGTCCTTTTGTTTTGAAAAAATGACAACATAAAGATAAATAATCAATTTTTTCATTTTATTTTTATTTTTACTCATATTTTTTCAATTATTTTTGAGAATCGATTTTTTTTAACAATATAAAACAATTACTACAAAATTATAAAATAAAAAAAAATTAAAATTTGATCATCTTTGTGCTATCATTTTTTCATAATAAGAGGACTAAATTGCTATAGAAAATAAAAAAGGGACTAAATTTCTCTAAGTGGTATAACTTAGGGACCATGGAGGCATTTGTCTCTAAGAAAAATAACAGGTAAAATTAATTTAGGAATTAGATAACTGATTCGAAAGTGTAACAGGAAATTTCTTTCTATAGTAAAGCATTGTTTATTAAAGTGAATCAAACCATCATTCTTCAATGGTATTCATATTACCATGCCTAATTTGGCATGTGTGAATTCATTTGGTGTATATGGATACACATACTGCAAACAACAAATTACGTGAAGCAATAGGGAAAAAGAAGCCATTAGGTTTTGTTGTTATAATTTTTATGGGTGTTATTTTTTGTAATTTCTCCAAGTTTTACGGCTATAAAGACGCAAATGGTGCAGAACACGTCTGTCAAGACATAGAAAGAAATGAAGAATAATAAAATTTAAAACTATAAAATAGTTGTTTTATACATGCCTATCAAATGACACAAATACCTGGGATAACTCATTTGAAATGAGAGGAGGACTGCACCATGCTCTAGTGAAATATTCAATTTCACATGAAACAGAACGGTCACGCAGATGGCCAAACCATTCTCGCACATAAGCAGGAAGAATGCAGAGCATGAAACCATATAAAGCACCAGCTAGTGAAGACATTTTCACCGGTTCAACAGGCCAAAGAGTTTCCACAGAAAACAGTACTGAACCTCTAGTGATGGCATGACTGGCTGCACTAGCTGCTTCTGATACCCCCACAGGTAGCTCTGCATATTTCATCTTAAGACAATTTGTTTTGCACATTTCTAGAGGAATGTGCTGGAAAATGAAATCTAGAATCAATGAATTGGCAGAATCTTGTATATATTGGACGAGTTTCTCCCTTGCAGATGATGAAGATGGTAATGACCATAAATGTGAGAGCAGTAACGACCATGCAAGGAAGATGTTTATCTGAAAATATGAAAATCATATTAATATAGAAACCAGTAAGGGGACAGAGGCATAAATGGTAGCAAATAAAAACATACTTACCCGCTGCTCTGACACCAAATCCATGTCAAGGACTTCATATGGTAACTTTTCAATCATACTAGATACTTCTTCATTCAAATGGATATTTGTTTCTGTCGACAAATCAAGAGAGCGTGAATCCTCTTCACTGTTAGTATTACCATCAATGTAAACATTTTCTTCTTGAACAACAGCAATGTGGGAAACAGGCTCAGTTGAAAGGATGACATAAGCAGCAAACTGCAATGAGGTAACTGGTTTGGAAGAAAAAAGAATGGCATATAAAGAATTAATGGGCCCCTTGCTCAGCCCCCAAAATTCTACTGACTTCACTGCTCTATCCCTAGCAGTTGTTGAGGAGTTGATTACACATGAGCCCACTAGCTCCCAGAACAGGAGATGCTCAAATCGAGATGATGATACAATGGCCGCAGCCTCGTGGCAACAGGAACATGCAATGGCCTCAACAAGACCAGTGCAAAAGAATAACCTCAAAACTCCATCCAGGATTCGACCTTTGATAGGATCACACTTTTCCTTCATCAATGAATTTATGTTCTCTACATTTTCTCCCTGGTTAACTCCAAATGATTCCACCAACAGAGAAAACGATAAAAGGGCATTCTTAGCAACAATAATAGGAAATGGGTTCGAAATAAACACAATTTGATTAAGGCTTTTACAGATAGCATCAAGGCTATCAGTTTTAAAGTTATTTGTGATTGCATCATTAACATTTTCAGCAATTTCCTCCATCATTACTACTGCTGATTGAATCCAACTTCTTAAATGAGTTGATACGTATCCCCAGTCTTCCTCATCAAATTCATTCCAGCAATACGCAACAGAAACTACCATAAGCTTTGACAGCAATATCTGCATTGGCAGATTATTAGCTGTCATTGATGCACCAGCACCCAGCCTTTGCTTGCGAAATAATTCAAATAGAAGCACTCTCTCCGCATGACTGATAATTCTCTGAGTCTTCAGTGCTGGTATGCTCGCTTGTACACTTCCCATTGCACTAAGAGGATAACAAGAGATAACCAAGTGAAACCAATCTTCAACATCTGCAAGACCAAATCAGATGGAGGTAATAAACTAATAATACCATAAATGAGAAAGAAAATGCCTTAAATTAACATGGATATTTAGCATGATCACTACTGCCCCTTCATTATAAAAAGAATATAAATGTGAACCCCATTAATTAGGCTCCAGCTGTACCATACTTAAAGCCAAATCCTTGTAGGAAGTGGCAATATTTTATATCATGCCTTCCGGTTAATAATCCAAAATTACATTGATCAATATTTGTTTCTTATTGAGTTGGAGAAGCAGACTGCACTTACCTTGTCTATTTTGACATACAACTATAGGAGAGAAATCTATAGCTTTTTGGAGCCATCCGGCAATAGCATCCTGGATATAATTGTTCTCTGAAGAATTAGGTCCATCATCTGTACCCAACTCAGCAGGTTTTGTACTTCCATGACTCAGTGATTGGATGAGAACATTAACAACCAGAGGAAGAATCCTCAAACAATTTATATTTATTGCTTCACCAATATATAGTTTATTCACAAGCAGTTCAAATATCAGCCTGGCTTTGTCAGCTCCCCATATATAATCTTTAAAAAGAGTCGAAAGGAAAGATACAAGGGCTCTCAAGAAAGGTTCTTTGATAGCCTCAACTTCATCACTCGAAGCAAGCAATAGATTGACAGAACTCCATGCATCACATCCTCCATGCACAAGGGCACCATCAAGTAAAATGTTAAAGATGGTGTCAACCAAGCTCTCCTGGGAAGGATAACTACTACTTGCATATGCACTCAGTATAGGTAAGAAAGATGCCTGAGCACTGCCTCCAGGCCATTTCCACGTGCACAATATTTCAGCAGCCAGCCATGCTCTAACTGTAACCTCTTCATTTGTTGTTTCCATTGAGGGCGATGGAGTATGGTTTACATGACCAGTAAGCATTTTGTTAATCCCAATATTTGATGTAAGCTTTTCAATGAAGCAAACAAACTTGACATGTCCAGAATCCTGCATTTGTCACATAACTATAACATGTAAATTATGCAG
Organism: Hippophae tibetana; assembly: GCA_037013495.1. NCBI lineage: Eukaryota > Viridiplantae > Streptophyta > Magnoliopsida > Rosales > Elaeagnaceae > Hippophae > Hippophae tibetana. The sequence goes on along the minus strand of CM072809.1, from coordinate 14,161,148 downwards.
CCCATATATCCGATTACATGAAGACATATTCTTTTATTGCTACAAGAAAAAAGGATATCAAGATTATAATGAACTATCTATATAATTCATAGAAAGATTCTTAAGTGAGTATTACAACACATCTCCCTTTTTCCTTGAATACACTGAACAAAACTAGTTGCGCTAGTGCCTTCCTATGATCTAACACCAAGTTTTGGTATGTGAAATGTGAAATATGAAACATGTAAAAGAGAAGAAATTAATATTGTTCAACTAATTTACAGTTACCAACTCACATCAATAGCGACAGGAGCTTTTTCTGGAACAGATGGCTCGGTGCTGCTGAAACCTGGAATGGTCCAAAAAGGCCACTTCTCATCCTTGCAAAGAAGTTGGTCTAATATATGTTGTTCCTCATAGTGATCCTGACAGATAGAACCTAAAACTTCAAGCATCCAGTTACAGCACAACGAAGTGAATTTCTCTGTATTTACTTTATCCTCACTGAATATTGCAGATCTAATGCATTGAACCAGGATAGTCTCTAGTATCTTTCTACCATCTGTCCCGAGGCTTGTCCAAAATTGGTTATTCATCCTACAGTGTAAAGCATGCACAGATTGGGCAATTTTTTTCTCCATTCCATCAATGATCTTTCCCACGCTAAACTCCCAGTCAATAATAAAAATTGCAGCCAAAATACCCGGAATTATCCTACTTTCTTCACCAAGTATCTCCAAACAAAAGAAGCTACCATGAAGTACTTCAAGAGAAAATTGAACCATCTCAAACACGTTATTAGAGCTTTTAAATTCTAGCTCCAAATTGATTGGCCCACCAGTTAACATAGAACATGCATGTCTAACCCAAGAACATGGGGAGTCCAGAATAAAAGAAATTAACTTCTTCAAAATCTCTTCAAATATCATGATTGATGTATTTCTGGGTGAAAATGAAATGTGATTGCCTTCAGCAGATCCACCAAGAACAGCACTGATGGAAAAAGAGTAAGATCACAGTTCAGAAAAATCAAAGTAAAGGAATTGGAGCATAAATTCAATTATCTTCAGCAGGAATCAAGGACCAAAATGGAGTTACAGATTCACTGAAAATCATTTTCTTACACTCTTCCAGAAGAAATAAAATAATATGAGTAATGTTAGGAAATCAAATTGCCATAACAGCTTTCTTTGATAGATAAATTAATGCAACCACCTTCAAGGTAAAAATGTTATCATGTCTATTATATACTAGTGCCTCGGCAAAAGAAACATAAGCTCATTGGATTTAAAAATTTAGAACCTTTATCAATCATCGATTAGCCATCATGAAGTAAGAACCAGTGGTTAACCCACCATCAAGTTTTACCCAAGAACATATTTTTCCTGGTAGAAATACTTTTGATGCCAAGTTGACTAGTTTCCACCCACCATAGGCAAATACACTGCTAGCTAGATCATTCAATCAAAAAGATGCCTCAAGTTCTTTTAATTAAAGTATGCAAATACATAATCCAAGAGAAGATATAACAGCAGGTGGGCATATCGTAGCTATACTTTATGAAGTATGATACCTAAAAGGTGAGCAGACTCAATTCCAGTGGAGGAACATTTATCATACCATGAAAGTAGCACAATATACCACAACAAAAATTATCTTTAATCTCTCAGGACAGATGTGTGCATCTATAAGGACATTGAGAATTAAACAGTCAAGAGATAGGTCATTCTGATAAAAATATTGTGTTATCATTTGACTATAATACCTAGAATGACACGTCTACATTTAACAGACATTTATATCTTGTAGCAGACCTGCATTGAACAATTGAAAAGCCTATCTGTTCACTTACCACACAAATCGAGAGTAACAAGCTCCAGATAGAGAATGGGAACGGGCAATAGCAATTGCAGCTGATTCTAGCAGCCTATGATGCCAGAGTGCTGGGTTCACACCTTGCTCCTTCCTGTAGCCTTCTCCCAACTTCCCTTTCATAATTTGATTTCTTGCTTTTTCTAGAAGCATGGCCAATATGTTTATATTGTCAGAATCTTGGAACCAAGATGCAGGCTCTGAACCCTCTAGATTAATAGCATATGATATAGTAGCAGACCATTGCTCAGAAAAACATTCATCATCGAGTGATGCGAGTAACAAATCTAGTCGAGAACTTGTAGACTCATTATTACCATGCAAACACCAGGGAAGAAATGTCTCTTTGAATATCTGCATAAATTTGTCTACCTCCAACTCCTTATTCACTCCATCAGAAGCATGACCAATGGAATGCCCTTTACTGCAAACAAAAACTTCTTGAACTATTTGTCGGGGTCCAAACACAGAAAAAGCAGTTGTCAAAAGTTCCAGTCTATTTGGCGAGTCCTGGAGACAAATGATAAAAACAAAGAATAAATACCTGAGGAGCACATGAATGGACTGATGCCATATTAAATTGCACAAAATAAAATTGCAGCATAATATTGAAAATTGAATTAAGGTCAGACTCTTGCACCCTATTTAATTAAAGTTTGCAACATAAAGAGCTCCCATTTTAACATTGAAAAACTAAACACCCCACCAAGGCTCCATAGAGGGAGAAGAATAAGAAGAAGCTAGATAAACCCTCCCGGGAAAAAATTCATGAAGGAGTAGATAGGGAGAGTAGTAGGTGGCAGGAGAACATTCAGATTAGGATGAGATTTAAGTCTAGAGATGAGTGCATAATTTTTCATCAACTGGACTATCTACTTTTTCACGTCGTTCAATACTTGGGGAGTTGAGGGTAGGAACGCCTTCCCTTTGAAATTCAAAGGTCTCCGGTTCTTAACCACCTCAACTGAGGGGAACCGATAGTCACCTGGACTCTTTCACTCTAGGCTTTATTAATACAAAAGACAGTTGGAGTGCAACCCAAAAAACATGTATAAGCATAGATGTGCAAGTTCTCCTAGAAACAAGACATACGAACAATAGTTAAAACAAGAGCTACCCAAGAAGGGAAGGGGGGAGCATTTGAACTAGGCCACTTACAAGTGATGTTATCTCTGGAAAACACTTGATCAGAGTGGGTCCAACCAAATAAACCAAAGGCCAATTTTCACTTTTCTGCATTGCATGTTGGCCCATAAGCAAAATAAACTGAAAAACACGTTCAACACTTTCAGTTATCCTCTCCAACTCCGTCATCTCAGTATGCTGAAACAAAAGCATGCAATTTTCCTGAAATTCCAGGGAAAACACAGACAGCAAATCATGCTTCAGTAAGAAAATGCCCGAAAGAATTTCAATGATGCAGTTCCCTAACTCTCGCAAGTAGCTTGTTGGATACTTAGTATTTGACAGAGGTAATTTGCAGTCCTTGGATGAATCAACAGATAATCCAGACAAGGCGAGGCCCTGTGTATTTGAGATAATATAAGAGAGGTAGTCTCGCCACAAAATCTTAATTAGAACCTTCTCGATAAGTATGACTCTAAAATGATGAACAGAATCCACTTCGTCACAGTATCTGATATCAAAAGATAAGGAAAGTGATAGATAATTAGAATATAGAAATAAAAGGGATTGAGGAACCAAGGATTGATTTTACAGGTAATCAACTTAATATCTCTTAAATAGATAAGCAATTCGATTCAAGCAAAATATACAATGCCATAAAAAAACATCAACCTTGTTGCATTGCATAAGCCCCAGAGAAAGCACTCTTTGAATGCCCCAAAAAATGCTTGTCTATCTGCACTCAAAGAGTGCAGCACATTCCTTCCTTCCCAAAGGTTTTCAAAGAAGTTGATGAAAAAAATTTCTCCTCCTGTAGCATTAGGTGGTACACAGTCCAAAAATAGAACCAGCACTGGATAGGAAATCTGCTGAGATCCAAAACATCCATTTCTAAGAAAATGCCAAAAACGATTTATTACGGATTTCTGAACATTTAACAAAGTCCAACAGTTGGGAAATCTTCTAGAAAATAGCAATATGACATCCCACATCGCGGAATGGCAAGTTGGATCTTTCTCCTGAAAGGCACCAAGTATCATGGTAGCCACAATTTTCATATTTCCTTCATTAAAAGCATGGGGAATGTTTTTAACAAAACTCCTTAGAGTTGAATAACTTGCTAAGCGGATAGCAGCACTTTGAGATTTCATAAATTCTGAAAAATAATTATGGGCAGTGAACAACTTTTCAGCGAAAGCAATCGCAGTTGTCCTGGCCTTTGAAGCATGCTTTGGTTGAGCAGTCTTATTATCAGAGCCAGATGTTTCTAATTGCAAGCTGACCAAGACATCCAATAGTGTGGCCAATGCTAGCAAGGATGAGGATATGACCTGCCATTCAAAATGAAAGGAGATGCATATTGAGGACAACAGACAATAACAGCAAAACACCTGAGGTAAACTATAAAACAGCAAAGCCATTATCGTTCTAGAGTAACATAACTCCACCACTTCACATGATTTTACTGGGTTGGTGTAAAGGAAGGTTAGAACTTAGAACAGTAATATAGGAAGAAGTATATGGCAAAAGAAAGTAACTTTTAAATTTTGGTCCTTTGGTTGTTGAAAGTATTTAACAGTTAACATAAACCTTAAATAATTAACCTCATTGACCCAACACAATATATTTTACCAGTACTTAATAAGAGAGTTAGATATAAAATAATTAAACAATTATTGATAACAAAATGGCTTAAGAGGTGGGTATCTAACCTGCTGATGCATCTCTGCTAACTCATCCAAAGCAGCTGCTTTCTCTGACATATTTTGTGGTGTGAGCTTTAGGTTTTCTTCTAGATACATAAAAACCTCAGTTGTACATAGAGATAAAGCATCTAGTCTCTTTTCCTGAGCTGGAAAAGCAGCCTGTTCGCAGCATATGAAAGATTCAAATAAAAGCTTAAGCTAAGCTTACAAATAAAAGGAGGGACTAGCTGCATGGAGTTTTTTTGATGTAAAACGAGGAGAGAATTGAGAAAGAAAAAAAACAGGAATTAGGGATTTGAAGGAAAATTAGGATATAAGGAGAGAAGAGAAGACAGATATCAATATTAGTCATAAGTCAGCTCCTTAGCCCAAAAAAAAATCAGGTGGACTGAGTACCAAGTACGAAAATGCCTATTTTTAGGCACACTATAAAACACAATAAAAATCCTAATAATTATAAAAATAAGGAAACTAAGTAACAATGGAAATATCAAAACACAACTAAATATAATCTCTAGACAATCATTCCTATAATTATCCTTTTTCCTATATTGCATTAGTTTTACTAGATAGTGTCAGAAATAAGTCAAAAATATTATATGAAAATGACCGAATGATTTAATCTTATGATTTCTTTCTATTTATAGACTTTACAAAATATAACAAAACTGTCTATGGACAGCTGTGGACAGCCATAGATTGCTATCCATGGCCAGCTATGGACAGCTGTTTATGGACAATTATTTACAACTAAAAAAACTATGGACAGCAGTTATGTATAACTAAATGAATATGAATAACAAATTACAACTAAGCTGTCCATTGACAGCCCCCCTCAAATTGATGTGGGTTGATCAATAAACATCAATGTGCGACTTAGGAAGCAATGTCGATGACGAGTGAGAGACTTGGTGAAGATATCAATAATTTGTAATTCAGTAGAAATATGTGAAAGAGTGATAACACGAGCTTCAAAGGCTTCACAGATAAAGCGACAGTCGACTTCAATATGCTTTGTGCACTCATGATAGACAGGATTGGCCGTAATCTGAATAGCACTTGTATTATCGGCATGTAAAGGTGTAGGATCGGTCTCAGAGAAGTCTAACTCAGCCAACAAACCTCGAAGCCAAATAATTTCGGAACAAGTAAGAGACATTGCTCGATACTCGGATTCTGTAGATGACTTAGAAACTCTGTCTTGCTTCTTACTCTTCAAGGAGATCAATACATTACCTAAGAACATGCACCAACCAATGATGGAACGACGTGTATCAGCACAGCCAGCCCAATCAGCATCGCTATAAGCAATAAGACGAAGAGAATTGCCTGAAGGAAAAAATAAGCCACGGGCAGAAATACCCTGAACATAGCGTATGATCCGACGGACAGCAGCCAGATGAAGATAACGAAAAGCCTGAAGAAATTGGCTGACTTGTTGTACAGCAAAAGAAATATTTGGTCTAGTGATGGTGAGATAAACAAGGCTACCCACCAATTTCCTATATAAGTTGGGATCAACAAGTAAGTCACCTTCCTCTTTGCGAAGCTTGACATTTAATTCCATGGGAGTATCAACAGAGGTAGCTTCTTGCAGTTCAGCTGTAATGCCTGAAGAAATTGGCTGACTTGTTGTACAGCAAAAGAAATATCTGGTCTAGTGATGGTGAGATAGACAAGGCTACCCACCAATTTCCTATATAAGCTGGGATCAACAAGTAAGTCACCTTCCTCTTTGCGAAGCTTGACATTTAATTCCATGGGAGTATCAACAGAGGTAGCTTCCTACAGTTCAGCTGTAATCACCAAATCACTAGCATATTTGTGTTGATTGAGGGAAATACCAGAGGGATTACGATGCACCTTAAGACCAAGAAAATATGTAAGAGACCCAAGATCCTTCATATGAAAGGATTGTGAGAGATGGGTCTTGAGTTGGACAAGTAAATTAGAATCAGAACCAGTTATCACAATATAATCAACATAAACCAAAAGGATAACAATACCCATGTTTGATTTTCGAAGAAACAATCAAGTGTCATATTTGCTCTACATGAAAGAAAGTTGTAATAAAATGGTTCGAAATTTTTCAAACCACGCCTGTGGAGCTTGTTTAAGACCACAAAGAGAGCGACGAAGTTTACACACATTGGATGTCAGAAAGGAAAACAACCATGGAGGTGGCTTCATATAAATACATTCTTTAAGATCTCAGTGAAGAAAAGCATTCTTAACATCCATCTGATGTAGTGGCCAATCATTGGAAGCACCAAGAGCTAGAATCGTTCGAACAGTAGTCATTTTAGCCATAGGAGCAAAGGTCTCTTCATAATTAACATCATATTCCTATTTGTTCCCAAGGATAACAAGTCGAGCTTTATAACGATCCAAACTTCCATCAGAGCGAACCTTGACTGAGTAAACCTATTTGCAACCCAAAGGAACTATAGTGGAAGGACAATACTCAATGTCCCAGGTATGATTGACCTCAAGAGCAACAATTTCTTCCTGCATAGCTTGGCACTAACAATCATGCTTAACAACATGTGAGTAGCATGTGGGAATATCAAAATTGGACAATGCAGTAGTAAGAGCTGAAATAAAATTACCATAAGAAAAACCATACCTATCAGAAGGTACAGATACTCGAGAAGAACGACATACCAGAGGCTCTGAAGGTGCTGCAACTGACTGACTCTGGTGTATGTTAGGATCAGATATCAGGTGAGCTACCAGAAGAGACTGTGGACTAGATTGTCTTGTATATACCATTCCTGGATTGAAGCGAGAACTGTTTTGAGGAAGAGCTAAGAATTGGTGCTCAAAGGAGGAAAGGACTACAGTAGAAGAAGAGGGCATAGAAGACACAGGAAAAAAATGTTGATTTTCAAAAAAAAATAACATTCCTAGAAATGCGTGTACGATGTAATGTAAGATCATAGTAAACAAATCCCTTTTGACACACATTATATCCTAAAAATACACATCTAACAGATTGAGCAGATAATTTATTTCGCTCATGAGGTGATAAATGAACAAAACATACACAATCAAAGATACGAAGATTATCATAATTAGGTTGCTTAGTAAACAAACGAAAATAGGGAGATTCCATGTGCAAAACTTGGGAAGGTAAACGATTAATCAAGTGAGTAGCAGTCTTTAGAGCCTTAACCCAGAACATGGATGGAACAGAAGATTCTAACAAGAGAGTACGTATCATATCAAGAAGATAACGATTTTTGCGCTCAACTACTCCATTTTGTTGAGGAACAACAGGACATGAACGTTGATGGATGATACCTTTAGAAGCCAAAAATACCTGAAACTTAGTGGACAAATATTCGCCACCAAAATCTGTGCGAAATGTCTTAATATTTGCAGAAAATTGATTTTCAACATATGCTAAAAACTTGATGAAAGTACGAAAACCTCAGATTTAGAGCGAAGAAAATAAACTCAAGTGAATCTGCTATGATCATCGATGAAAGTTACATAGTATTTAAATTTTTCATGTGAAGTAATCGGAGAAGGTCCCCAAACATCACTGTGAATAACATCAAGTAGTAAGAAGCTCTACTAGCATGCAAAGGAAATGGAAAAGTTTTGTTTTTACTAAGTTTACAAGAATCACATTCAAAAGGTAAAAAAGAACGTTCTTTATTACCAAGAAAGCCCAAGTTCAATATATGAGATAAAACTTGAGTATTAGGATGACCTAAATGACGATGTCACACCATACTTAGATTAGGAATATTATTACAAGCAAAAGACTCAATAGAAGGAATTGGATAAAGTACTAGAATAGGTAAATATAATGGAAGCAAACATCCTACTTTAGGTCTCTTCGCGATCGGCTCCCCTATTACCTATTCCTACACAACACAACCATCACCAGAAAAGTTAACAGCACAATTGTTATCAACTAATTGACCAACAAAAATGAGATTTGTAGAAAATTGAGAAGCAAGAAACAGATCAGTTAATGTAAAAGAAGCATTTCCAACAACTTTGATTGGCAAAGAACTGTCATTGGCAGTCTGAATAGTAGATTGGCCAACATAAGGTCGAACATGAGACAAATTTGTGGGAGTATTTGTAATATGATTAGAAGCCCCTGAATCTACATACCAAAGTATAGTAAAAAATTTACCTTGAAATCTCATTACAAATAATGCTGAAATTAGCATATGTTGCACCATTTCAGGAATGTAGTAAGTTGTTGTAGGAGGTGGAAGATTAGGAGAAGCACATGAAGAAGACACATATGCTACAGTAGGTGCTACTGGACGAACAACAACAAAAGTCTAAAATGCTTGGACATGACGATTCTGGGAACAAATACGACATTCTTTGATAATATGACCATTTTTCTTATAATAAGAACAACATTTTTTAGGACAATTGGCAACAATATGCCCATATTCTTTGCAGTAGAAACATTGCAGATTTTTAGAAGGCATAGATGATCCACGCCTTGGGCTGCATAAGTCATAGTTGTCGTCGTGAAATTTACATAAGATTGTTCCAAAATAGCTTGAGTACTTAGACGTTGTTCTTCGCGAAGTAACTCACCAAAAAAAATATCCAAAGAAGGAACAGGAGATCTGTTCAATAGAGAAGAGCGAACTGATTCATATTCCGAGCATAATTTCATAAGAAATTGATCACGCTGATTAGTCCTGTAAAGATTTTGAATAGTTGATATAGCAGCAACAGGAACATTTGTTGTGACTAAATCAGCATATTCATGCCAAAGAGTCAAAAATGTTGAGTAATAATCCTGGATGGAAAGACTACCATGTTGGAACATGGCAATCGCATGTTCCAACTGAAAGCGACGAGCATCATTGTCTTGATGATAAATTTTCTTCAAATAATTTCACATGGAATGAGCAGAGCGATGAGCCATCAAGTTGGTGACGATATGTGGTTCCACTGAACTAAGAAGCCAAGACATGATTCGAGCATCAAACACAGCCCAAGAAGGAGAAGACATGACTTCCTTAGAATTGACAGTATCAGATGTTAGTGTAACATCTGTGCCATCAATATGGCTCCAAAGGTCTTTTCCCTTGAGGAAAAGTTCAAACCGGAAAACCCAGGTAGAATAATTTTTTCCGTAAACTTAACACACACTGGTGCAGTGTCCATTGCAAGTACATGAAACCCGAGAAATATTCAAAAAAATTAAAAAAACCAAGATAAGGACCTTAAACAGAGATTGAAGAAGAACACTTATTTGGCAAAAAAATGCTAGAAAATATCAATGAAGATTTTCTCATAAATATAATGTTGAAATTAAAGAAACCGAGAAAATAACTTTAAACAGAGATTGTCGAAGAACACTTGTTTAGCAGAAAACACTAAAAAAATATCAATGAAGATTTCCTCAGAAATAGAAAACCGATTTTTTTCTCAAAGAAGCTCTGATACCATGTCAGAAATAAGTCAAGAATGTTGTATGAAAATGACCAAATGATTTGGTCTTATGATTTCTTTTTATTTATAGACTTTACAAAATACAACAAACCTACAAAATACAACAAAACTGTCTATGGACAGCTGTGGACAGCTGTTTATAGACAGTTGTGGACAGCCATGGATCGTTGTCTATGGACAACTGTTTATGGACAATTATTTACAGCTAAAAAGACTATGGACAACAACTGTGTACAACTAAATGAATATAGACAACAAATTATAACAAAGCTATCCATTGACATATAGGAGTATAGAAACATGTCTAGACTCTAGAGCATAGGAAAAATTTAAAACCTTAAGAGTACACATGTAATAATGAAAGAAATTGGGGAAACATACAAAACTGTCGACAAAATCACTAAAATGTTGGAAGTCTCATATATAATGTTTTACAGAGAAAATAAATAAATAAATAAAAAATATCATCAAATGTACTTTCCTTAGCTTACAATATATACTGTCTTTAGGAATGAAATGTGTTAATTGAAAGCAAGTAATAATTTCCTTATTTTTAGAATAGATGAATGAATACATAGAAACTTGCAGCCACATTCAAGGTAGGAATAGAAACAACCTAAGTCAAGGCTTGCATTTCTCGACAAGTCAAACAATTTCAAGAAAGCTGATAATAGTCAGGAATTCGTGTTTGCTAAATTGGTAAACCAATCTAGTAAGTTAGAGCTATTTGTCCGCCATTTTAGGCAGATATTTAATATTAAGTGGTGTTTGGTTCAAGAAATAGAAATGAGAATGAAAATGAAAAGGAAATAGTTTTTTTTGGTTTGGCTACTGAAATAAAAGAAAGAATCAGTATTTAAGTGTTTGGTTTACAACTGGAATGGAATGAAAAACGTTGTATATTATTACCTTAATAACCCTATATTTAGTAAAGTTTAAATAATATCATTTAATTATTATTTTTCTTCAAACAAAATACATTATTGAAATCATTATTTTTCTAAATAATTATTAATTAAAAATAAAATATATAATTAAAATTATTATTTTTCTAAATAGAGTTTAGGGTTTTGAGGTTTGAGGTTTGGGATTTAGGGATTTAGGGATTTGGGATTTGGGGTTTGGGATTATATTTGTGGGTTAAGGTTTAGGGTTAAAATTATTAATTTTCTAAATAGGGTTTAGAGTTTTGGGATTTAGGGTTTACGATTAAAATTATTATTTTTCTAAATATAGTTCAGGGTTTAGGGCTTTGGGATTTAGGGTTTAGGATTATATTTGTGTGTTAAGGTTTAGGATTAAAATTATTATTTTTCTAAATAGGGTTTAGGATTTTGGGATTTTGGATTTGAGGTTTAGGGTTTAGGGTTATATTTGTGGGTTAAGATTTAGGGATAAAATTATTATTTTTCTAAATAGGGTTTTAGGATTTGAGATTTGGGGTTTTAGATTTTTGGTTATATTTGGGATTAGGGTAAAATTGAAATGAGAATGGAATCATGATTCCTAAGGGGGAGAAGGAATTCTAATTCCTTTTCTTTTAGAAATCGATTTCATTACATTCCCACTTTTCAGTCCAACAAAACATAAAATTGGAAGGAATCAATTCTAATTCCATTCCATTCCGGCCAACCAAACATGGAGTTAGTTAACAACTTCAGCAACTTTGCAACAGTATCCCATAAGAATTGACTGAAAGAAAAACAAACTTGAAACATATGAAACCAAACCTGTAATGATTGTTTCGCAGCTTGTGAAACTTCAGAAACTATATCAAATTGAGAAAACCACCAGGGTCCCATCAAAGATTTCAGGTGCGGCGCTAGTTCTCTCCTGGAAAAAGTAAGATGTGCTTTATAGAAAATACAAGCTTTTCATGCATTTAATTAAATCAATAATAATTAGTAAAATAAAATGAGAAAATCCATCTACTAAATATCAAGAGAAATCTTGGTGCATACGAGTGTAGAATGTTACATAAGTTTACCAAAGCATAATTCATATAAATGAATAACAAAACTTTTATTCAAACCAAAAATTGCACTATTAGGAAAGTATTTGACAGCCTGCTGCAGGATATCACAAAAGCATTCTATTTGCGTCTACAAAACCCTATTTAATGAGAATGTTCAAATGCACAACGTCGGGTAAGATAACATGCCCATGTTGGGCGTTAGAACATACACTGCTATTTAATAGTATTCCTTGATTAGATCAAAATCAAAATTAGAAGTACAAGCTATGTTACATTGACTGAAATGTGGGTATTGATTACTTAGAAAAATCATCCTTCCAAAAGTTTGAAGATATAGGACATTAGCTAAAACTTGCTCAAATATAAAATATAAATACTTCAATACGAAATGTACTTAAATTTGGGGGGGGGAAATAAACTAAATTACAAAGAGCTTCCGGCACACTCTAGAACAGGGTCATGGGATCATATCACAGCAATTTGTCTTTCAACATATAACACTAGGAAATGAGATATGTATTCAAACTACTCAAATCCTTAAACAACCAGTATAGTACAGAAGTTCGAAAGAAAACAGCATCCATGTGTATAATATACAAAGGAGGAGTCAAACCCAACACTGATAACAAGATCGGTCATCGCCTGATGAGTAGTTCTCCTCACTTCTCTGTTGTAGTCTACCACCAGCTTCTTGTATTCAAATGCCTAAGAAAGACAGAACTCCATAAGTATCCAATAGGTGACTAATTGCAAAAACTTCACCATGTTAAGGTTACCTAAACTACTATGAAGGAAATCAAACTGACATCAAGGCTCACTAAAGAACTATGTTAAAACTTTATACACTGACAGCAAAGAAAATTCGAACTGGAACATAAAATTTCAATAGTATCAGGAATTTAATAGCTCTTATTCTTCATATGCACTTGCAAGTCGGAGAAATGTTTAAGTGTTTAAGTGTTGAAGTGGTTGATTGTTGTTGGTAGGGTGAATACAAATGATCGAGTCCAATCAAAATTTACTAAGATTTGCCTATCCTCTACTTGGTGCGTGCTTGGCAAGCTTGATCATTTATTTTTACAACATCCAATTGCACATTTTATATGGTCCCCTGTCACAAAGAAATATGGGTTTACAATGGGTTATCCAGCATCATGTAAATCTTTATTGTTGGAGATCTCTCAAGTGTATGGGGGAATATAATGCTAGGAAGCATTGGATTCTATGGAATTATGTGGGGGAGCAATTTAGGATGGAAAGAATAGTAGAATCTTTGATGATACTGAGAATGACAATGATTATTTGTGGTAGAAAGTTTAATTGTTACAATATGATGTTTCTTATAAAAAAAATGCAAATGCACTTGTAGGTGTAATCTAGATATAGATATTTTTAAATGCAGCAATAGGCTAATATTTGAAAAATAACTTGGAAATACTAGCAATAGAATAATAATGTACAAGAGAATTTATTCACATGAACACTTTGTTTTAAAAGATAACCCACTTCCCAGGCTGGGCTTTACATGTACCGTTGCAACTGTTAGTCCATTCATTAAACAAGAAACCCAAAAAAAAGAGCACTTCAATGTTCCAGTGACATGTATTTACCAAAAGAACATGAAAAGACCAGAAATCATACCCATTGTGGAATAATAGGTACTATGTCCTTTGAAGATTTTTCCTTGAGTAGTGCTGATAGAGATGCCAATGCTTTAAGCTGTTCAAGAGCAGGAAAAAAAACAGAAAGAGAACCTTGACCAACTTAGTCAAGTCAAAAAATAACAATCGAAAAGCATTGTATAAATATGAGGAAACGTATAAATAAAATGCACATCTTGGCAAGCATTACAGAAATTAATAACTATATTTTGGCTATGCAGAATCCATTAACTAAAGAATGATCAGAACCCTCACATACATTACAGGCAGGCTATCATGCTGCACAGAAACCAACCTCCAACAGAACAAAAAGGGGTCGATATCTTAACAGCAACAAAGCTATTCAAAACGTATTTAGATATTAAAAATAAAAGGCAAAATTGTTTATCCAAGGAAGCCATCTTAGCCCATTTGATATTAGCGAAAAAACCTTCACTTGGTATTTCAAATGAACCCTATAGTCAAGAAACTCCTCTAGCCTCTTCATGGGTTTCATAAATAGCAAACATAACAGTAACAACTATGAAAAACCCAAAAAACAAATAAACACATCTAAGAGAGCTGGCACAGAAAGATTTTACCAGCCAATTCAGGGCAATGTATTGGCTGATAGGTAGTCAACTCAGAACCAGAAATCATGGCTTTATATGGAAGCTTGCCAGATAACAAATACACAACCAGCAGCATAATGAGCTTATATGAGTTAAGATTCTGCACTGGCTCAGGAATAACAAATCAGAAATTCATATGGATTTGGAGGCTGAATGACTATACCACTTGCCCAAGTAAAAAGAAAAACTATTAGTTATATTAACTATGTGTAGTTTATGTTTTTAGTTTGCTCTTTGAAAAATTAAAGGAGCTATGGTCCCATATCCTTTTGGGAGAGCAACCACCGGAAAACTGAGAAGATTTTACTAATGACCTCCAAGGCCAACCTAACGAACATACATACCCATGCACACAAACTTACCTTGGTAGTAGGGTCCTTCCTAGAAAGCCTCTTCAAATTCAATGACATTTCTTTATCAACATCCTGCAAAACCCAAAAACCAATTCATATAAATGTTGAAACGCATTTCAGTATAAATGTAGAGGGTTGTCTCATCTCATCTCATGTCTCATTTAGTGTCTCTAATAGACTTGCAGTGTAATATTGTCTCATTTTATTTAAATATCATCCTATCTTATTTAGATAGTTACTCTAATGAACTTAATTTTAAACATTGTATCATTTTTCTTATTAAACTTACATTATAAATTATTATTTATCATATTTTTTATTATTTTTGTATTATTATTTGTCTTATTTAGGTCGGGAAAATGAGATATCTATCTCATCTAATAAAAAATTAAATAAGAGAAGATGAAATGAGTTTTGAAAATTAATGGATTGTCTAATGAATCTCGTTAACATATCGTCTGAATTTAGACTTGTACATTTCACACGGCTATGAACAACTTAATGAAAAGAAAAACATCACAATCCACCAATTCCATACCATTTACTAATGAATTAATATCAAAAAGCCTTAAAATATTCTTACTATATGGTACATAATTAAACAAATTCCAAGATATCCATCTAAAAACAATAGAAAGAACTTTTAACAAGATAGCCAACCTGATAGGGCACTGAATCATCCCTAACAGAGCTAGAAGCGTCGAGGCGAGAGCTGCCGACATATCCACCAAATCCCACCGCCACATTAGAGACTGTCGGCAAAAGCGACGCTGCCAAGCTGTACGAAATTTGGTCAATATCATATTGGAAAAACTGATACCGAATAATTATATGACAAACTTAATTAGAGAAAGTGAATGGGAGAATAAAAAAAATGTTATTGTACGAAAACAAAAGGTGAAAATACCTGCTGCTGGAAGCTCGTGCTTTGCTCCTATTAGCTTCTCCTTTCTGCTTTCCCATATTTTAAAACGATACGTCTAGTGGATTGAGAATAAAGTCATAGAGACAGTTTCAAAGTATCAGAAAGACGAAGGAGGTGAGAAAGTTAGAAAGAATTAGCTGATTGAATGAGAAAGGTGGAAACTTTATGTTTAATTCTGCTAAAACCTAAGCAAAGCCGTTGTTCCTGTTAGAATCTATGTTTTTGGGAAGGAGGAGACTAGGTGATGTGTTTCTGGTACAAAAGGGTTATTTTGGAGAAATATCGAAACGTAGAGTTCCAAAACGTGGATTGAGGTTATGGGTATTTTTGTCAGTACAGTCTTGCTTAACCGCTTGACTCTAACAGCTGTCCGATACTGATTTGAGATTTAAACTTTCGTATTGAACGCTATAGAATCAACGCAATACAGCAAACCGACATCGTATAGAAGGACTTCTTATCGGAGATAATAGTCTTGTCAAACAAGTGCCTTGATAAATTTAAAAGTGAATAACGGATGAAAATTGTTTATTTTTTATAATTTTAAATTCAATTTGATCCTATAAAAATAGATTTGAAAATTTTTAATTTAAAACAAATCTAACATATACTCAATCCAAATCAAACAAATTGATTTTTTTTTGGATGGAATAAGATTATTAATATTAAAAAAAATTATAAATTATTATCATATATACAAACATAAATTTAAATTTTAAATTAATATTTTTATAACAAATATCATTATTTATTATCACTACTAAAAAAACAAAAGAATAAAAAATATATAAGTTAAAATAGTAATTTAATATAAATATAGTATATTATAAAATAAAATAAGTATTTATTTATAATTTAATAGTAATTTGATCTAGATCTGATACAACGAATTATAAAATCTATCGATCTTAATCCAAACGAATTGTATAATTTTTAATCTGAATCTGATTTGATCTTAATTCGACGAATCAAATAATATTTCTTAATTTAAACGAATTAATCAAATTATTTGGTCATCTCTAATTTGGTTCGATCCTAATATAAGTAATGTCAACCAGAACCTAATTTGCTTAATAAATATGACAATGGCATTAATCATCTTCAAATGGTCATTATTCTTATAACTTTGAACTATATTATTTTAGTTTTATAACTTAAAAAACAAACTTTTATCACATGTGATCATATGATCAAGCTTCAAGAACCCGCCTTAGCATTGCATCCATTGTTGTTTCTTCACTACTATTTATTATAACGATTTTCTATTACTTTCTTGGTGCTAGCTTAGCTTTCATGTAAAATGGTTATAAGTTGGTGTTTTACTTGATTCATATACCTATATATAGGCACTCTTGTTTGCAGCTCGCACACATGAAATAATACATTTTCTAGATTCTTCTTCTCTTCTCCATATTCATCTTCAATAATTCGCATATTATTAGAACTTATTATTAAGAAAAGCTACATGAATGCTCTCATGGAAACTCCAACCAAAAATTGCCTTTAATTGTGTATGAAACATGATCTTTCTCATAAGATTACATGTGAGTGTCAATTTTGCGATCAAATTAGATCGTACAAGTTTCTTAATCTGGAAAGAGAAGATGCTCTCTTTGATGACTGCTTATGATCTTGAAAAATGCATAGATCATAACATTACTTTTCCTCCTCATTATCTATTAAATTCAACACAGAGTAATCCTATGTTTGTTACTTAGAATCGATTAAATGATTTAGTGAATAGCTGAATTTATTCTTCTGTTAGCTCTAGCATGTGTTCACATCTTATAGGATGTAGTTATGTAGCTTATATGTAGCACAAATTGCAATCAATTTTTCTACTTCTTCAAGAGCTCGAGTGATGGATTTGTGTCTTCAACTCCATACATTCAAGAAAGGTGACTTGACTATTGATGAGTATATCCTTCGAATTAAGATGATCTTTGATGATCTAGTTGATATAGGACAGCCAGTTCTAGATCATAATATGTTCTTTTATGCCTATGATGTTTAGATTTCAATTGGAACTCCTTCATTTCTTGCATTATTTTAAGAAATACACTAATTATGTTTGATGGGATTTATAGGCATCTCCTTGTTCACGAAAGGATTCTTAATCATCAATTTGGCAACAATGTCATGTAAGTATATATTACTAGAATGAACAATCGTCACATACAATCTCAAGGCAATAATAGAAATGCTTGTGATGGACACAATAATAACAATAGATCATCTTGAAATCTTTAAGATTTTTTTACTTATGGCTCTTAAGCTATTCCTAATAGTGCTCAATCTGATGGCAATTCCTATGATTCAAGAAACAAAAAAACTAATGAATTCTGGTTACAATGGACCTTGTGATAAGGTTCAATGTTATGTTTATAACAAAATAGGACATTCTGCCAATTAGTACTTCAAACTTCATGATCTCATTCTCAGCAAACCTTTAGTTACTAAAGCTTTCACCTCTGATAGCAAAGATAATAGTTCTAACTCATCATGGCTTCTAGACTCATAAGCATCTAATCACATGACTAGATATAGCTCTCTTTTTCAAGACTATAGTCTTTATTCAAGTAGTGGTAGCATTACTATAAGTAATGGCTCCACCTTACTTATTCTAAATTCTAGCAATGTTTATATTCACCTGAATGACTACATACTTAAACTTGATGATGTGTTTCATACACCTTCCATTTCACATAATTTACTTTCAATTCATGTGTGATATGAATAATAATTTTGTTGAATTCCATGCTAATGAGTTTCTCATTAAGGATGCTCAAACCAAGAAGGTTGTCATTTGAGCCTAGGCAAGTAATAGACTCTATACTCTTGGTGAGGATGCTCAAAACTCTATGAAACTTAATGCTTTCTGCCTTGGTTCTGCAACTATACCTCATTATAACAATTACATTTGGCATGTTCGTCTAGCACATCTGTCAAAGTTCTCAAATGTATTTGCTACTTTACAATTATCTTTCAACACTATAAATAAGTGTAAATGTGAGATTTTTCCTATAATTAAGTCTCACAAGCTATCTTTTACACACTCTCATAAACATGTTACTACTTCTTTTGAACTTCTATATATGGACTTATGGGTTTCACTTATAGTTGTTGTAATTAATGCACATTATTTTCTTCTCATTGTGGATGATTTTTCATGATATCAATGCATTTACTTCTTGAATTCTAAATTTGATGTTGAGATTATCTTTACTTCATTTATGCATATGGTAGAAAGACATTTTTCTACTAAAATAAAATCTATCCAAAAAATTGATGACAAGGAGTTCGACTTTATGCCTACTGTCTTGTCTAAATTGGGCATAAATCATAGAAAAACCTGCCCCCGTACTTCTGAACAAAATAAGAGTGTTGAGTATAGGCATAAACATGTTGTTGAAAAGGGCTTAGCTTTGTTGTTTTAGGTTTCTCTTTCAATGAAATATTGGATTCATGCATTTAGAGCTACTATCTTTACTATCAATAAACTTTCTTTCAAAGTCCTTGGTAATAAATCTCTTTATGAACTTATGTACAAGAGAATCCTTGATTACTCCTTTTTAAGAGTTTTTGGGTCTCTTTGCTTTCCTTGTTTAAGATATTACAAAAAACACAAATTACAATCTAGATCATTTCATTGTTTATTCCTTGGTTATGTCTCTTAACAATAAGGTTGTCTTTGTTTGGACGTTGAGTCAAAAAGGCTATACACTAGTAGACATGTGGTTTTTCACGAGTCTATCTTTCCTCTTAAAACTAATTCCTCAAAAGTGTCATCTTTTGACTCAGTTTCTCCATATTCCTTTTATGTGTTAACACCTACATCTTTGTCTTCTTATTCTGAAGACTCAAATGTTATTGATAACTCTTCCTCACCTATCATGCCTTCGATCATACCATCATTTTCCCTAATGTCTATCTTACCATAATTTCCTTCCTCACTTGTGATGCCCATCTTACCACAAATATCTTACTCTTCTAACAATTCTCCTACAATTCCTTCCATATCTTTCCCTCTTCATCATAATGAGCTCTCCACTAACACTACCCCTACCTCATACCATAATTGTACTAATCTTCTAGAGTTTTTATCTAATCATAGCCACAATATTTAGCTTATTGTTAAGCTTTCTCCATTAGATTTTTCCTCTATCAATTCTCATTCCATGATAACTCAAGCTAAGGAAAGCATTAACAAACCCAAACCTATTTATTTTAATGCTCAACTTACCTCTACTCCAAATGGTGATTTTCACCTTACTCCCCTAGCTGTTCCTTCTTCTATTTCTAAAGCCTTATCCATTCCTAAATGGTATGAAACTATGAAGCAGGAAATTGATACTCTTTTATATAATGGCACTTGGGAATTAGTTCAGTGTCCTAAGCACAACAAATCTATTAGTTGTAAATGAGTTTTTTGAGTTAAGCTTCAAAGTGATGGCCTACTTGATAAGTAAAAAGCTAAGCTAGTTGCTAAAAGGCTTTTGTCAAATTGAAGAGATTGATTACATAGAAACTTTCTCTTATGTCATCAAGCATCAAACAGTAAGAATTGTCTTGTATCTAACCCTTACTCATAATTGGCCCATCAAGCAATTAGATATCAATAATGCCTTCTAAAATAGAGATCTTCATGAAACATTTTTTTTATAAAAGAACCACCTAGCTTTGAAGATGCTTCTCAACCATATTTGGTTTGCAAACTCCAAAATACACTTTATGGTATCAAGTAGGCCCATCACTCTTAGTATCAAAATCTAAGTAGTGCCCTAAATGATCTTGATTTCACAAACTTTAAAGTTGATCCTAACATGTTTTTAAAAAAATTAGGCACTAAGTTTACTATAATGCTTGTATATGTTGATGATATCCTGTTAATTAGAAGCATTGAGAAATTTCTAGACGAAATGATTATAGCTCTTAACAAGAAGTTTTCTCTCAAGTTTCTGGGAGATATTTATTACTTTCTTGGCTTGAAAATTTGCAAAACTCCTTCCATAATGCATCTTAACCAACAAAAATACATCAAAGACTTACTTCTAAAGTTTGGTCATAATACATCCAAACTTGTTAAAACTCTTATGAAATTAGGTACTATTCTTTCCAAGTTTGAAGGTACTACTCTAACAAATCCTTCATATTATAGAAGTTTTAGGGGCCTTGCAATACTATGTGTTGACATGTCTAGACATATCATTCTCTATTAACAAGTTTTGTCATTTCATTTATGCCCCATCAGATGTCCATTGCATAACAGCTAAAAGAATTTTGAGGTTTCTCAAAGGAACCATCACTCATGGAATAACCTTGTACAAGTCTCAACCATAGAGTTTATGGGATATTGGGACTCCAAAATTTGACTTAGTTTCCTTGATGATCGAATAAGCACTAGAGATTATACTGCGTTCCTTAGGGATTTTCTTCCAAGTAAAAGTTTAGGGCACTTGTTTTAGCATATGTTGAAATGACTTATATCAAGCCAGTTTTGCTTGAACTTCACATCACTTTGCCTCGTGTCCCAATGATATATTGTGACAATATAAATACCACAATGCTTGTTACTAATCATATTATGCATGCACGCATGAAACATGTTGAAATTGACTGGCATTTTGTTCGTGATTGGGTTATCCAAGGGTTGTTAGATGTCAAGCACATTTCCTTCGATGCCCAACTTGCATACATTCTTATTAAACCTCTTATCGAGGCTATCTTTCACTTCTTAAAAACCTAAACTCATGATGCTTCTTTCACCTTGAGTTTGAGGGGGATGTAAAACTGTGAATTGTAGTTGTCATATATGATCAAGCTTTAATAACCCAAGGCTAGCATTGCATCTGTTATTGTTTTTTTACTACTACTTATTGTAATGATTTTTTGTAACTTTCCTGGTGCTAGCTAGTATGCCATTCGTGAACAAGCTTCCACGTGAAGTGGTTATAAGCTGATGCTTGGCTTGATTTAGAGCATGTATATAGGAACTCTTGTATACATCTCACACATATAAAATAATACATTTTTCAGGTTCTTCTTCTCCTCTCTATCTTCTCCTTCAATAATTCACACTTTAATTTTAAATTAGTCTTTTTTAGTCCTAAAAATAGTGAATATAAGTCTTATAATTTTGAACTTTTATGATTAAAATACACATTTTTTTAAATTATAAACTAAAGCACTTTAGTTGAAAATAACATGACTAAAGCTCTCTTTTTATAAAAACAATGAGATTTCTCACACCCTCATCTATAAATATTTAAGTGCATGGATAGAACCAAAAATTATGCAATGGTAATTGAATCAAACCATTTTAAAATCTATTCGATCTACTTTGCAATCCACTGGAGCAAATAAGAACATAAAATCTTTATATTTCTCGTACATCAATCAAAGAAAATTTATCAAAAATCTCCAAGTTTCAAAGATGATGAAGTGTAACCAATCTACTATAGCTTATGATTTCTTAAGGTTTTTCATCAATTTGGTAAGTGATTTGAAGTTCCATATGCTGGAATAATTGCATATAAATTAATTGAACATTTGACTCAAATAAGAAACTGAAACCTAGAGGGAAGTGGATACGCTAACCCATGGAATATTTTCGTGAGTTCTATTCTAACACAACTATGTATGCCTTATAACATGTATAAGTAACTTGCATAATGTAATATATAATAAACAAATCATGCTTAATTTAACACATCACAAAATAGTTAGCAAATAAGAAAGAATAACATGTTGTAAATACATTATTAATGATATACCTTATAAGCTCATGTCTAGGCTATTAACATGCATTAACAAAGTAAACACCACATATCATATAAATCAGGCAAATTTGGTGGAAAGTTGTAAAATATTTTCCATAAATTCAAGTGTGTGAACATATTAAGTAAATTGTGGTTGTACTCTCAAAACATGCAATCATATAAAACATAGCATATAACGAGGTAAACTCATATAGGATCCAGCTTCTATATGATAAAATTATTGGATTGCTTTAAGCAACCACTCAACAGTAAGAAATTTACTAATAAAAGCAAATAACAGTCATAATTAAAGACAATATATGCATTCACCTTTATCAATTGAAGCATCATGCTCAATTACGCCTAAGCTACTTTCACTCACTATCAACACATCACTTATTCCAAGTAGATCTAAGATCGTCCCCGAAGCTCTATTACTACCTGATGTGATCGATTATTGATGGCACAAACTCCTAACATATATATATGTTACAACCTTACAATATCCAGCCAACATATGGCACACCACCACATAGGTTCACTTATGAGAATCATTGTATATCCTATTAATACTAGTCGATACATGACACACCTTCACTTAGGCTAATTACATATGGGAACTGTTGCACTCTTGTAATTACCCGTAGACACACAATAACTCAAGCTTAAGAGAAACTCATCAAAATGTCATGACTCTTCACTAACCAATGATACATTTTAACTCTCGACAAAACTTCACTCAATCTCACATTTTTTTCACTCAACTTGGTGATAAGAAATATGGGAGAGACTTTTAGTTAATATCTTATGTCCTATAATGAACATACTTTTTTTGGACCCATCACTCAGAAGAAAAATGGACCAAGAAAGGACCCAGAAAATTTGGTGTCAAATGAGCAAAGCTCCCCTTAGATTTGGACCAAAGAAACAAGAAAAGAAGAAGGGGAATTTATATAAAATCTCAACAAAGGGTAAACGTCATCGAAATAAAGTTGTCAAAGCTCATCGACCACCTCGACTAAAATGTTAACAAGCTCTCTGAGAGCTTACCAAAACCGACAAAAAAAAACATTTCAAACATCCAGAAACACCAAGTTCTCAAGGGTACAACACTAACAAACAAATACTCAATAATATAAACTATATGCAATCATATATGAGTTTTCTTAATTAATGAGTATTATATTATATTTCTAATAAAAAAATATTTATCAATTACATAGGATTAAAAATTTTAATTTTTCTTATAAATAAAACTCATTGATTATTGTTTCAATCAATTACACAAAAACATTATTCTATTCTTCTCAATTTTTTTTATCTTATTTTACAAATATAATATCATAATTCTTTAAACTTCTTTATTTAATCAATATATCAAATATTAATAGTTATATTTAATTGACTAATAAATTTAATTATTTTATAACTTGTATAATTATGTTACACACAAACTACATAACTTGAAACAACGAGGATATAAGTGCGATCCAAAAAATGTTCGTCCTCGAGACGTTATTGATCCATACAAGCCTAACAGTATATGACATGTATAAACGGTCAAATTCTTTATTTATAGCATGTGAAGGAACACTTTTCAAGAAAATATATGCACTAATAAAAATTTCATTAAAATAAAATACAATATCAGCAACACTCAATACAGTGAATAATTTATTGTTTGTTGTGCAGATTTATCCCTCATTTTAAAGTCCTGGCCTGCTCTCTTTTTCTATAAGGTACTCTCCTTGTCTCTCAAACTTCGAATGAATTCTTTTCCTTTATGAAGTCATCCATCAATAAATATTACAACCAAAGCCACATATAAAGCATGATCAACTGATCCAGGAAATATGGTCAATCGAAATTTGCTCCTCTTAGGAAAAACTTGGCGCAGTTTGTACATGAGACTAGTCTGCATCAAGAAAATACAAGACAACATCTACTAAATATCATTGAAAGTGCTACAATGGATGAAACTATATTTCATTAGAATCTATATTTCATAAGCCTTCTAACAGTATATTATTTGAAATTTTTTCATTAAACTATTGAAAAGCTATAACTCTTTAAAGTTATTATTTTAATACTATTTGTGAAGATAAACAATAATAACATTATCTTCTAGTTGGAAATGATGAATTAAAAAAATGATAGAATATATTAAATATTATAATAAATTGATATTTAATATTACAAATTTAAATATTAATATAAGAATGTGATTAATATTTGAAATTAATTGCAATTTCTTATATACATACATTTCAAGATTATTTAGTGATTATTCTTATTAATATTTTATTAAAAATATTTTTAAAGCATATTTGTTTATGCAATTATTTTATGAATATATAGTTATAATATATCATGAAATTATACATAGCAAATTTTATTTTGGTTGAAATTTTATTTTTCTTATACCAATTTGTTTTTGTGTATAAACTAATAATTAATAAAAAAGGGTCATTGGGTGCGAACTATAAGCATAGCAAATTTTTGATCCTGTGACTTATAAATTTTTTTAGTAATTATTTAGATTTTTACAAAAGAATTATATATGTGTAATGTTAATATAAATATTTCATGTATATATTTTTTGTATAAAAATATATCTTCTAAAAACATTGTGACAGACTTAATAAAGGGTGAGAAATTGGATGACGATAATTATGATATTTGACACCATAAAAACCAATATCTCTTCAATGAACAAAGTATTCTTGAAACACTTGACCACATCATGACGAGGCCTGAGCAAAGCAACACTTTTCAACATCATCACGATGCTGATGCCTATAAGGTATGAGTTGACAAAGATCATAGTGCATTCTATATTATACTAAGTAGCATGTCAAATGATCTTTTTGACGAATTTGAGCATTGTGAAACTGTTCATGAGATGTGATTGGCCATCAAATAAAGGTTGATGTTACTTCATTTACTCGATTATTGGGCTTGATTATGAATTTTAATTCTTATAAGATAAAATCTAATCATATGATTAGGTAATATTTAAGAATCATGTTAGGTATGATCCACGATGTTATTGCTATTGACCATCATTTTACTGATGAATAACAAGTTCAAGCTATAATTTACTCTTTTTCACCTACTTGGAAACTAATGAAATCAAACATGATGCACCATGAAAACGTAAAAACTTTCAATAATATTTTACGTCGCTTAGAGCTTGAAGAATATCGCCTAGAGGTTGATCATATTGATAGCTCTGTTTTGATTGCTAATTCTAATTCACACGAAATATCTGAGTCCAAGCATGAGAGAGCTAGATATGTGTTATAGAAAAGCGGATGAGGTAATAGTAGATATGATCCAAAGGGAGATAAGAGAAAGAACAAAAAGAAAAACAAATCAAAACTGACATGTTCATATTCATATACAAATTTCTTATATTTTGAAAATATTGGTAATTAAGTTATTTTAATCTACCTATTGTCAATGGCAGATGGTCTCAAGTGAAATGTATTATGATCTCAACCGATCCTATATTTGTAATTAAGTTATTTTAATTTTTCATAAAATATACATTAATAACACTTAATGATAGAGCATTTGGTTGTAAAGTTTACCTGAGCAACAATGTCATTGTCCGTATAAATGGTGCAGGATCTCATAAAAGGGCAACCTTTCACCTTGAGTTGAGGTGTTGAGTCTTTTGGTGAAATGTCTTCAGGATTTTCACCTACAATAAATATGTGTAACTCAGTTATAGTAAACTTATGTTTCGTTCTCTCCACTATGAATATCAAGTCCTTCACCACACCATCCCCTTTAAAGCCTTGCCAAGACCCATCCTACAATCCCAAAACCAACTGCACATAAATATGGTGAACTAAAAATGATAGTGCATTAAATCCAAGGGACGTTATAAACAAGTAATACTTCCCATTTCGAATTCCCACATATATGTTCTGACCAAAAAAAAAATTCCCACATAAATGTTAGCATAAAATTTCTAATATCTGCGAACATAAGAAGCAAAGCGTGTATATTTGTTATCAATTAGTTAGCAACCATTGCTTGATGCCAAATAGCCTTTAGGGGGGTTAGGGTAGGTTAGACAGTTCTCCCCTAAGATTGCTGTGGATTACTGAAGCAGAAGTATCTCTTCAATATAAATTCCAATTTTAATATAAAAAGAATCAATACCCAATTCACAATTAAATATCTAAATTACAGAGTTCTTATTTCCAAGTTCCGATTAAATTACAAAGGGTTGGTTTTGCGACTAGTTCTGTTTTTATGCTCAGTTTTCTTATATTTAAAACAAGTTTTATGTTTTCTACTTCATTTAAAAAAGGATAAAAAACGAAAACTCATTTAGATAAAAGTTATGTTTTATTGTTTCATTTTTTTTAAAGTAAAAAAAATAATAAAAGGAAAATTTAACTTAAAATATGTTTTTCAATTTTTGTAAGTCCCTAAATTTTAATTATAGAATTTAAAAGTTTAAGATCTATCTAAGAAGTTTTAAAAGTTTAAAATTAAATCATACGTATTAAAAATTTAAAAATATCTATGTATAAATTTAGTTAAAATTTAAGACTAATAATACACTTTTACTTTTTTTTTTTACATTTTAAAAACAATCAAGAATGTATAAAAATAAATATTTTTTTATACCATAAATTATTGTATAACTATAATGTGATACACAATTATTAATTAAAATAATTAAAACTATAAGTTCACTTTTTTTTTAATCTATAACTAAGTTATTGTAATTTTACTATATATAATAAATAAACTTTTTATATAAAAATAAAATTAATTATGAAATAATATTGATTTTAAAAAACTTGAGTTGAAAAAATATAAGTTAGAATCAGATTAGTTAAAAAATAATAATAATAACCTAACTGATACACCTAAACTTCGATCAAAAAAATGAACGAGGTTCTGAATTCGCACTTAAAATTCCATTTCTTTCTCCACAAAAAAGCCCAGTGATGATTTCTAGAGAGGAAAAAAAAAGTGGGAAGTAAGAATGTTGACTCACACGTTTACGGAACATCGAAATGAGAGGAATTCCAGCTGCGTCAAACAAGACTCTTTTATGAGACGATGATGATTCCAAAGAGCATTGACGGTTGATCTTGTAAACGCAATTGCCATCAGAATCAAGGAAACCCAAGTCGCCTTTGTTAATATATTTCTTGTTCACAAATAGATCAATCGGTATCTGTAAACTCGTTTGATGTTTGGGACCTGGAGTATCCATAAATTTGACACGGAAAATAAACACAAGGAATTTACAAAGTGAGACTGGGAAGAAGGCGAATATATAAAAAGTGTGGTAAAGAAATAAATTTTACAAATTTAATATAATTTTTTAAATTAAAATAATATTAAAAGTTTTTAATGCCTAAAATCTTACAAAATAAAATTAATAAATACGTAGATTATTTAAAAAAATTATTATAATAAAATGAAATTATAAATTTCAATTTTAAATAATTTTTTTATAAAAATATAATAACTATGTATCTTTAATTTAGATATAAAATTTTATAAATTAACTTAAAAACTACAGGTTATCTATAATATCTCTCCGTATGTATCAAGATTGAGACAAAGATGGCCAACAAGAAGAAAGAAAGAAAAAAAGTAGAGAGAGAGAAAGGTAGAAATAGAGAGAGTGGTCTCCGAATTGATTCTGATACCCGATTTTGAGTTTGTTAATCAGCCGGCAGTTCTTGACGGGAAAAAGGAGCAAGAAAAGAAGAAATAAGGAATTTTTATGGAGACTTAATTGCTCAAAATTATTCTTTGAACCGTATAAGATGGCTGTAAAGCATATCGATCTTTTGTTTGGTGGTAACTGGGAATCAGTAAGTGGGAAAGAAAAGAACTGGCATCCAATCTCCAAGTATTCCATGCAAAAATAATTAAATCAAATCTTCAAGTAAATAAATATAATTCAAACCTCAAGCCTATTTATACTTCTAATCTTTGTAAAATTTCACCTCCTACCAAAGTATTATTATTTATATTATAACGACAATAAAATTTAAGTAAATAAAAGACTTTCTTCCATGGTTTTGAGAGAAGACGAAATGCTTTGATAAAAATTGGTGATAATTTTTTTAAAATATTCTATAAATGTTTTAAAATAAAATATATTTAAAGATATCTAAAAATGTTCGAAGATAAAATAAAATATGTGTCGAGAGGATAATTTTAGATAATCTTAACCCTAAAGTAAATCTCGTGAATAATTCTAAAATCAATAATTAATGCAAGTAAGTAAAATTGTATAGAGCCTATTTACTCAACTATAAATACCTAAAATAAAGTTGTGAAATTAATTTAATATAAACTCTTCTAAAATCATTTTAACTCACCTTTACATACATCAAAGTTTTTTTTTCGTTTGTCCTCCTTTGAGTAATTACTTAACCAAGAATAAATCATAAAAACCAAATACTCAAATATCCAACGTTATCTGCTTAGGTATTTTCATGCTAATTTTTCGTGAAAAAAATTATGATTTTTAGGTTATTAAAATGAGAATATTTTTTGGTTCACAAGATTTGTGGACTACTATTAATGAGAGAGATATTGTTCCAGACTACACTACCATACTAAATAAGGCCTAAAAGAAAGAGTTAAAGGAGAAATAATAAATGGATTTCCAAGCCTTATTCTCTCTACAACAAGCCATAATTGAAAAAATATTTCCAAGAATTATGAAAATTACTACGTCTAAGGAAACTTGGGATTACCAAAAGAGTTTCAAGGAAATGAAAAGATACGTGCTATAAAACTATAATATTCAAGAAGAGATTTTGAAAATATTAAAATAAAAGAAAATGAGATCGCAAAATATTATTATTCAAAAATAAAAGAAATAGTAAATCAATTGAGAGCCTATGGTAAAAATATAAAAAAAAGGTTGTAGAAAAAATCCTCATAAATTGTACTAAAAAATACGATCCAATATTTACAGCTATTGAGGAAACAAAAGACTAGAAACCTTGACTGCTACCGAATTAATTGGCTTTTTAGAAGCATATGAAAAACGTCAAAGTAGACATGATAAGGATCCAATAGCGAGTGACTTTCAATTTAAAGTTAACATTCAATATTAAAAATTAAAACAATATGGGAGAAAATTTCAAAAAAAATTCAAAAACAAAAAAAGGTCAAGAAAAACAAGGACTAAATAAAGGAAACTACCATCCCTGTGTCATTTGTAAAAGAAAAATCTACTTTAAAACAAATTATGAGTTTAAAGAAAAAATTGCATTGTTGATACTGCAAAAATTATAGGTATGGAGAGAAAGCTTGTAAACTCAAAACAAATCAGTAAGCTAATTTCACAAAAGAAAAAGATGGTAAAAATCATCTTTTCTATGTTAGTAAAGCTCTTGATGAAGAAAAGAAAGACACATAGTATCTAAACAGTGGTTGTAGTAACCATATGATGAAAAATGAAAATATCTTCTACAACCTTAATAAAATCACAACAAAAGTCAAGATTGGGAATGAAGAATATATCGAGGTCATAATTGTTATCTAAACAAGGAAATAAAAAAATAACATAAATGATGTTCTATTAGTTCTTTCCATAAACCAAAGCTTATCGAGCATGGGTAAAATGATCCAAAAAGGATATTCTCTTCACTTCGAAGAAGACTCATGCACAATCTATAACAAGAAAGATAAAAGTTTGTTGATAGCAAGAGTAAAAATGAGAGAAAATCCATGTTTCTCCATTCAATGGAAATATACAAGCAAGAAAGCCATGAAGTCACATGTGGATGACTCATGGCTATGGCATAAAAGATTTGGGAACTTTAACTTCCACACCTTGAAGACACTGTACTAAAAAAGAATGATGCATGACCTACCAATGATAGAAGGAAAATAAGGCATCTTTGAAGGATGTCTATACAAGGTAAGCAATATCGGTAACCTTTTCCTATATACAAGATATGGAGAGCAAAGAAACAATTAGAGTTTGTCCATATAGATGTTTGCAGCCTAATATGCACTCCATCTCACAACCATAATAGGTACTTCATTCTCTTTATTCATGATTATACCAAAATGACATAGGTGCATTTTCTACGAGAAAGATCAAAAGTCTTCGATACATTTAAGAAGTTTAAGAAATTTGTGGAAAAACAAAGTGGTCATCACTTGAAGACTATTAGAAACAATTCTAGGAAAGAATACATCTCCAATGTATTCAACAAGTTTTGTGAAGATGAAGGAGTTGAGCATCAACTCACTGTTGGATATGAGCCATAATAAAATGGGGTATTTGAATAGAAAATAGAACAGTGATGAAGGTGGCTCGAACAATGCTAATGGACAAAAGTCTTCCTAAGACCTTTTGGGTAGAAGTTGTATATACAATAGTGTATCTTCTTAACAAGTGTCCAATTAAAACAGTGCTAAAGAAGAATCATATTGAAGCACGAAACTCATGAAAATCTTTAGCAAAATATCTCAAAGTCTTCTGATGCATATGCTATGCTCATGTTATAGAGGACAAAAGGAGTAAGCTAAATAAGAAGACCGAGAAAGGAATATTCTTAGCCTATAGCACTGGATCTAAAGGATATCATATCTATAGTCTAGAAGCGAAGAAGATGATTATCGGTCACAATGTTGAGTTTGATGAAAATGCTAAGTATAATTGGGAAAATGAAGAAGATGAAAGAAATACAAATTTTCATCTTCTCACACAATAACCACCAGTTGTTCAAGTAGGAAAAGAAGTCCCAATAAGACAAGAACCTACTGATTAAGAAGAATCATCTCTAGAGTCTTCGCCAAGAAGGATGAGACCTTTATTAAAGATTTATGAGATGTGCAACATGACAGTTGTAGAGCCATAAATTTTTAAAGAAGCATAGGTAAAAGATATGGAAGAAGAAATAAAGATGATCGATAAAAATGAAATGTGAAAGTTGGTTAATCTATAAAAAAAAGGAGGTCATTGGAGTTAAGCAGGTATACAAGACCAAGCTTAACTCTAAGAGATCAATTCAAAAACACAAGCATGAGTAGTGGTCAAATTATACTTGCAAAAATTTGGAATTGACTACAACCAGACATTTTCTCCAATTGCACACTTGGATACTATTAGAGAACTATTAGCACTTGCGACTCAAAAGAAGTGGATGATATATCAACTATATGCAAAGTCCATATTTATCAATGGCTTACTTGAAGAAGAGATATATATGGAGCAACCTTAAGGGTTTGTGGTGCAAGGATAAGAAGGAAAAATTCTGAAGATAAAAGAAATCACTATACAAACTAAAGCAAGCTCTTAGAGCCTGGTATAGCAGAATTAACAGTCATTTTATACAGCAAGGCTTCATGAGGAGCAAAAGTGAACCAACATTGTACATCAAGAATCAAGGTACAGATACACTCATTGTTTCTTTGTATATGTATGATCTTATCTACATAGATGATTATGAAATGATGATCAAAGAGTTTAAAGAAGAAATGAAAAAGATATTCGAGATGACCGATTTGGGATTGGTGCACTACTTCTTTGGAATTGAAGTTAGACATAATGATGATGGGATTTTCATCTTACAAAATAAATATATAGAAAGTTTCATCAGGAAGTATAAAATGAATGGATACAAGATTGTTGCAATTCTGCTCAACAATAGCAAAGCCTTAAGAAAAGAATATGGCTTGCCAAAAGCAGGTAACTCGCACTTTCAAAGCCTCATTATAAGTCTTCTATATCTAATGGCAACAAGACCAAACATAATGTATGTCATATGTCTGCTATCAAGATTCATGCAATGTCTTACTCAAATTCACCATGGAGCAGTAAGGAAGATAATCAAGTATCTACAAGGAACAAAGAACTATTGAATATAATACAAGCCATTACCAAGTTCAAGACTAGTTGTATACATTGATAGTGATTGGGTATGATCTTTTGATGATATGAAAAACACATTTGGCTTAAAGATATTCTCTTGGGTATCAAAGAAATAAGAAATAGTAAAGTAATCATCAGTTGAAGCAAAGTACATTACATCGGCTCTTACTATAACTCAAGTAAAGTGGTTGAAGTAAATTCTTAAAGACATAAAAGAGTCATAAGAGGAAGCTATAGAAATATATTGTGATAGTAAATCAGTTATAGCAATGGCAAAGAATCCAATGTTCTACAACAGAACAAAGCACATAAGTATAAAGTGTCACTTTATCAGAGAAGCAAGAGCCAATAAAGAAATTGAACTCAAGTATTGCAAGATAGAGGATTAAAAAGCTGACATTTTCACGAAGGCATTATCTAGAGCAAAGTTCAAGTTACTACATGAGATGATTGACGTAATCAAAATTAACATCAAAGAGTAGTGATAGAAATTGATGATAATTTCTTTAGAATAGTCTACAAATATCCTAGAATAAAATATATTTAGAAATGTCTAGAAGTTTTTTTATTACTAAAGTAAAATGTGTGGTTATGATTGAAAGGATAATTCTAAACAGTCTTGGCCCTTAAGTAAATCTTATGGACAATTCTAGAATCAATAATTAGAGCAAGTAGGTATAATTGTGTAGAACCTACTTACTCAACTATAAATACCTATGTAAATGAAGTTGTGAAACCAATTTAATACAAGCTCTTCTAAAATCATTTTGTCTCACCTTTACATACATCAAACCCTTTTTCATTTGTATTCCTTTGAGCAACTATCTAGCCAATAACAAATTATAAAAATTAAATACCCAACTATTCAACATTACCTAAGCTTATTAATACTCATTACTAGAAAATACTATTCAACTTAATTAATTTTCAATTTTCATATTCTAAAAAGCATCATGCTTTTGTTGATAACTTCTAGGTAGGAGTAAGGAATTTTTAAGTGTGTCCATGATCGTCAAAGCTTGAGTGAGTGAAAGATTTGGTGCCTCAGGTAGAGGTTTAAAAAGGAATGATTGTTAATTTTCGTACATGATTGGATTTCTTTTGTCATTGAAGTTCCATCTCCTCACATGGATTTCTTGAGTGTCAAGCGACACTTGACTCGTAGGTCATTTACAAGCAACATGAATTTTTTAATAGGTAGGCAATACGTGCTTGGTATTATTATTTTTGTTCAATATATGGATATAATTCAGTTGTTTGTGATCTATAACACCCACCCACTAATTAATAGGATGTATTAAAAAAATATTAAATCTTTTTTATTTTTATTAAATAAAAGAAAATTATATAATAAAATTTGAGCTTAAGTTTACGATGATAGAATGGAAAGCTTTACCACCTTAAGCATAAATTAATCTAAAAAATAATTTAAAGATGCAATCAAATGTTGATAACAAAAGTCCAATACCAAACCTTATTGTTGGATACTAATTGCTAATATACCAAACCATTAAACCATTTGTACTTTGTTTAATAGGATGTAGTTGGTAAGTTAACATGTTAATCAACCAGACATGGAAAAAAACTAACAAACAAGTTTTTGAAAAATGTATTTTCTTTAAAATAAACAATCTTAATATGTAATTCTTTCTAGATAGAGTTTACATGTCACGTTATTTGTACTTTATTGTAATAAAAAATAAAACAATATCTTAAATTGTAGCACCAATCTTTTATTGAATCTTTCCCAAAATTGTATCTCCTTTTAAATTATTTTGTATTTTATCTCTTCTTGGCTCCAAAAACTGATATAAAATTGTTAAACTTTTTCTCATTAGGGTTTTTGGATAAATTAAGGCGTTAAATTAGGTTTACATGAAATCTAGACTATCAAATCACAATTAGGTCAAAGGTTGAGATGAAAAAAAGGAAAATTAATAACGTTGGCTAGTAGGAATGTGACACATGACATGGGTAGCAAGCGACACATGGTGGGGTTGACTAGTTGTAGTCAATGCACATTGAGTTAGTGCCACTTGACGTGTTGTGATTCACGGATATGGATTGCATGGTACCTTATTGACTACACGGTGAAACTCGGAATTAATACTGTACTGATATGTGGTATAACTTGCATCACTCGGTACATGTAACATGCTTCAATTGGCCCTCTTCATTTATGTAACATCCACGTTCAGTTCCCATACTTACGTGGCATCCACTTTGCATATTCTAATTGGTCATGTATTAAAAAATTCATAAAAATTTAAAAAAATTCAAAAAATATATTTTCATCCCATTTTCACTAGAAAGTTTATATTTTAATATTTTTAACCCCAAAAGTATCATTAATTTAATAAAACAAGTTTATTGAATAAAAAAGTACACTTATGACTCTACTTTCATGGAGTCATTATAGCCCCAAACTTAATTCTTTGTTTGTTCTCAAGTAAAACCAAGTCTAACTAGATAAACTGACATAGGTAGTATATTCATATATATATATATACACACACATACATTTATATTTAGCAAAAACTGTCCATCTCAATGGTTGTATAATTCTAATACAATTGGATTCATATATCCATTAATCAACTTTCCATCAATACATGGATATGTAAGATTTTTGATGAATTGATTTGTGTGTGTGTGTGTGTATTGCACATGATATCATCTAATGCACTTATGAAATCAACCTATATAAGCATGCTTATCAATTCAATCTTAGAACAAGTTTAATAAGTCTATTTTTCATATCCATTTTCACTAATATAAATATGCACTTTGCTAAATATCAATAATGGCTTTTCATGCTTGTAATGTAAGGCTTAGGCAGTGGTCGATAAATAAAGACATTTAGGCTCTTTCTATACCTTAGCTTGCTTTTTATTCAACATGCACTTTTTAATTACACTTGAGCCTTTACTTGATATTTAATGCACCCTATCTTATGGTTCTTTTTATATTATTTTGCTTCACATTTTTTTTTGTAACTTCACAACACCTCTAAACTTATTTTCAATTTTATTTTTTTCGTTAGAGAGATAATTATGATTTGAGAATTTGTTTTCATAGGGTGCATTACATTTCACCTTACTCTATAGCATATAAATGATTGCATTTTCTTTTTATATAAGCTAAAGGTAAAAAGGTAACAATAATGCTTATAGGTTAGATATAAAATGCTGCTTAAAGATATTAAAGGATCTTAATTCGACTCAAATGGATGACTAAAAATATTAAAAATGATTAACTTGAAAGGCTCAATCGATCCAAATAAAACCTAAATCATTTATCTTGCTAAATACTATATATATTTTCACCTCAAGGGATGATAAAATATATTCTAAAACATGATAGATCATATCAACTCGTATAACTCATCATAAATTTTCTCTCAATAAGAACACCAAAATCAATCATGAACATGTGTATAAAAATTTGAATCAATCCAATTAAAACTAACAACCATATCATATCATTAATGTAAATATTTTAACAAGCATGTTACATTCCTTGTCCTATTCATGACAATTAATTTTTATCATTGGGTTCATATGTTTCATATCAAGCATGCATGCATTTAGTTTCCATCAATTTCTACCCAAATCGTGATTAAAATAAATACTAAAGTAGAGAATGAAGTTTCATCCCCCAAACTTAAATTTCACATTGTCTCTAATATGCATCAATAAAAATGAAAAAAAGGTAAAAGAAAAAAAACTCTCTTAGTCTTGGCACACCACATCTATCGTTGAAATGCTTAATCTTATTGTACCATTGCTCTCCACATGTATCCACATACAAAACAAAAAAAATATAAGTAAAATAATGTTGGGTTACCTCCCAACCATCATTAGGTTTAACGTCTTTGACTAAACGATCATATCAAGTTCTAAGGTACATCCCTCTATGTCCATTTACTATTGAGTTTTCCTGGAAATAGTTTGAGTCTTGAATTATTCAATAATACTTTATGTTTTTTTTTAAAATATCATGTTCAATTCTCTTGTCATACCACATTTTTGTTTTTTGTACTTTTTTAGTATTCTTATAAGTAATCTACTATAGCTTATCTAATTTACATACTATAGTATCCTTTTTATCTAATTTACATACTATAGTATCCTTTTTAGCTTTCTATTAGACTATTATGCTTGCCCAATTGATTGAGGATAGTAGGATAAAGGTATAAGGTCTAACCTTAGTGGACCTTCAATAGATGGTTTGAGCTTAGATCCTTTCTCAAAATTCTCTATAACTACGTTAAGTATACACATGGGAAGTGTAGCTTCCAAATAGTTCACACAATCAACAATATCAATCATAGTTTCCATACTTTCAAAATTAAAATAGATTGAGTTGTTGTTTGGTGAGTTTACTTCATTGTTCACAGTAGCATACATAATAGTATTAAGTGTGGGTGACTCAACATATTCTTTTAAGCTATCATCATGATTAGCAGCATCTATCCTAAAGCATTTATCAATATCATGGGGTTTAGATGCTTTAAAAACTTTTAATGTTACTTGTTCATCTTGTACTCTCATTGTAAGTTGATAACTGTATTTTATATAGTTATTTTCATCTATTTTATTAATTATAATTGCTATTTTCTTGACATTTTTGGTTAATTTTAGTTAAATAAATTAATATTTACCTCTTATGTGTTAAGGAATACATTTTTAACAAAATTAAACAATTTCAATCGAAACCGTACTTAATTGCAAATTTATGTCCACAAATATAATTTCAAATAAAAGAGTTCTTAATTGTAATTTATAAAAGTCTAAAATATAATTTAAATTAAAATCGTGCTTAATTTTAATTATTAAAAGTTTAAAATTTAATTTAAATTAAAAAATGGCTTAATTGTAATTAAAGAAAGTTTAAAATTTAATTTGAATTAAATTTATGGGTCAAAATGCAATTAATTAAAGTTGAATTTTCTGCGCAGGAGAGAAAAAGTCCACGTGCGCAACATGGACCGTCAGATCAGAGAAGAAACAACTAGGATGCGCACGTATCTCAAACCCGACAAAAGCGATTGGGTGCAAGTTTTCTCGTTCACATCGTTCGGTGCACCGAGTGGGGCCCACCTGCCGCGTAGGCCGGCGTGTAGGGTGGGACCCACGTGTCTCATGCGTCAACCAAGGCATGATCTCATGCAGTCGATTCACATGCGCTCGGTTATACAACGAATCGCAAGCTGCCACGTGTCCCACTTGATCTTTCAGCCAATCATATGCTGACACGTGGCAAGGTTCGGTGAGCACAAAAAGGTAGGATCATGCACGCGTTGCAGCCGTTGTCCCTACGTTCTCCATCCCCTTATCCCGTGTGATGAACTCTATGTGCAACCGTTTTCCTCACCGAATGAAATGCTACCACGTGTCTGTATTAATTTTTCAGTCAATCAGAGACTGACACGTGGCATTCAGATTGAATAAAAAAACACAACATTGGCACCCTCTGTTTAATGTCGATTCACGCGTAACAAATTTAATATTTTCTTTCCTACGTGTGGATGCGGAATTTGAGAAAAATGTTTGACGCGTCGGTTTTATTTTCGATGTAAATTTTTTACGCGTTTCTAAAAAATGTATTATTTTAGATGTATTTCTTTAGTTGTAAATATGAGATATTATGATAGAGTATAGAGTTTTTTTTTGAGTTTTAGAGTTTGAGATTTTTAGTTGTGTTCGGGGCTAGACTGTGGAACATAAAAGCCATTTTTGGCTTTTGTTGTGTTCTGTATGTGTCAAATATTTACGATCCGAAATGATTTAATTTTATTTTGTTTTTCATCTCATTTTCCTTAACTACTGTAATTTTAATTTTAATTTATGAAGTAATTTAATTTTTCTAGGGTTGTATTTTATCTAAATTTATGAAGCTTTGATTTTAATTATTTTTGAACGAATTATAAGACGTTCGATTTGTTTATTCTATTTGTGCTTAATGCTTTTGATTATTTACAAATTTTATTAAATGATCCGTGACACTTAAATAAACTTGGAAGAGGCATTTTTGTGTATATTGCTCATGGATAGAATGACATGTATGATGAAGGATAGGAATATACCGTAATTGTATGTGTGGCCATTTGAGAACTTAGAACGTAATGAATCTTGGTGAATTTAAATCTTATAGGAATATAGTGAATTAATTTAGCGAGGTGTGTCTATACAGAGCTCAGAAGAGATGTATGGATAAAGTTAGAAGTTTATGGTTGATAAATTAAATGTACTAAAAAAATATAAATCAAGAAAAAATAACATGATTCGAGTGGATTAATTTGGTGAAAAACTACAATCCTAGATTTCTTTTATTTTGTTATTAAACTCTTTTCTTAAAAAATTTCCAAATCAATGATCGTTTTGGATAAAATCAGAGAGAGATAATTTTAGTACTCAACAAACTGTAGTAACAAATCTCCGGGGGAGCGATAACTTATCAAATTTTATTACTTGTGATCGTGTATATTTACACGTTTTATGTTCTCTAAAAGAGACAACAAGTTTTTGTCCACCTACCACGCAGGCCGACGTGAACGAGAAAACCTACACCCAATCGTTTTTGTCAAGTTTGAAAGACATGCACGTATCCTAGCCGTTTCTTCTCTGATCTAACGGTCCACGTTGCGCATGTGGATGACGACGCGTGGACTTCTTTTCTCCTGCGCAGAAAATTCAACTTTAATTAA
Source organism: Hippophae tibetana (assembly GCA_037013495.1). Lineage (NCBI taxonomy): Eukaryota > Viridiplantae > Streptophyta > Magnoliopsida > Rosales > Elaeagnaceae > Hippophae > Hippophae tibetana. The sequence continues at coordinate 14,122,146 of CM072809.1, read as the reverse complement.
TTGCATTTTGACCTACAAATTTAATTCAAATTAAATTTTAAACTTTTAATAATTAAAATTAAGCACGATTTTAATTTAAACTATATTTTAGACTTTTATAAATTTCAATTAAGAACTCTTTAATTTGAAATTATATTTGTGGACATAAATTTGCAATTAAGTACGGTTTCAATGCAAATTATTTAATTTTGTTAAAAATGTATTCCTTAACACATAAAAGGTAAAGATTAATTAATTAAACTAAAATTAACCAAAAATGTCAAGAAAATAGCAATTATAATTAATAAAATAGATGAAAATAACTATATAAAATACAGTTATCATAAGTTCACCTTTTTGTACATCAATGAGTGCTCTTTCGATTGCAAAAAATGGACAAGTAAGTATGAGAGGAATGTTACAGTCATCTTCCATGTCTAGTACAATAAAATCCGTCATAAAGATTAACTTGTCTTTTACTAGCATATCTTCTACCACTCTCTGTGGTCTTTTGATTGACCTATTTGCCATTTGTAATGTTATTGAAGTGAGTTTGGCTTTACCAATCCCAATCTCTTGAAGATTGATAATGGAATAAAGTTAATGTTTGAACCTAAGAGCCTAAGTCATACAATGCTTTCTCAAAGTTCATGTCCCCAATGTTGCAAGGAATGTCAAAGCTACTCGGGTCTTTCAATTTTTGGGATAGTTTTCTAGCAAGGATGTCATTACAACCTTCAATAAAGGTTATTATTTCATTATCTCCAAACCCTCTTTTTTTAGTTATGATGTCATTTAGAAATTTGGCATAAGAAGGTATTTGTTCAAGTTCATCTACAAATGATATATTTATGTATAGCTTTTTGAAGACATCTAGAAATTTTGAAAACTACGTATCTAACTTTTGCTTTTGTAGTCTTTGAGGGAAAGTAATAATAGATTTGTAGAGGTTCTTTTTCTTTGGCTGAATTATTTTCTTTTTAGTGCTATCTTTATCCATTTGTTCCTCTTCATCCTTTCTAGCTTCATGTTTCTTCTCATCCTTTTAAGTCTCATGTTCCTCCTTATCCTTTTGAGTCTCAAGTTCATCCTCTAGGGTTTTACCACTCCTCAAGGCTATGATATTGTAATGCTTCTTACCTTTTCTTCTTGGGTTTATAATTGTGTCATTTCAAATATTATCTTGAGGCCTTTAACTTATGGCATGGACAAGTTACCCCATTTGACTTTATAAATTTTGAATTGAAGCCTTGTGGAAACTTATGTATTTACTAATTGAATGACGTCTTTCATAATCCCCATTAAAATATTTGTATTGTCTTTAGTAGATGTGTTCTTCTCTTGGGCTTATGATTGTTGTGATTATTGAAAACCAAGTGATGGAAATGATTGACAGTTGAATTGGATACCACCTTGATTGTTGTTACTACTCTAAGAGAAATTTGGATGTAGTCTCTATCATGGGTTATATATGTTCGAGTATGGATTATTATTTTGGTTCACATTACCCACATAGAATATTGATTCAGGATTATTTGGATAATTATCAAACAAATGAGCTCTACTACAAAAGACACAAGATACCTCTGAATCTTGGACCTAGTTTATACTCAATGGCGAGTTTTGAGCCTTCAAAAGATGATACTTGAACTATAAGTATTGTGATATCGTTTGCCTCATGCACTCTAGCTAGTCTTCTTGAGGTTTCCATTCCATGCATTAGCCATTGATAATTATTACTATCCATTTTCTCAAGTAAATCATAAACTTGATTGTATGATTTGGCTAGCAAAGCTCCATTAACGGATGCATCAACAATGATTCTTGTTTGAGCATTGAGACCGTTGTAGAAGATCTTAATTTATATCTAATGAGGGATACCATGGTAAGGATACTTCTTTAGCAATTTTTTGAATATTTCTCATGCTTGATATAAATATTTCCCTTCGTATTGTTGAAAGGAGGTAATGTCATTCATAAGATTGACATTCTTTATTGGTGGGAAGTATTTCATCAAGAATTTCTGCACAAAAGTATTCCAAGTTATAATGAAATAAGGTGACAAAGAGTTTAGCTAAGCTCAAGCACAGTGTCGCAAAGGGTAAGAGAACAATCTAAGCCTAAACACCTCATCGATCACACCATTAAATTTGAATAAATCCTCAACTTCAATAAATAATCTAAGATGTAAATGAGGATCCTTTGTTGGTAATTTGCTAAATTGTCCAAATATTTGTAACATTTGAAGCATCACTCGCTTTAATTCAAATTTAATAGCTTGAATGTTTGGCCTTGTAATACTTGAATTCAACCCTTTTAACATAGGTAATGCGTATGCATTCATTACTCTATCCTTATCATCCATTAATGGTATCTGATTGTTCAAATTTAGCTAATTATTTTTTATTTATAATGTATTGGTCATTTCTTCCACTTAGGTGGCAAATTGTTGTTTTCTTATTGATCTTAAAGTACTCTCGATTTTGGGATTGAAAGGAAAAATTTCTCTCTTACACACTCTACTCATGCAATAAAACCAAATATAGTTCTAATAGACTAAAATATATGTAAAAAAAAAATACATAAATAAATTAAAATTATGAAAAATAAATAAAGAAAAATAACTAAAATAAATTAAAAATTAATTTTTGATGTTTATAATCCCCAACAATAATTTCAAAAACTTGATTGACATGAATTGTATGCAATGGATACGTAAGTATACGTATCGTAACAAGTAATATAATAATAAGAAAAAATTGTTCCTATAAAGATTATGTTATTAGAAACTAATTTTTAAAACTAAAAAAAGAATTCTATTTTTTTTTATGTTTTTAGAAAGAAAAATTAAAAGTACTAAAAATAATTAATAGTAATTAATTAACTCAGAATTAGCAACTAAGAAGATACATGAGAAAATATATAAGAATACTTAATTTTCTAATTTTTTAAGCATGTGAATCGTTAAAATTCCTCCAATATAATTACCAATAAATTATATGATCAATTGAATCTAAATTAACATGTATTTCTCTTTCAAGTAAACTATATAAAATTTAGTAATTAACTTAATTACACTTTCATGTCAATTAAATTGTATATTATTTATTAAGTTTATCAATTATGAATCACATACATAAGAAGTATACATCGCTGACTAGAAACTATACATGTTATTTAATTAAGATAAATAATTAAATAATTTTCTCAAATATATTTAATTGACTTTATAGATCAATTATTAACTAAATAATTAATAACATAAAAAATTGATTAAATAATATAATTAAATTATAATTATAATTGTGGTAAAATGTTATATCATAAAATATAAAAATTAGATTCATAAAATCTTTATATTAATAAATTATTTAGACATAATTTTTTTCATAAAACTTATTTTCCGATCATCCCTTATGAATTTTACCTTGAATACTTTGTATCTCTTAATCCCAAACCATTTCGTGTGAAATGTTTATATATAACTGTATCCGAGAGTAACCCATACATAATAGGCATAATATTCCGTGATATCTAAACAATATCTTTTAATCCTATAAAGCAGCAGATTATGTTTTCACACTTTATTGACAATTAAATCAAGAAACATGCTAATTGCATTTTTAAACACTTCATGCTGTGGTTAAGTCGATGCATAAAAACGCACCATGAACTTTGGAAAATAATCATAATAATAAGTCAAACATTTAAAGTGAAGATTACAGTATTAAATAACATATAATATAACACAATAATTTTCATATAATTTATACAATTACAAGCATTTGATGGTTTCATAGTGTTTTAAAAATAAGTAAATCATAAATTCAAATTATACTAAATACCGTTTAATCTTAAAAAAAATATTTGGGGCTGTTGATAATAGTAGTCAACTGTGTTCTGCCTAACGGGCGTTCGCTTAAGTGGAAGGTAGATGATTAGAGGCTCCCTCTTCACAGCAACATCTTGGTAGTACATGCATCTGGTCTTCTTGTTCAGACCTTGGGACTGAAATTATATGCATATATAATTGTTAACCTTAGGACAATTTTACATTGACCCTAAGAACAGGGCAAAGTTGATTTTTTTCCTCAATTGTCAGTGCATATACGAATACTAGCTGGCTAGAATCTGGTGGATGGGCTTACAGGTAATCTCGGTTTATCTCAATCTGAAGGTAACATCAATCAGTAAGATGTAGAAACTAACTAGCTAGTCTAGGATGAGGGGCTGAAATATTCCATATATGACTTCTTTTGTTGCCCGATTGACAATTACATACAAATTTCGTTGTTACACGCACCGGCACTATGTAGCTGCCTGATGGGCGCAACATAACCAACTTTACGTCTGTGAGTAGTTTCATTTTACACGTATTTGTTAGGTAATATTAAAAATACTCGTCATATAATTTTTATATAATTATATATTTAACAGTAAAATCATATTATATAGAATAAAAATTGTATAATTATTTCTAAATTTAGTATCAAAATTGGACGTGTGTTTAAAATGTATTAGATAATTTACTTAGTGTATCCAAAATTTTAATTCTAAAACTATCTTAAATTAAGTATAATTCTTTTTTATTTTTAAAATATAAAAAAATTAAATATAATTTTAAATTAATTTTTATAATGAAATTATTTTAATAGGTAATAAAATTACATAAAATAAAATAAATATTATTTTAAATATTAATATTATTTTTATCCCACTATGTTATATATAACATCACAAAACATTATATATAATAATTATAATATAATTGAATATAATTCAATTTAATACGAACTTATTCAATATGATGCACGGATCATGTCCTTTGTATATATAATAGAATGAGATACCATAAAAGTGCTTTTAAATTAAGTCATCCTAGTTGTTTATTCTTTTAGTCTCTTATATTAGAATTGGTATCATTAGTTTTTTATTATGAAAAAAAGATATAATTAAGAATAAATTATATTATTTTAATTATTTTTAATTTAAATATTATTATTTTTTCTCAAATAATTAAAATTCGATTCAAATATGAGTTTTAATAAAAATAAAAGTAAAATTTAATATGAAATTATTTAAAAAAAATCAATAATAATAATGTTCAAACCGAAAGTTATTTAAATATATGTTTTACTTTTTAATAAAAACTAAAATTAATAAAATATTAAAATAAAATAGTAATAATTAATAAATATAAAAACAAATATTTTGTGATTAATTATCACTACACTATTGTTGAAGAGTAGTGTGATATTAATATTTTTAATTAAAAAATTGTTAAAATAATATTTTTTTTTCTTAATAGGTTTCATTTTTCTATTACTAGCTGTTAGGAAATTTAGATCAAATGGTATAATCACAAATTCTCTCTTTTAAGATTTTCTTTAGCAAAATATCAAATAATAGAGAAATAGAGAATACAAAACATAAAAATTATAGTGAAAACTCCAAAGTGAAGAAAAACATTTTTGTTGTCAAAAGACATCCAGGGAAAGAAATTTACTATGTGAAAAATTGTTACAACCACATTCTTATTGATTTTCTCACACACCTAAAAGACAAGAACAGTTACAAGCCCAAGAAATTTTTTCCATAAAATTCTATAACTCAAAAACTTCTCATATAAGTTTTTCTCTATTTTTGGGATGATTAACAATGAAGAAATGAAACCATATTTATAGTCTTTAAGTTCCCATTTCATATGTCAAATATTTCTTCATTCAACAAAATTAGACTATCTAATTTTCCTATTCTTTATTCAAATAAGGTTAGGTATCTCATCTTTGACAATATGGGAAACCACCTTCCATGAATTTTCTTCTAATTTAAACACCTTTTATATTAACTAACAAACCTAATATTATTTTTAATTAATCACAACAATAACAGACTATATTACATAATTTTAATTAAAGAAGTTAAGCTTACAAACGAACTAATTTAAAAAAAATTCTTACATTTTTCTCCTTATACTATACATATACTTGTCCAGTTATTCATAAGGGAAAAAAACTGAAGTATTGGCCAATTCTTATGAACCAAGTTTCTGCTTATTATTTGAGTCATTACTAATTATGATGAGCTTGCTCTTAAAACTTATGTTGGTTCTGATTGCTAATTCATATGCATTACTATCCATAACCATATTGCAAAGAAGATAAGAGGTCTGCTCTACTGCAATTCAAACAAAGTCTTAAAATTAATAAATCTGCATCTTATGAGTTGGATTTTGTTGAAAATTGATGTTGAAAACGTCAAAGCCAAAGGCTTTGCCAAATAAAATAAGCTCTCTCAAAATTGTATTATTTCTTTCATATTTTCATTACAATTCTATAGCTATATATAAGGAGATTTACTCCTTGATTTACTCCACGAATTAAGGATTCTTTATTTTACTCCTTAAATTAATGATAATAATTCCTTGATTTACTCCTTAAATTAAGGTTCTTGATCTCCTTAATTTAAGGTTCTTGTTTTACTCCTTAAATTAAGAAGTTAACATTTCTTAATTTACTTCTTAATTTTATCTCCAATACTCTCCCTCAAGCTGGATCCATAAGGTTTATGGATCTAAACTTGCACAGAAGTCATTGAAACTGATGAAACACAGCAAAGGTAAAACTAACAAAAATGCTAATTTCGATAGCAAAAAAAAATAAAAATAAATTATTGTTGTCGATGTGGGACCTTTCCTTTTACCACAATACTACTCCTCCACATCAAGTAGGTAGAAGCTGTAGGAAAGATTTAATCCATCATCGACAAGAGGAAACATGTCATGTTTCTTCATCACACTTTATGCCATCCCATGAACAACAGTTTCCATTTTCTAATTTGTCTCGAAGCTTCCATGATATGATCTTTGGATAAGAACCTATCGAAGATAAAATTAAGAAGTAAATTAAGGTTCTTATTTTATTCCTTGAATTAAGAAGTTAATACTCTTTAATTTACTTCTTAATTTTATCTCCAATAAGTTCTTATCCAAAGATCATATCATGGAAGCTTGGAGACAAATTAGAAAATGGAAACTGTTGTTTATGGGATGGCATAAAGTGTGATGAAGAAACAGGACATGTAATTGAACTTGACCTAAGTAGCAGTTATCTCTATGGTTCATTTGACCCAAACAGTACTATCTTCAATCTTTCTCATCTTCAAAAGCTTAATCTTGCTGATAATCACTTCAACTATTCTTATATTCCAACTCGCATAAGTCAATTTTCTAGACTAACTTACCTCGACCTTTCTTCTACTTTCTTTTCTGGTCAGATTCCATCAGAAATTTCACACTTATCTAAGTTGTCTGTCCTTGATCTTTCTAAGAACTACGATCAAAATTCTGAAGTGAAACTTTTGCAACTTAAAAACCCAAATTTTAGAGACCTATTTCAAAACTTAACAAAGTTGGAGAAACTTTCCCTAGGTTATGTACATATAGAGTCCAAAATACCAGAGTACTTTGCCAATTTCACATATTTGAAATGGCTTAATCTAAAAGATTGTGGACTATATGGTGAGTTTCCCACAAAAATATTTGGCCTCCCAAACTTACAAGTACTTGCTGTAAGATTCAATCACAATCTCACTGGTCATATACCTGATCAAATATTTCAGCAAACAAGTCCTCTTCAAATAATGGCACTTCAAGGTACTAGTTTTTCTGGTAGATTACCTTCTTCTATTGATAAACTTTCCTCATTGGGTCGGTTGTAGCTTCGTGATTGTCGATTTTTAGGGCCAATTCCATCTTCACTAGGTAATCTTACTAGACTTTATTATCTAGACCTTTCATCAAACATGTTGGAAGGACCAGTACCTATTCCTCCACCATCCTTGATATATTATTATGTCTCTAACAACTTTCTCAATGGAACTGCTTTGCCACTTTTCTGTGCCCTAACTTCATTAGGTGTCCTTGATTTATCACATAACACATTCACTGGTATGCTTCAATGCTTAGGTAACTTAGTTGATTCTCTTTTAGTATTGAATCTCATAAACAACAATTTTCATGGCACCATTAGTCCCCAAATATGCAGAACAAAAGCAATTAGTAATTTGAGAATGATTGATCTGAGTTACAATCAATTTCAAGGGAAGCTACCACAATCATTGTCAAATTGTACTGTGCTTGAAAGTCTAGCTCTCTCAAACAATCAACTATATGGTGTTTTTCCTTCTTGGTTGGGGTCACTTCCTGAGTTAAAACTTCTCACTTTAAGCCATAACAGATTTCATGGCATCATAAGGAAACCCAAATTAAATTATGGTTTCGAGTTCCCGAAGTTGCGAATGATCGATCTTTCTTTCAATAGTTTTAGAGGAGACTTACCATCTCAATACATGTTATGTTGGAATGCTATGAAAGCTATAAATTCAAGTAATTTTCGATCGAAAATTATGAATGCATACTCAAGCTTATATCGCTTTTGAAGCTTGCGCTACCTCATAACATATCCTTACACAATCACAATAACATCAAAAGGGGTTGAGAGGCAGTATGATTCCATCCTAGATAGCTTTGCTGTTATTGATTTCTCAAGCAACAAATTTGAAGGGCAAATTACTGAATGGATTGGAAATCTTAAGGGACTTCACTTACTCAACTTTTCCAATAATAGACTCAGTGGTCACATCCCACCATCATTAGGAAATTTGATAGAGCTAGAATCATTGGACCTTTCACAGAACAATCTGTCAGGTGAAATCCCTCAAGAACTAAAGCAGCTCAAATTCCTTTCTGTTTTTAATGTCTCTCATAATAGTATTACTGGGACTATTCCGCAAGGCAACCAGTTTAGTACATTTGACAGTAGCTCTTTTGAGGGTAATTCAGGATTGTGTTATGACATGTTAAATCAATATTGTGAGAGACCTCCTTCAACTTTAGTAGAAGACAATGATTCAGAAGCTTCCCTGGAATTAGATTGGAAGTTTATCTCGGCAGGATTGATAAGTGGATTAGTTGTTGGCATGGTTATTGGTGACATTGCAACTGCAAAGAGGAAAGATCTGCTGGTTAAGTATTTTTTTATAACTGTTAGGAGACGTTACAAAATTTGAATATTTTTGTAGTGTCACTTTTCTTTATGCACGTGTAATCTGGTAAAATTATATGCAGAAAAAGATTATAAGAGTAAGATGACAGAAAAATCAGTATTTGGCAAGTCCTCCACACTTCCAAATTAGATAATAGTTTATAGTTCTATATTTACAAGGCCTGCTCCAAAGTTTCTTCAGTCTTTGAATTCAAGACTTGAGATGGGAAATTCTAAAAGATTCCTACATTTTCACCTTACATCTATTATGATTTTTCATTTAATATTTACTAAATATTTTTATAAGATTAAAAAAATACCCTGGCATCCATATAAGCAAAAAATAAAATAAAACAATTTATTCTGATTAGATATTGTAAAGAATTATCGAGCCATTTTACATTTGTGATGTGGTCACACAAATTTGTAAATGATTTGAAAAATCTTTATTGTAAAATAGATCTAATTCAAACTATATTATAAATTTTCACAAAACTCATTCCTATAGTGTAAGTTTGCCATGTATACTTAAAATTTGTTATATTTCACAACATAGTTCTTATGATTTAGTTAAAATTACAAGCTCATATAACTAATTTACATGAATGAGTTTGTAAAATTCCTTGCAAAGTACAAAACAAATGTATTAAAGCCATTAGTCCAAACATATATAAAAGAATAGTCGCAATGAAAAATATACATAGGAGTACCATGTGTTTGCGTAGTTTTCATGTTTTGAGTTTGTGTTGTGTTAGGGTAGACTGTGTAGTAGTATTTGCATATTTTGTTTTTTGGTAAAAAAAATCTCCTTAAGGATGACACGGTACAATCACGTCACAAGTTTATTGTCTAGTAGAAAGGGTATCGTTATAAGCTCGAAATCAAGGCACATGGTCCCAAACTTTGAACCATTCACCTTGTTGTCCTGCAAGATGACACTACTCCCTCGCATTTAACCTACTACCAATTGTGATGTCTTAAGATAGTATTTACATATTTGATGACACATTAAATAATTTAAATGATTTTCATATCAATAGTAATTATTCATAAAGAATAACATTACTAATGCCTTAAATATACATGCTTTTCAAAGTTGAGTGAAAACATTTCAAAATTGTGTACTTACTCATATACATGTATATGAGCGTGAACAACCAATACATGACTCATTTACAATGTTACATAACTAATATACATCACATATATAACTCAAATTTTAAAAAAATTGAGATTTTTCAAGTCTCCATACTAACGTGACATTTGATATATAGAAAAATTAATAATGAATTCTATGTCACATTCATTTTTAATCGTGTAATAGTTGTGTTGATATTTATAATTATCACTTAGATATGAACATTTTATTTACAGATAATTAAAATTATGATTATTCACAAAAAATTGATATTTTTTTTCTAAAAATAATCTTAACCAATTAAGCATAGGGCATTGATGGCTAAACATGGTTAACTAAAACCATAGTTATTAATATTTTTTATACACATATTGTTTGAACATATAGCTCGACTTGAAGCCTAACTGATGAATAGTTCGAGCCATCAAATGTGTTGCTCTAAGAAGATCCAGCTTGTGCACGCACCCACAATGATAATCATAGGATGCCCTTGCCTATGCAGATAAACTTTGAGTATTGAAAGGCCGACCACCTGAGCCATAAAAGTGGTTGACCTTAAGTTAGATTATGTTTTTACATATGTACCCTTTTGAAATACTAGCACATGTATATTTATATTATCGACAAGTTTACATGTAATGTCCTATATATGTGGACCTCATATGAGATCCACACAATTCACTATCAATTCTCTAATTTCTCTCTAGTTTCTCTATTTAAAAATCGGATCATCCCAACATTTTGGCTCCCACTACGAGGCTCAGGATTAGAATGTCAAACCTTAGCATCTGACCCCGTATTTTCAAGGATTTACCTCGAGTTTTGACAGAGAGAGACCTTGTAAGAAAGACGCCTAATAGTTTGGCACATTTCTCTGAGACTCACATCCATCATGATGGGAATACGAGTTGAGGAAATATTGGAACTAGAGAATGAAATAACATCTTTGTCACAAAATCATACTTTACCAACCCTTGAAGAGACTCAAGCTGAGGTATAAGCTAAGACCGACCACATCAAGAGTTGGCATGCTAACTTCTCGAGCTAAGAAGAGAGCTCAAGGAGACCCTATGAGAAAACAGAGCACTACGCTCACAATCAAAATCAAACGTTCTATTAGGTCGAGCTACCAATCTGGTGGATGAGTTTGGGTTAGCTTCTACAATAAATGAGCTTTCCTAAGTCGAGAACATAGCAGATGACGTCCCTCCTTTTAATGCCATTAGGCTCAACAATGAACAATTTTTGCAAGAGCAAAATATCTGGGGGATATGCTTCCAGGCATTAAAGGAAAAAAATAGAAAGTAGGACGAAACCCTCAAAGAAACTAAGAAAAGGAAAGACACACTATAATGTCAATAGGGATTGCGAGCAATTGTGTGTCTATTCTTTCTCAGATGAAATAGAGAACAATTAACCTTCGACCAAATTTAATGCTCATAAGTATCCAGATTACTAAGGAATAAAGGATCTGGTAACTCACATTCAACATTTCAAGACGATTATGGCCCTTGTGAGCCTCACTCGAGACAAGAAATATGCCATGATGTCCAAACTCTTTACTACCACTCTATATGATGGCACTTAAAAGCGGTTTAACAACTTGGCACCCTATACTGTAACCTCTCTCTCAAAATTTTAGGTTATTCATCACCAACTACGCCAGTAACAAGCCCATGAGAAAAGAATCTCATCACCTCTTCTTGACCACCTAGGAAAATGGAGAGTTTATTGAGGAATACATGAGAAGGTTTAGAGAAGAAAAGCTATAAATATTGGATTGCCCTTACTCTATTGCAATAGAAGATTTTTGAATAGGTCTAATAAGAAGATCCAATTTATTTGTTGAATTAACCAAAAAAGTTCCCCAGACGATAGAGGAAGCAAATGGAGATGCCAGAAAGCTTGTTAATTTGAAAAAGGAGTTGGAAGTGGACAAAAAGAGAAAGGCTAGCATAGAATATGCACCAAAAAAAGGAAAAAAAAAAGAATAAGCCTGGATAGATCAAACCAAAACAAAATGATTAACATAAATAAACGCTTTGCTTCAAATCATAATGTGGGTGGTTAATGGCCAAAAATAGAGGGCCTTGGGGTAGGTCATTATCCCTCTTCAAAGGTCCATCTTTGAGAGTAAGTCTAGCTCAAGTTGTGTTGAGGATAGAGAATGAGGAAAACGTTAGGTGACCACTGAAAATGAGGGCACATCTTAGGGACACATCTAAGTGATGTGCCTTTCATAAATATATAGGCCATTAAACCCACGATTGTAGACATCTAAAAAAAGAAATAGAAGATTTATTATCCATAGGGTATTTGGGTGATCTTGTGGGAAACAAAAGCAGAAGACCTGGGCTCAATGGAACTTCCAATAATGATGTTATCGATTATGGAAACAAGATCTATAATCGTGACCAACTTTGTGGTGATTGATATCCCAACCCATTTCAATGTTATTCTGGGTAGACCCATGGATACATAAGATAAAAACAGTTCCATCTACTTTCCACCAAATCATGAAATACCCAACTGAGGAAGGCATAAAAGAGATGGAGGGACAAAGAAAAGGCTAGAGGTTGTTATAATGCTACAGTGAAGAAGATGGTTCCAAAGTAGTAATTACAGTATGGGTTTCATAAAAAAAAGACCATGAGATAGATGCCTAGTGGAATCAGTTGATTCAAATGAAGTTCGAGATTTACCAGTTAAAGACAAAGGGGAAGACCATTCTCTAAAATTGAGAACCAACTTAAGAACCAAAGACAGGGAGAAACTATCACAATTCTTAAGAGCCAGCTCTGATACCTTTACATGGAAGCCTACTGATATACCTGGGATTAACCCAGAGATTATCACCCATAGGTTGAATGTTAATCCAAAAGCTAGACCTATCAAACAAAGGAAGAGAAAGTTCCCAAGGGAAAAGAACGAGGTGAATAAAGGTTAGGTTACCAAGCTTCAAAAGATGAAGATTATTAGAGAGGTAGATTACCCAACATTGCTCGTCAAATGTGGTGCTAGTAAAAAAAGCTTATGGATCACCTCGTATGTGTGTAGCCTTCACATACTTGAATGATGCATACCCAAAGGATTGTTTTCCCCTGCCAAGTATTGATTAGCTGGTCGTTGCTACCTTTGGGTTTGGTTTGATGAGTTCATTTGATGTGTATTTCAGTTATCATCAAATAAGAATGTACCCAAAAGATGAGGAGAAAACATCTTTTATTACTAAGGAAAGAACCTTTTGCTATACTCAAATTCCATTTGGTTTGAATAATGTGGGAGCTACATATCAACACCTCATTAATAAGATATTTGTTCACTAGTTGGAGAGGAATCAAGAAGCATACGTGGTTGACATGGTGATAAATTCAACACAACATATAAACCATGTCAACTACTTGGAAGAAATATTTCATGTAATCGAAAGATATGGTATGAGATTAAACTCTAAAAATGTGTTTTTGGTGTTGCTTCAAAAAAATTCCTATGATATCTTGTATTTTCCCTAGAAATTGAGGCCAATCTAGACAAGATACAAGCCTTGGTTAATAAGAAACCTTCTACTAACCTAAAAGGAATTCAACAATTGAACAGAAGAATAATAGAACTCAACATATTCATTTTCAAATGTACAGACAAATGCTTACCATTCTTCAAAATGGTAAGAAAGAACACATTAGTTTTCCGAAATGAAGATTATGATAGAGCTTTCCAAGGAATCGAATAGTATCTGAGCAAGCTTCCAGTCCTAGTCAACTCCACCCTAGGTGAAAAACTTTACTTATATATGGTTGTTACTCCTCAAATTTATAGTGCTATACTCCTTGTTGAAAGAAACAAGGTACAATACCCCATCTACTACATTAGTGTGATCCTAACAGATGACCAAAGTAGCTATCCAACAATTGATATGTTGGCCTTTGCTCTAAAAGTGACGGTGTGAAACTTAGACATTACTTTGGTTCGCATGCATTGGTAGTGCTCACCTCATAATCGCTTAAGAGCATGTTGATAAGGCCAGAAGTAGCATAAAGACTGGCACATATTGTGATAGAATTGGAAGAATATGATATCATGTATATGTCTAGAACTTCCATCAAAGCGCAAGCATATGAAAATTTTGTTAGTAAGTTTAGCAAGTCACCGGTAGTCATAAATGACAAAGTAAAAGGCGAAGTATATGGCGTGGATCAGAGAGAAATATCAACTAGCTTGGAAATTATTTATCGATAGTGCTCATAACTTTAAAGGCATCGGGCTAGGGATCATCATAATAGACTATAATGAAAACTACTTCAAACACATTGCAAGGATGGACTTCCAAGTAACCAATAACATCACAAAGTACGAGACGATTATATTTGGTACTATAACTTCGAAGAAACTTGGATCCAATAGCATTGTCTTGCATAGTAATTCACAATTATTGGTCAATCAATACTTGGACACGTTTGAGGCTAAAGACAACAAGATAAGGGGATATGTACAAAGGCTAAGAAAGTAATGCTCAAAATTTGATAGTTTTGAGATCAAGCAAATATCTAGAAATAAGAATGGTCATGCCGAAGCTTTGGCCACCCTAGTCGTTGTATGCAAGGCCAACCATAGTTGGGTGATTTATATAACAATCCTTATAGAGGCCAATTTGAAAGAAGAAGAAAAAAATAGTTAGAAGCATTAGTGAGGCCACCATCCCATGGTTTGTTCCTATCCTTAACTTTCTAAAAGTGGGGGACATACCTAAAGATTTAAAGTTGGAAAAAGAAATCAAGACTAAGGTAGGTCAATACACGGTGAAAAATAATAAATTACACAGACAATAGCCCTTGGACCTAGGCTCTTGTGCATAACTAGAGAGTGGTTTGAAAAAAAAACTCATGTTTGAAACTCACGATGGAAAGTGCAGCTCTCATTCAGAAAGAAGAAGGTTGTCCCAACAAATTCTAAGACAAGGTTACTACTAGCCAGGGATGTTAGTAGATTACATGAGGTACAGCCAGGCATGTGATAAATGTTAGAGGTTCACCCCATTATCACATATGCCACCGACCACAATGGATTTTCTACAAATGTGGATTGGATATAATAGGACCTTTACCACTAGTAGTAGGCCAAAGAGGTTCTTACTGGTCACCATAGATTATTTCTCCAAATGGATTGAGGTAGAGCCCCTGGGAAGAATAAGGGAGAAAAAGGTAATTCGATTTATCTAGAAGTCTATAGTTTTTTGCTTCAACTTACCCAAAAGCTTGTTATCGATAATGAAAGGTAGTTCATGAGCCATAACATCAAATAATTTAGTACCAAGTACAACATCGAAATGTTCCATAAGTTAACAGTTAACAGTCAGGTAGAGTCTTCAAACAAAATGGTACTCAACTTATTAAAGAAGAAGTTAAAAGGTGCTAAAGGAAGATAGGTTAAGGAGCTATATAAGGCATTATAGGCCATCAGAACTATTCTTAGAGGTAGTACGAATGAGACACCCTTCTCGCTTATGTATGGAACTGAGACTATGATACCAACTGAGATCACAATGCCAACTATGAGATCAACCTTAACTGAAGACCAAAACACCTCAAATAGAGCAATATATCTAGTTTTGGAAGAGGAAAAAAGAAATGAAGCCTTGAGGAGAATGGTTTAACAGAAAAGGAATATGATAGATTATTACAACAAAATTGTATGCTTTAAATCATTTTCCATAGGTAATTGGATTCTCAAGAGGGTATTTCCCAAGAAAAACAAGAGGATGGATATAAAATTGGGTGCAAATTGAGAAGGCCCATATCAAATAAGCATATGACACCATGTGAGGCTTACTTATTGAAAAACATCAAAGGATTTGAAGATAGCGTGAGCTAGAATGCTCGACACTTAAAAAAGTATCACTTTTAATGTACTTTGATTTATGATTCATTTTCAATGTATTATCCCATATATATGTAATAAATTTTGATGATCAGAGATGTTATCGCCCACAAATATTGCATATCACGAGTTGATCACCTCGGTTAAGAACTAGATAGAACGTTATGACAAATGATGTTAGAGAGTTGAGCACCTTGGTTATAGATCAAGTAAAATACTCTCCATTAAAATTTCATGTGATGAGTTGATCACTTTGGTCAAGAACCAAATAGAGTACTCTAATAGATGATGTTAGAATATTGATCACCTCGATCATAGATCAGGTAGAACATTTTTTCCTTAACATTTCATGTTATGAGTTGATCACCTTGGTCAGGAAATAGGTAGAATACATTGATAGATGACTTTAGAGAGTTAATCACCTCTATCACAGATTGGGTGAAGCACTCTTCCTTAAAATTTTATGTCACGAGTTGATCACCTTGGTCAGGATCCAAGTAGAGCGCTCTGATAGATGATGTTAGAGAGTTGATCACGTCGGTCATAAACCAGGTAGAACATTATTCCTTAAATTTAATTTCACGAGTTGATCACATAGGACAGGAACTAAGTAGAGCACTTTGATAGATGATGTTAGAGAGTTTATCACTTTGGTCATAGACCAGGTAGAATACTCTTCCTTAAAATTCATGTCATGAGTTGATCACCTCAGACATAAACTAAGTAGAGTGCTTTGATAGATGATGTTAGAGAGTTGATCACCTCAGACATAAACTAAGTAGAGTGCTTTGATAGATGATGTTAGAGAGTTGATCACCTCACAAACTAGGTAGAGCTTTCTTCTTTAAAATTCCATGTCATGAGTTGATCACCTCGGTCAAGAACTAAGTAGAATGCTTTAATGGATGATGCTAGAGAATAAATCACCTTGATCATAGACTAGGTATAACACTTTCTCTTAAAATTTCATATCACAAGCTAATCACCTTAGTTATGGACCGAGTAGATCACTACAACAATTGCCATATTCTTCCTGCTATAGCTATGGCAATTTTCCAATTAAACTATAGGTTTATTGTAGTAATCAAGCTTCATAACTCTATCCTATTGAAAATGAAGTTACATTAATCGAGCTTACAAAGCTTTAAAAGTTTATTAATGAAGAGCTCGCAGTCCCAAAATTACTAAGAATCCTTAAGACATTTGGATGCATGACCAGTGTCTAGGTTATTTACCTCTTCCACTAAGGGAAACTTGGCCTGAATATTGATAACTTTCTTATAGATTTTAGCTCCTATCTCGATGGAGGTTAAGCTCTAGTTAACAATTGAATATTCCAATTCCTCAGGAAAATCTATCAACTTGAGGAACACTATTTCATATCATTTCATGTAAAAGTTCACCCAATAGGATTCCCTGCCAACCAGAGCATTCTTGTCATAGACCTTCTTTCATGTGCCCGAGTTTAAGATAACTACTCCTTACAGGACTCGAGCTTACACTTAGTCTCTTCATAAAGAGAAAGCTTATCCTTATAACTGGATAGCTTGGTCTTTAATTTCTCTACCTTGGTGTTGAGCCTATCATTCTCTAATTTTAAAGCTCAAGAATGTCTATCTGCTTAGTCAAAATCCATAAAGTGTGAACAAAAAATATGGAATGGATTTTTCAGGTTCTTCAAACAAAAGAGGATATTTAAATTACCAGTATCTCTAATCCCTTTTTTTTATAGGGAATGACATTGGAATAAAAATAATACAAATGTCATGCAAGTGATGAGGTAGGTCAACATCATAAATGAATACTATAAATACAAAAATACATATACAATACATAAACTTTTCAAAATAATGTTTTATTAAAGGAAAAGTGCATATGGTTATAAGAGTAGCTTGTGCCTATACAAAAGGATGGAAGAGTTGAGCCTTTCAAAAATAAAGGGCCTCATGCCCACTAAAGAATTAAGGATCTCTAGCTCTATCTCCAGCTTGTTCATCTCCCACCCCAAGTACTCCATCACTTGTGTGGGCGAGTACGGTGGCATATCTGGGATGTTAAGGATCTGGTAGTAGTATTGACCGAGGCCTTTCTTTTTTATTATTTCTTAAGCGAATCCATGGCTAAGTTATAGTCAATTTTAACACTCGAAGAAAGCTATTCGATCATGGCATCAAGGTCGCACTTTGCCTTTTTCTTATTCGCAAGGAAATGTGTCTTTGACATGGTTAAGCTCATGTTTACAAGCTTCACCCACAACCTTAAGTTTTCTCTAAGTCTCCTCAAGTATCTCAAAATGCCTCGAGTTATCATTTAGCTCATGTATGGCCATGGCTAGCTTTTCCTCTTTGTCGATGGCCTTACCCTCCCACTTGTTTGCCTTTGCCAGCAAAACAACATCCTTGGCTTGGGTAGAGGCATGTCACTCTTTTTACCTCAAGCTTATGCTTTAATTTTTTAACACGTTAAACTTTACTAAGCCCGTGAATAAGTTAGGCCTGACAATGAGAAAAACAAACTCGATGTATAAAAAATATAAACTTGAATAAAGTAAATAAAAGCTCAAGGTGATACTTACTTGATACAAGAGTCTATTGAGAAATATCGCAAAATTATCATCCTCGCACATGGCATAGAGCTATTTTTCATATACCATATAAGGGAGGTTATCCACATAATAGTCCTACCTATCTAAAGCCATACCCCTATATAAGGCCATTCCCTCAACTTATGTAGTGAGGTCATCAATAACACATTTTTTCCTCCTTGAGTCTCTTACAAATAGAGTAGGCATTTGTTGGCTCAAGGTGACAGATTTGGAATATATTAACCTAGGGATGTTGTGAAGGCTCGAAAATAGTTAGTGGAGTAGATGTGAGCATGGGCTCTTTGATGATCACATGTTTTTTTGGATTGATTGGGAATGGTCTCTTCCCTAGGAGACTTGCTCCTCTTCCTTCCTTTAGAAGAGATTGTTTCTTGGGAGGGAGTTGTTCTTTTCTAGAAGCTCACTCCTTATTTGGAAACCCTACTTTGAAGCTAGGCTAATAAAGTATTGTCATTAAACTCTATAATACCTGCAAAAAAGATGGGGGTGTTAGATTTTCAAAGCTCAGGCTAAACAAGAATGGACTATTAAAAGTAAGCCCAGGGTTCGTTCACCATTATCAAGGACAAATTTAAACCTCCATTCAAAGTCAGTGGAATGGGGTATTATGTTTCTTGGGTGACCGAGGTTTATGGATTATCCTATGTGGTGGATCCACTAAGCCCTATCTCATCAATCCACGGTTAACAAAGTGCAAGTTGTTCAACAATTTCCTCCACTGTGTTTTCTTAGGCAAATATTTATGGATAGTAGCCAACCTTTGTTTAGCCTATGGACTCAAAGTCGTGATAAGGGAATCTATATTCCTTATTATGAGTTTGGTGTTAGCCTATGTGCTTATTATCATCCTCGTGTCACTATCTGACATTTCCTACCAACCAGACACATAGATGAAATGCTCCTTTCAGTTCTTCTCATTCTCAAGGAGGATCAAATTTATGCCTTAGTCTTTCATGACTGACATATAGACCCTCTTCGTGTCTATAGGATTTTGCTTTAATACATATGCCTCATTGAACTCGTGCATTTTCAACTCAACCTTGAGCTCTCTGCATATAAGGGTGAGATAGAGAAAGTATCTTTACCTATTTGGCATTAATTGTTCTAGTGGGAGTTGTGTTCTTGCCAGGAACTTTCTTATGAAGGGGTACACTAAGAATTTGACCCTTAGCCATAAGGCCTTTTCATGAAAGGCTTTCCACCCAACTGGAGGTGGTGCATTATCAAGAATGCCCGACCTGGAGATCATTATTTGAACCAAGTAGAGAATATCATCCATCTTTCTTAGCCTCTCCTCGTTCTAGAGAGCTAAACCATTGGGCTTGACCTTGGCCTCCCAACCTTTGGTTCGACCTGTGGTTTCACCTGTACCTTTCCTCTTAATTTTTTTCCTCTATGACCTAGAGACATATATATGGGTTTGAGACACGTTTAATCTAATTATAGGTGTTTACTAAGGTTGAGTCGTAGACATAGAAGGAGGAGGATTATACATTTCTTCTTCACTCATGGTGCTCGTTTCACTTGAGGACCCCAATGCATCAATTCCTACTTGACCTAAGTAGCTAGGGTATTGAGGGCTCTCCCAAGAAGAAGAGCCCAAAAAGTATAAAGGCAGGACTACATTACTAATAGCCCGTAATGATACCTCTTTATATATGGTCTCTACAAAATATTACAGAGAATAAAATGGTAAGGTACGAAGTGATGGAAGTTACCTAAAGATGAGTTTTCAAAGTAAAATATGAGTGAATTAAGGGACCATCCTAAAAAAGAAATAAAAAAAATTGTTAGATTCGAGGATTGATCCCTAAAAGCTCGAGCAAAAGTATGTACATTTCAAACTATTTTTCTTACTACCCAAGCAAAGAAGTTATATGGCCACGAGTTGAAAAGTCAGAGCGTTTTTGTTCCAATTTCTATTCAATGTCTTGAAAATAATGAAATAAATAATGCCTTGGCTACTCCTTATATAGAGATTCAAATATTATATCTCCAATTTATTGACAAACATTTATTAGGGCGTGTCAAATGTTTCAAATTTGTAGGCTGTTTGTTACTCTTCTACCCGAGTTGAAGAACTCAGTTGAAAGAGTAGGGGGACTTGATGTTTGATCATATGGCTCGACCTAGAGCACGACCTATGAACAGTCTGAGCCATCAAATAGGTTACTCTAAGAAGACCTAGTTTGTGCCCGCGCCCATAATCATAATCATATAGTGCCCTTTTCTATGTAGAATAACTTTAGGAATTGGAAGGTCGAACGCCATCTTGAGTTGTAATAGTGATCGACCTTAAGTTAGATTATGTTTTTACATATATACCCTCCTGACACGTTGCGACGTGTACCCCTATATGATTAATAGTGTACATGTAATTTCCTATATATATAGATCTCATATGAAATCCACATAATTTACTCTCAATTCTCTAACTTCTCTCTCTAAAAATTGGATCATCCTAACACATATAATTATGTTACAAAAACTTTTTAATATTAAACACATAACACTTTGAATAATTATATTAAATTCTATTTAATATTACATATATATATTATTTTATTTAAAAACATGCATGGGTTCATTAGTTATGCTAGTGGAGTTGTTTGGTAAGAAATTATTACAAATATCCTTAAGTTTTTAGTTCTTATCACATATATCCCTAGCATTTTCAAATTAACACAAATATCCCTAACATAACATTGTTATATTAAATGAGATATTTAAGGATAAAACACATTATATTGATGTTAAATTTCGATAAAAATTATGTTTTTTATTTAAATTTTTTGCTTTGGAATCGAATCTTGTAATGACCCACTTCTATACTAATCTATAGTAATTCTTAATTTGAATTGTTTAAAATAATTAGTTTTATATAAGGTATTTTGTTATTCATTTTCTTTTTAATTTTGCACATGGCCATCTCAACCTCTTTTTGTCGACCTTTGTTTGTAATCTGATTGGTGATTTTTCCTTTTTTTTTTGTTCAACAACAAAGAAGATCTAATAATCTTTGATGCTAGAATAATTATAATTCTAGTATTTGACAAATAATTAAACTAAATCAACTAATATAGTTTAAAAGAAAACAATATAATAAAAACTGTAATTTTTATCCTTATATCTCAAATATTAATTCTTTAATTGTAAATTTTAAACTTCGTGTGTCAAGAGTGTGAAAATTTGAGAAACTAACCGTAAATATTAACATCATTTATAAATTAAGGGTATCATTGACAGTATATAAGATGTTAGGATAGTTGTGATCAAGCTATAAACGTTAAGAGTATCTGTGATAAAAGATTAAAATTCATAGTTATTTATGATAATTTTTCAAGTTTAGTCTAAATGTTATTTTTGAGACAATTTAATCATTTTGTTATGAAAAAGTAATAATAAAATGACAAATGATCAAATTTTATTTTTATTTTTTTATCAATTTTGTAGTTATTTTTGTATGTTTTTAAAGATTATCTATAAAATTGATACCACAAAAATAATTGAAAAATATGAGATAAATAAAAAGTAAAATGAAAAAATTGATGCCTTTTTGGTACTATCACTTTTTAAAATAGAACTAAACTATTATAAAAATAATAAAGTGATTAAATTATTATTTTTGACATAAATAAGATACATGTGTTATCCATCTATGTCAATATTATAAATAATTTAATAGAATATATATTAATATATTAACTTTTTAATTTTTAAAAAAATAATATTTTTAAATAAATATTAAAAATAAGAAACTTGTATAAAATTATTATCTACTTATAAATAATAATAATAATTTCTTGAATCTACTCAAAATTAAGTGTATTGGTTGTAATTATATTGATCACCGCATCACTTTGAATATCACCGATTGTGACGTGATTCAACCAATTACAGATGTCGTTTCCATGCCTTGGGTACGTTGATATTTCAGGTGTTAGATTGTTAGTTCATATTAAGATATAATTTTTATAAAAATATTAAATATATTATTATTGTTGATAAAAGTTTATAAAAATTATGAAAATTATAAAAAAATTATCAAAAATTTGGAATTTTTTTATAAAATATTAAAATAATTAATTTTTTATATTTTAAACTAATTTTGTATTTAATACATGTACTTTTAAATACTCAAATTATTTATATTAATAAATAAGTTGATAAATTAATTAACATATTGTATAATAAAATATATATTTTCTTGTTAAATATTGTTGAATAAGTAATTAAAATGTTTGAAATAATAGATAGATTATCTAATTTTATTAACCATTATAAATAGATAAATTTTAACAGTATAAAATAATTTTATTAATTATTTATTTTTAAAAGAACTCATAGTTAGAGAGATATAACGAGTCTCATCCTTCGGTACAATTTATATGTTATAATATTAATATAAAATAAGAGAAAATAAAACATGTATGTTGATTTTGTACTTGAGAATTGGATTATATGATATAATTTTATCTTTCTTTTTTTCTTATTCATTTTATATATATAGCAAACATGTTACAAATACGAAAAATACAATATATTATATTCTGTAAAAATTAGAAAAAATTGAATTGAAATGATTGTTTAAAAAGAAAAAAAAGAGAAAAATAAATCAAGAATTGATATTTTTTATAATTTGTTCGACATTTTAGCAACAATATCCAGAATATTTTAGTCAAAAAAGATATTTAACGGATATTTAAGTGATATTTTAACGATATTCTCCCAATAATTTTGTAACAATTTAATCAAAAAGATATATATATATATATATATATATATATTTCGTTGTTGGGATGTAATGTAACAAAAGAAACATTGTCGCAATAATGTCGACATTATCGTCATTTTCATCCTTGATGGTTAGTAAGATTTGAAAGGTTGATCTCGTTAAAGTTATTGAGATATAATTTTTATGAAAATATTGAAGATATTATCATTATCTATAAAAAATTTGAAACAAAATTATATAAATTATGGAAACTCTTTAAAATATATATATTTTTATTAAACTTTACAAAACATAAAAAAATTTAACTACTTATATTTTAAATTTATTTTTTATTTAATACATATATTTTTAAATATTTATATTAATCGATAAATTGACTAATTAATTACAACATTATACAATAAAATATATATATATATATATATATATATATATATATATATTTACAAAATATTGTATAATAAGTAGTTAAAATGTTTGAAATGATCAAGTAGATTATAAATAGATAAATCTCGATAATAAAAAAGAAATTTCATTGATATTTTATAGATTTTTGACGACATTTTAATGAAATTTTAACGATAATATCTAAGATATTTTAATCAAAAAATATATTTAAACAATAATTAATTTAACAATAACGATATTTAATTGATAATTTATCTATATTTTCGATAATTTATCTAAAAAATATAAATTTAGATGTGGATAAGTAAAACACTGTGAAATTGTTCCTTGGTTGTTAGTAGTTGTGAGTCTATGAAACTGATTGCACTGCACTGAGGAAAGCAATACTAATTGTATATAGCGTCTTTTTTTTCTTTTTTTCTTTTCTTCTCTCTGTCTCTCCTAAGAACCAATTGTATATAGTTCGTTTCAGAGTCACCAGTATCAATTTAAATAAGATACACCGTATGATATGTTAAATCAAGGAAAGTATATTAGTATATATCATCTATAGCTAAGCATGACACAATGCATATGCTTGTTAATTAATTTCTCTGGCAGCGAAACTTACAAGTATCTCTACTTTCTAGCACAAATGTAAAACTTTAATTGTGAATTTGTGGTCAATATTTCTTTCATGTAAATCGCTGTTGCCTTTAAGCTTAATGAACTCATTGAAAGGTACGTACCTGGAACATATACATCCTATAATCCATGCAATTTGTTATAGGAAGATATGTAAGTTGACGTTGACTTAATTAAGCCTTTTTAACTCTTTGCTAGCTTTACAATCAAATTCATAATTTGTCATTAATATCAATTTTCAACCTTAATTAGCAGATATGTAAGTTGACGTTATTAACTTAATTAAGACACATATATAGTAGTACTAGATTTTTTTTTTTAAATCTAGGCAAGAAAAGACAGGTAATCTAATTTCCACGTGTAGTCACAATCACAATTAATCAATAGATCATATGAGAAGTTTTTTTTCCATAGAGATACACATGTGGTAAGTTCATTCTGTTTTTTTTTTTTTCTTTTTTTGTTAAGTGAATGGATATATAATACTTAAAGCTAGATGCACGGATTCATTTATTTGAAAAGAGGACAGGACTTTAGAACCTCGAGAGCATTCGGTATTAAGTAGTACAATAATTTGTAACAGGATACAAAACATGGGTACAAAACACGTTACACATAATATAATATGATATCATATGAACAATGATCGTGGGATATTAGTCGAGTTACTTCGTCAATTTTGTTAAACACAAGCATCATTGTTATATATAATAAAATTACAAGACATGTGGTTTAAATCTCAACGATTGGGTGCCTATTTATTAAATTTATAGAAACAGTAGCTCTATTAATTCTTAATTAATATTTCTTATAATTTTTAATAATTTAGATGAGATATATCATTCATATTTAATATAAGAATAACCCTCCCTTTGGTGAAATTTTGCTCGTAAATAAAATAATAATAATATAATATGAACAGTATTATATATAAATTTTCATATTTATAATATGTCAATACCCAATGGCACATTTAGTATGTGTTGTGTCGAGGTTGACAAGATATGTGTTACTATCCGTTGCACATTTAACAGTATTTTTTTATTATCCGTTTTGAACCCGTACAAATATATAAGTTAGTGATTTAAATTTTATAAATATATAATAGTATTATTTGATTATTAATAATTATTATTTATTTTAAAAAAATAAAAGAAAAGAAAAATCTTTAAATATAATTTTTATTTATGTTGTTTTTACTATGACGGGATGAAAAATTAATTTAATTTTTTATTAAAGTTTGAAAAAAATACTCTTAAAATAATAGTTAATTAATTTTTTATTTTAATGAACAATAAATATACAACTTATTAGCAATTAATTAATTAATTTATTAATGTAATAAAAAATATATACACAATACTAATTATTTTACTAGGAGTAATAGGTAGAGAGTGTTGTATAATTTAAATATAAGTAATACTTTATTTAATAAATAAATCAAATATAACATGATGACATATATAAACTTGACATGATAGATAAAGTATGATCGAAATTAATAAACATTTTTTTGCTTATAAGTAATGTAGATTAATTGATTATTTTTTAATTGATATTTAATATAACATAATCTTGACATAAAAAATGATTAATTCAACACAATTATTACTAATAAAATAATGATTCAAGATTTATAATATAAATTTATTACAAATAAAATTATAAAATATAAATTATACAATTACTATTTATTAAGACTTTTTTGAGATTTATTAATATACAAGAAAGAAAGTAAACTTAAATTTAGAAAGAAAAAAAAATTATATATAGAAAGGACGAAAAGAAAGAGTAACGTTAGGAGAAGGATTAATCATAAAAATAATTCAAGGTTTATTAAGTGAAGTTAATATAAATATAAATTATATAATTATTTTTTATTTAAAATAATTTGATATTTATTAATACATGAAGAAAAAATAAATTTAAAGTTTAAAAAATCAATCAAAAGTAAATATATACGTAGAAAGGATGAAGAACCGAAAAAAGAAAAGAAGTAGCACCGGCGCTACGAGAATGGCCAAGCAAGATGGCGGCTTTTATAATATTTATCACAAATACCCTTAATCTTTGAAGTAATATCATAAATATATTTAAAGTTTTAAAAATATCACAAATATGTTCATATGTTTTTTTTTTTTGCAAAAAATGATAATTAGTAAAAAAAAATTAAAGAAATATAAAAAAACAAGATTAAATCTTAAGGAAGGAGATGGATTTAAAAAATTTCATCATTCTTAAGAATAAGAAAAATATTTATAAAAAAATATATAGTTTATTATAGAATAAGCAATAAAGACATGAGTATTATCATTAAAAATGTAAAAAGAATGTATAATATATAATTAATTGATAAAGAAAATATCATGGATAAACTATCAAAAATTATTCAAAAAGAAAAATTGAATACATTCATTTAGTTGCAATCCAAATATTAATAAAAGAAAATTTTAAAGAAGAAATTGAAACACTAATAAAACTAACATTGCTAGATAATAGATTAATAATTAGAAAATATGATTTATTAGGAATGATCTAGGAAACCTAAGATACTAAAAATTAAAATTCAAGATCATAAATATTCATGATAAGAAATTAAATCAATCTTAAGTTTTTTAGCTTATGAATTTGAAAGAATAATTTAATGAAAGAAGAAAATCATATATTTTTAGTATATTATATAGTAGGATATTCATTAACAAACAACGATAATAATTCAATATACAAACAAAATGAACTCATAGAAATAAATAAAAATTTCAATAAATTAAATAAAAAAACAAAAACAAAAATATTAATAGACTTCAAAATATTAAAAAAATGAAACTTAGATGTTAAAGAAAAACCTATGATACGAGGAATAAAAAGTAACATAATAAAATATAGTAATGTGTCAATATTTACGTTTATAGATCTTGAAGGAGAAACCTTTATCAAAGAAAACTAAGTTACATATCTAAAACAAAAGGTTAAAATAATAAAAACATTAGCAAAAGATCTGGATAGTATAAAAATCAACTATCAAGTTCTTACAAGATATAAATGAAATACACAAAAAAACTCCTAAAAGAAATAAAAGAATATTGTTATAATAAAAAATTACAACAAGACATACATAAAAAATTTATAGAATTAAAAAAGGATGTAAATAACATACCCATGGACAATGAAATCATAAGTTGCAAGTTTGATCCATTTATGCGATTAAAAGAAGAAACACCTAGGAGATCAAATATATTGATACCTAGGAACTAGAAAAGAAAGAATGAGGAAAAACTCAAAGATAGAGAAAAGCTTTAATCTCAATTTAATGGAATATAAAAAAAATTAGAAAAAAAGTTTATGAACCTTGAGAATAAGAACATAGAAAAATTAGTTAGTTTGTTAACTCTAACAAATGAAAAACTAGTAAAATATTATGATGAAAAACTTTGTACAAACGAATAGGAAGATGGTATGACAGTAATCGTTAAAATTGATACTGAATATAAAATATGATCCCAAAAAAATCATTTAAAGCCAATTTCATTACCAGTTCTTTACCAAGAAGAAACATTTGACCTATATAGAAAATAAAGAAATAGGCAAAGGCCAAAAGAAAATAACATTTCTTATAGAAGAAAACAACAATGAAAAATGAAAAAAAATGATTACATTAGACAACTTGTTATAGTATCCTACCAAAATTCAAATTTGATGAATATTATAGATTTGATTTTTTTAGATTTAGATTGAAAAAGATACGGGAAAAAGCCTTATAAGAATGGTTTAGTGGTATGAGTCATACAAACTTCTCTAACCATACAATCAAGCACTTTAACTAGTAAAGTCTTAGTATCTTGCATAATAATAGAAAATATAAAAATTTGGTTTATAAATTTAACAGAATAATAATATTTATAAATGCAAGAGAATGTTCTCATAGGTAGGGAATACTTAAATACTATAATAAATGAAATAAATAAATTTATTGGAAAAGATAAAAGTAGACATATCACTAAATCCAGTGAAAATGAAATTGAGGAAGCGAAATGATATTTAACAAATATAAAAATATATGAAATATGTTATATAGATTCCTTTATTTATGAATATAAAATTATCATAAGTTACCACCCCATGTAAGAAACTTATAAGGAAATATTTTTTCCAGAAATTACCTTAAACATTACATAAAACCATAACAGAATGATAGAATAAAAAAATATAAAAACTATACAAAATACCTTAGAAAGAAGAATAAGAAGTCTTAAAAATTGAATAATCATCAAATGTACAGAAAGAAAAAATATAAACAAATACGTGAAAATGATAAAATTTATTGTGATATAAGAGATTTTAGAATATTTTAAGATGAAATTAGAACCAATAAATAAATCAAATATAGATGATACTTATAGTATTTATATATTAGAAGAAAACTAAAAAAAATATTTGATTCAGAATATGAAACTCTTCATCACAAATCCAAATAGTACTTATATTAGGGTATGATTGAAATTTAAAAATTATATGAGTCACCATGTATGTATATATATATATATATGTAAATATAGGAGCTAGTATGTATGTAGCTAATAAATATATATCACCAAAAGATTTAATTGTAATAATTGTTAACAATACTACGATAAATCTTAATAAAGTCTTAGAAAATATAGATATAATGATAAAAGAAGAGAAATTTCATATTCCTACTGTATATTAACTAGAAACATAAGTTTATTTATTAATAAGAAATAATTTTCTAAACTTATATTATCTTTTTACACAATATTTATACAAAATAAGTCTAATAATAATAAATGGTGAAACTATTTATTTGTCAAAAATAAGAGAACCTTTAAATATATCAAACTCAACTTTTATGCAACAACATAAAAAGTAAAAAGATGATGAGATAGACATAAAATAGCTACAAAAACCTTTTTTTAGAAAATATTTTATTAGATATAGAAAAAAATAAAACTATTTTCTTAATAAATCCAAGAAGATAAAAACGTAACAATTATCAAAAAATTATTAAAAATAGTAAGCTCAGAAAAACCTTTAAATCCAAAGTAAATAAATTTAAAATGATTGCTAACATAAACTAAGAGATCCTAATAAAGTCATTAAAGTAAAACATATGATTTATATTCCAGAAGACATGATTAAGTTTGGAAAAAAAAAATTAAACTAAAAATCGTAATATCAAATAATTCACTACACTCTAGTCCAACATTCTTAGTAGATAAAAAAACTTAAAAAGAGAGGGAAAAGATAATGATAATAAAATTCAAAGTATGAAATAGATAAATCATTGATGATGGATATTTATTCCAAATAAAGATAAATTATTATCATTTGGTAAATAAGACTAGATAGGAATATCAAAAACTAATAGCATTTGGCTGCCTATAAGGACGATTCGAATGGCCTGTTGTACCATTCAAATTAAAACAAGATGCACATATTTTTCAAAGGTATATGGATAACATCTTTAAGAAATTGCAAAATATTTTTTGTGTTTACATATATAATATTTTGATTTTCAATAATGAATTAAATAAATATTATTTAGATATTATTAATATTCTACAAGAATGTTAGAAAGAAGACACCATATTTTTTAAGAAGAAAGTAGTAATTGTTCAGCAAAAAATTAAATATTTAAAGTTAGAATTTGAAGATGAAAAACATAATCTATAGTCTCATATATTAAATAATATTTAAGGATTTTCTAATGAATTAAAAACAACAAATCAATTACAAAAATTCTTAGTATATATTTAATATATGCTTAAGCATATATCAAGAAACTTAAAAATATACGAAAACCTTCATAAAAAAATCATGTTTGAAAATAAATAGAACAAGATACTTTATACATAGATAAAGTAAAAACATAGGTAACAAATTTAACAAATTTATATCATCTAAGTCTATATGATAAAATTATAATTAAAATTGTTGTTTTACATGATTATTGGGGAACAATTTTAAAAGCAAAAGTAGATACAAAGATAAATATATTTTTATATATATATAAAGATCTTTCCATAATCCAGAATTAAATTATCATAATAATGAAAATATATACTTAGCTGTTAAAAACGATATTAATAAATTTATAATTATGTAAGAAGTTTTAGATTTATTATAAAAATCGATAATAAGAATTTTCATCATTTTTAAGAACTAATATTACAGATGATTATAAACAAGAAATATTGGTCAAACAACAATAGTGGTTTAATCATTACAATTTTGATGTCAAAAATATTTCAAGAATAAAACATCTTGATATCAAGATCAAGATCAAGATAAAGGAAAATGAGATAAGAATCATTCAAGAACAAGTCAAGGTTTTATACCTAGAGAAATCTCTTTTAGAGACAAGAATTAAATAGGAAGAACTTAAAATCTCAAAACGATCATTAGAGTCTAAAAACTCTAAAGAGGAATAATAAAAAATTCAAAATGTGAAGGAAGAACTTAACAGTTCAAAAAAGAGTAACATCTCTGAAAAAAAAGGAAAACTTAGTTGGGATAAAAGAGTAGGAAAAAAGACAATAAAAAGACTTAGGTGGTCTATAATGATCCAAAAATAAGAATTTACAATAACTAGCCTGAAGCAAGTAAAGTTATTATTAGGTTTAATATAATAACTCACAGAGTTTTCACTAATGGAGTAGAAGTTGAAGGTAGTTGTGTAAACTATATAATATCAATAATAATAACTCTAGATGATATAATTAAAAATTACTCTGTAATATTACAACAACCACGATGTCATTAAGCAGTTTGACGATCCTAGGAAAGACAATATGATCACCTATATTCAGGAATTAATTTAAATGAATTAAATTATTTAAAAAAAATTCAAGAAGACTATTAAGAACTTCAAGAAGAAGATCAAAGCAGTTAACAAGTCTATCTATCTCATATGTTTTAGCTCACTTATGGATTAGAATGAAGAAGATTGTATTAATTTCTACCATTTTATCAAATTAGGGATTTTCTACACTACTAGAAAAGTCACAAAACAAATGACACTTATAAAAAATGAATTCAATACAGATAAACTTTGTATTCTAAGAGAACATATGCTAAGTCAAATTTATCATAAACTAAAAAAATTGATAATTTTTTTGAATTCAAAATAAATTACTCGACTAGTAAGGTTATAATCACTTCTCATAAAAATATGGCTCTCACCAAAGAAGAAGGTGAGAAAATCAATAAATTTGAAACAAATTTTAATAGTAATAATCTAGAAATTTTTCAAAAAATAAGAAAATTATTTTGTTTTTATGCCAAGAAAATCACTAAAGATCCCAAATTCATTTATTGCATTAGAGATCGAGAAGATAAAAATGGGTCATCATCTACGCCATCAAAAAGACTATCGATAGAAAACAACAAAGAAGAATAAAGAAGTATAACTCATATCTTTAGTCGGCATATCATGCTAAGAAAATAGAAGACTTATATTCAAAAGCTAAAAGCATAAAGTTAGGTGAATTATTAAACTAGGGGTAAAACAATGATTTTTAACTATTATAAATAAGGATTCCTTGCCCTATAAAAGGAACCATTATTTTCATTTTTGGACATAGCTTCAACAATAACAACCTTTCTATTTTAAAAATTATTCATCTAGTAACCATATATCTAATTCATCTAGCAACCATATATCTAGAAACTATGAGTGACTAAGAATCTCTTTAAGTTTCTTAGTTGGCTTTTAGAATTGTAATAATTATTAATATTATGAATAAAAATGAGTATAATCACTATTTTTTCTTAATAAGTCTAATTTGGACACCATATTATGTATGAATTTAAAGGTTTTACTATTATCAAAAGGGTATTAAGGTTTGAGCAAGCTGAGACATATTAGATGTAACAAAATAAGAAGAACAATAGAATGAAAGACTCTAGCAAACTCATTAAATTTAGGTATAATAATTATAATTCTAAATCAATTAAAGATTTTGCATAATTAAATATTCATTTATAACATTTATAAAACTGATAAATAAAAAAATGAATACAACAAGTCTGAATGAAAATAAATATAAGAAAATTATAAAAATAAAATAATGTTTTGATAAAAAAAATTATAAATTTATATTTAAATAATAATATACAAGAAATAACAACTGGTCTTATAAAATAGTTAGCCTTAATTTGTTATTAGAGACATAGAAAATAAACATATATTATTGTATGGAAAGTAAACGTCATTAGCATTTCAAGGATATTGATGATATTATCTATAAATCTAAAGAGTATTAGAGCTCTTTTTACAAACTTTAAGAATATAAGTAAAGATATGTTAAACTAACAAGCTGATAATTTTTCATTTTGTATATAAAGATGTATTTTTCTAAATTAATAACATCTTTTTTATTTTTTTAAAATATTTTCCCCAAATATTTACCTTTATATTTTATATATTTTTTAAATATATTTTGCATATCTAATGTTTTGTAGCCATAGCAAAAATGCCTCCAACATGTAATTTGTTATAAAAATATCCTTAAGTTTACTTCCTTTTAAAATTTATATTTTTTTTATTGATTTTCGTTAATATATTTAGTTTTTTAATATCATATTTAACTGTTATTTTTTTTAATAAAAATATCAAAAATAAAAAATATAATATAATTAAACTTTAATTATTGACATTTTTGTAATATTTGATTTTTTTTAATATATATATATATAATAACATGTTTTCCGATAAAAAAAAACATTAAAAACATAGTTCTCGTTGAAGAATATTTTTTTTTAAAATTATAATATTATGTATGGGAAAAAGTGAGCGGTGGGCATTTTAATAAATAATGGGAATTGGTGACTATATACATACATTAAATATGGCGAGGTATGTATGTCTTGGTAAGAGACAACCCACGTATTAATTTAATAGGTGTTAATTCTTAAGCCATTGTATAACAATATTTTATTAAATAATTTTTAAATGAGATAATTAATTGGTATTATCCTCAATTATCGAATAATGGTAAATATAAAATATATGTTATAATGAATTTATTCAAATAAATAAAGTAATTTTAATCCATATATATTCATCCTTGCATATTTTACACCATATTCCTCACTATCTCTGGGTTTAGAAGAGATATTTCTTTTTTCTTTTTTTACTAATTAAGTAAATATTTCAAATATGATATAATATAACATATAAATATGAATAGTTTAATTTATATTTTATTATATGATAATAATACGAACACTTATAAAAAAATGTGTACTTTTTAATGTTATATATTATAGTATAATTTTTTTATGTGATAGATATTTATTGATTAAAATAATAGAATTTATTTTTTAATCTATAATTAATTACTATATTAATTATAAAAATATGAAAATTTGGAGTAAATAAATTTTTTCTACCAATATACATAAAATGAGATATAAAACCTAAGGGGATGACACTAATATAGTTTTGGTATTGGGAGTAACTCAAATACTCACTTTATTAACCCATGCTTTACATGTTGAATTTTTACTTCGACAAAATCTTGTATTTTCAGATCTTGCACCAAAAAATAAGATTTTCATGGTAACTTAATTGAATTACTTAAGATAACATCTATGTAAATATCATGGCACTGTAAAAAAATATAAACTAATAAACTATAAGAATATATGTGATAGATTGAAGTAATCGCATCCTCACGTACAAAAGATAATAAATAATAGAAAAAATAGTATTAAAAAAATCATTTCAATTTTCAGTGCTAGCCCTTTCGATGATATTAAAAAAAATGAAGGAAAATAGGATTTATAACTTTCTTAAAATTTACTATCATAAAAATAACATTAATTTATACCCTCTCAAGGTGTTTGATGCAATTTTTGTAGGGATCTGGGTTAGTAAGCAATCTAGGGTGTACTGTAGCAGCACGTAACGACTAGGAGTAGGAGGAGACGTACTTCAACAAATGTTGGATTCAAACTGAAGTTATTGGACTGCTCCTGTATGTTCCTTGTGTTGGCAACCAAAGTGTTCGATCAAATGCCTGACCCATTAAGCCTCCACCACTTTTAGTAAGTTAAGTGATTCAATGCTCAGATCTTTATTTATTTTTGATTGAAAATTGAAATGCTCAAATCTTTATTAGTACTGAATTGTTGTCTTATTCACAAGTTATATATATATATATATATTAAGAATGTTTGTCTTATTGTGTACTCGTTCTTCTATACAATTATTTTCCCCCTTTTTTAATTAGCGCTAAGAGGAAGCAGCAGTCGACACTCAATTCTTTTTCCGGTTGTTATTGGGATTTGTCTCCATTATTTATTTATTTATTTATTTTTATCTGGGATCAATTATTTGGTTGCTTCATAATAATTATGACTTTTATATGAATAAAAGGTAGGAAAATGATAAAGAGCTGTAATGTAATAACCAAGTTTACGAGTTAACATAAAATTAAGCCTCGTTAATAATATTTGAATTTAACCAACTGTTTATGTTGGCAAACTATCACGGTTGACAATTTCCGACACCATACGATAACACAAAAATCAATCCAAACATTAACTAAATCGACATGATATGATACTATTCATTTATAAAATGAAACGATTGTACAAGACAATGGCTTCGAAAAAGTTAAGCTTGAGTAACATTCAAGTCTCATGTTTGCTTTCATTCGAAATAAAGAGACTAGAACATTCAAGTCTCTTTCTTTGCACATAGCGTCTCTTTTTTTAGACACAGCTTAGCGCAATGATAAATCCGTAAATCTTTCCATCTTCTTCTTCTTCTTTTTAAATTCCCCATCATTCAACACCCAAAGGAGTAGAAATTTACAAAGAAAGAAAATTTAACCACCTTCCCATCTCAATCGTTTGTCCTATTTTGGTTAAGTGGCTCATATAATTTAAAGCTATAGCTATCACCAGGAAGAAAAAAAACTTATTTTTCTCTGTCTAAAACACAAAATAATTAATGATGTTTATTACATGTGGTGGTGGTAGATAGAAAACCACTTGTACGAGTACAACCACATTGTGTCATTCTCCTTTTTACACAACTTCTTACTCCTATTCTCATTCTTTTCACACAAAACCTCTTTCTGCTTCTAGATTTCTATTCTGCTTTTTTAACATATAAATACAGTACAAGGAACAACTCAATTTGAGAATCCACCAAAGCAATTCAAATTAGAATTCCTTTAAACCATTCTATCATGCCTACAACAGCTTACCAATGGTTGAGCCTTGTGGGAGTCATTTGGCTTCAATCCATAAGTGGAACAAACTTAAACTTTCCTGCATACTCTACTCAACTTAAGCATGTCTTTTCCATATCCCAAATGCAACTCAACAACCTTGCCTTTGCCTCTGATGCAGGCAAACTCCTAGGTTGGTTTTCTGGTATTGCTGCTATTTATCTACCCTTGTGGCTAGTTCTAATGGTTGGTTCGTTTCTCGGTTTGGTCGGTTATGGTTTGCAATATCTATCAGTAACAAACCAAATATCCTCTCTTTCTTATTGGCAAATCTTTTTGCTTACTGTTCTGGCTGGGAACAGCATTTGTTGGATCAATACTGTGTCTTATGTTGTCAGCATCAGAAATTTCCCAAATAATCGTCAAGTTGCTGTTGGTTTAACAACAAGTTATCAGGGATTAAGTGCAAAGGTTTATACAGATGTTGTTAGTGCTTTCACGTATTATTCACATATCAGAAAACATGAAATTTATCTTCTTCTTAACTCCATCTTTCCAGTTATAGTTTCTGTTATAACTGCAGCATTACTTAGAGAGATTGATATTGGAAGACCAAAAAATATGGATGTTGGGTTCTTTGTTATGTTTATCATTACCATAGCTACTGGAGTTTATGCTGTAATCAGCAGCTTGAGGTTTAACTCTGTACTCACTGAACTCTTAGTCTTAAAAAATTTGATAGGTACAGGGGCTTTTCTGTTGGCACCATTGGCTATTCCAATTGCTGCAAAAATAAGAGAAGAATTGGTCGGAAAGTTGAATTTAAACAGAGAGAGAAAAATATACCATTTTACAACTGAAGAAAATGATGTTACAATTGAAGAAAATGATGTGATAGAGAGAATAGAGGATGGGATAAAAAAGGAAGAAGAAGATGGGAAAGAAGTTAATGAGATTGGTGTTAGAGAAGAGGTTGGAGTTAAGGTAATGCTGATGAGAGTAGACTTTTGGTTATATTTTATGGTATATTTTTGTAGTGCTACACTTGGTTTGGTGTTCTTAAACAACTTAGGACAAATAGCTGAATCTCGTGGTTCCTCTTCAACCTCTTCTCTCGTTTCCTTGTCTTCTTCATTTGGATTTTTCGGCCGTCTCATGCCTTCTCTTTTAGACTATTATTTTTCAAGGTAACTTCTCTTTCTATCTAGTACTTTTTTTTTTTTCATTTCTTACTGATAATGATGGTGCATCTACTTCTAACAACTAGAAACAAAGGTATATAAATGTGTTTGTTGATAAATTAAATGATCCAATTCATTATCCTAACTACTTATTTCAAGAGGTTTAATATTTTACTTTTTGAATATTGTTTCAGGACTAAGTATATGGTTTCAAAACCAAGTTTAATAGTAATATTCGTAGCTCCAATATCAGGAGCTTTCTTCTTGCTTCTGAACTCAAACAATCTGTCTCTGAATATTAGTACTGCAATTATAGGAGTTTGCACTGGAGCAATTACTTCTATTTCAGTGTCTACAACAACAGAGTTATTTGGGATGAAAAACTTCTCAGTAAACCACAATGTATTGATTGCTAATATCCCATTAGGGTCTTTTGTTTTTGGATACTTGGCTGGTTTTCTTTACAACGAGGAAGGGAATGGAGATGGAAAATGCATGGGAATGGAATGTTTTAGAAAGACTTTCATCATTTGGGGTTCTCTTTGTTTTCTTGGAACACTTCTTGCTTTAATTCTATATTTTAGAACTCGTAAGTTCTATTCTCAAAGATTGTAATTAATTTAGGTTAGTAGTATTTAAATAAATATCATCATAATTATATCAGAGTAGGTAGTTGTAGTAGCTCATTTTGTAACAAGATGACCTTATATGGTTACAGGCATCAAACAAAACACAAGATATATATGTTCATGTATATTTTTTTTGTTTTTGTACCAAAGAAATGAAAGGATGTATAAATGTTTGAGTATATTTTGTTTTTTCTAGCTGTGCGGTGGGCTTTAAATACCAGTGGCGTCGGCTTGGGGAAAATTAAAACAACTTGATGTTTAACTATAAAGAAAAGAGAAAAAGTAGCATTTGACAAAAAAACAAAAAAGAGTAATGGTGTAAAAGAAAATTGTATTATTTTATACACTTTTAAAGAACTTTATAAAATGCAAATTATTGTTTTGATGATTAATTGATAGAAAAGTAAAGTTATAAAAGTTAAACTATCAAGCAAATTGAGTCAAACTTATTCCAATCAGCCAATCTGCTTGGTAATGAGGTGGACTAACAGCCTAGTACGATAAGTTATCTAGAGTTGTTTTCATACATGTTATTGCCTTAAGAATTGCTGCAATATACGTTATCAGCTGTGCAATGCAGCAAATAAATTAAAGTATATTTTTGTTTTTGCATCAAAGAAATTAAAGGAGGTATATTTTATAAATTTAAGTGTTTTTTCTATCTCTTTCAAAGGACGGATATGTATATGTGAAAAGTATAACCATATTGTATTGAATTATATTGAGTAAATTTGTATTGTATTTAATGATAATCATATAATATACTGAAAGTGTACATCGTTTGGTAGTATTCTATGTTATGGGCGAAAGTAATAAATAGCGGTATATGAATATATCAAAGCGATAAAATGAACACACATAATTTACGTGGTTCGGAAATTCGTCTAGGTCCACGGGAGTTAGCAGATATTATTTGAACTGAATAGGAAATATACAGAATACAGATACATATTTTCTCACTAATAATATTTCTCAAGTGTTTCCCCAAACTCACAGGTATTTTCTCTCTTTGAGTTTGCTTATGCTCTCACTGATTTTTTCTGATTTTTTGCCTTATATTTCAATGCATGAACTCTTCTTTATTTATAGATGAAACAAGACTCATTTTTCTAAATTGTGCCATAATTTAAGCCTTAAATTAGGCCATTAATTTCCTGAAATTATGCCACTAATTTTCTTAAATCATGCCACAAATTAGGCCACTAATTTTTCTAAATTATGCAACTAATTTGTTACTTTTAGAGCCAATATTCAACAATCTCTACCTTGGCGAAAAAGTTTATAACATTGCCTCCAAATGCACCCTAGGCGCTCTAAGCTCGAGAGATGTTGATCAAGTTCAAGCAGTGTTGAAACTTGATCTCTATAACCACCCTTGTAAGCATATCTACAGGGTTATCTACAGTTCCGACTTTCTAGAGTATAACATTCCCTTCATCGACGATTTCCCAAACAAAATGAAATCGAACATCGATGTGCTTGGTACGACCATGATGAACTTGGTTCTTTGCCAAACAAATGACACTCTGGTTGTTGTAGAAAACCTCCATGTTCTTCTGAACAATACCCAAATCCCTAGTCAACCCGAGAAGTCATATAGCTTCTTTGAATGCTTCTGTTACAACCATATACTCTACCTCTGTAGTAGACAAAGCTACAGTTGACTACAATGTTGATATCCAACAAACTGGTCCTCCTGCCATTGTGAACACATAACCAGTTGTAGATCGACGCTTATCTAGATCTCCAACATAGTCAGAATCCATATATCCAACTAGGTGTTTGCCTTCAGTCTTGTCTCTTTCAAAATTCAAACCAATATCCATAGTACCATAGATGTACCATAGAATCCACTTCACTACTTGCCAGTGTCATTTACCGTGATTATGCATGTATCGACTCACCATACTAATAGCGTGGGAAATATCAGGTCTGGTGCAAACCACTGCATACATCAAGACACCAACGGCATTTGCATATGGAACACGTTCCATTTGCTTCTTCTCATCGGTGGTGCTAGGTGACATCAATGCACTCAACTGAAAGTGAGGAGCAAGCGGTGTACTTACTGGTTTGGTTTTTTCATCAATGTCAAACCTTTGTAGTACTTTCTTCAGATATTGAGTCTGTGTTAGACAGACTGTGCTTGCAACTCTATCTCTTGTGATTTCCATCCCAAGAATTTTCTTAGCTTCTCCAAGATCTTTCATTTCAAATTATGAACTCAATAGCGCCTTCAATCTGTCGATCTGCACTTTTCTCTTAGATACAATCAACATATCATCAACATATAAGAGCAAATAAATGAAGGTATCATCTTGGAGTTTCCGAAAGTATACACAGTGATCAAACTGACTGCGTGTGTACTTCTGCTCTCTGACGAAGCTATCAAAGCGCTTGTACCATTGTCGCGGTGATTGCTTCAAACCGTAAATTGACTTGCTCAACGTGCAAGTCCAATTCTCTCGTCCTGAAATTTTGAAGCCATCCGATTGAGACACGTAGATTTCTTCGTTCAAAGTACCATGGAGAAAAGCTGTTTTGACATCGAGTTGAGCTAACTCGAGATCAAACTGTGCTACCAAAGCCAATAGTATCCGAATAGATGAATGCTTAACAACAGGTGAGAATACCTCATTATAGTCTATTCCTTCTTTCTGAGCATCGCCTTTTGCTACCAGTTTGGCTTTGTATCTGATGTTGTCTTTTACCAGAAACACCTTCCTTCTTGGCATAAACCTATTTGCAGCCAATAGTTTTCTTACCTTTAGGAAGTTGAACCAACTCCCACGTCTGATTCTGGTGTAGAGACTTCATCTCTTCATCCATTGCTATCTTACACTTCATACTATCAACTTTTTGCACGACTTCTTTGTAAGTACATGGGACATCATCATCAATTACTGGAAGTGTAAATGCTACCATGTCTGTGTATCTGGTAGGCTTTCTAAACTCCCTTCTCGATCGAGTAGTGGCAATAGATTCTGGTTGTTGATTGATCGGTGGTGATGGTAAGAGAACCTCCACCTCAACTGAGATCTCTTCTTGATCATCAATTTCATCTTCACCATGATCGATAGTCGGTGCAATCTTTTCTAGATCTTCTGGAGTCTCGAGCATCACCTTAGAAAGAGTATTTGGACTTTCATTCTCTTTCTCTGAATTTGTCTGTCTCAGCATAACAGACTCATTGAATGTATCCTCTCAGCTTAAGACGATCTTCTTGGATTCACCACACCAAAGTCAAAATCCTTTAACTTCTTCCTTAAAACCCAAGAAAACAGCTTTCTTTGCTCTAGGATCCAGTTTGGATTCACTAACATGAAAATATGATGGACATCCAAATATTCGCAATGAATCATAATCAATAGTAGGTTGTCCAAACCATACCTCTTTAGGAGTTTTCCCATCTAATGTAGTCGCAGGAAGTCTGTTGACTATATGAGTTGCATATGACAAAGCCTCAGCCCAAAATGCCTTGCTCAATTTGGATTGAGATAGCATACATCAAACTTTCTCAACCAAAGTACGATTCATTCTTTCTACTACTCCATTCTGTTGTGGTGTACGAGGAACAAAAAAATGTCTGATTATCCCTTCATCTTGACAAACTTTGAAGAATGGATCTGATTTGTACTCGCCATCATTATCAGATTTGAGCCTCTTAATTTTCCTACATGTCTGAGTCTCGATCATTTTCTTCCATTTAAGAAAGATGCCCAGAACTTCATCTTTGTGACTCATGGGGTATATCCAGACATATCTAGAGAAATCATCGATATAAGTCACAAACTGACGTTTACCTCCAAATGAAGCATTATTTGAAGGTTCCCAGACATCCGTGTGAATATAATCAAGAGATCCTTTAGTACGATGAATGGCAGTGCCGAACTTGACTCTTGTTTGTTTTCCTAGTACATAATGCTTGTAGAAATCAAACTTTCCAGTCTTGGCATCTTTCAAAAGACCTTGTTTCATTAAGCCTTGCAAAGCCTTTTCACCGACATGCCTTAAGTGCATGTGCCACAGGCAAGAAGAATCATTCGTCTTTTCTTCAGAACTACTTGAGACAATTGCTCTTCCTGTAACTGTACTTTCATCTAGTAAATACAAGTTCGCCTTCTGAGTACCCTTCATTGCTACAAATGCACCTCATATAACTTTCAAGACTCTATTTTCCAATGTTCCCTTGTAACCATCAGAATCTAGAACACCTAAAGAAATAAGGTTTTTCTTTAGGTCAGGAATATACCTTACATTTGTAAGTCGTCTGATTGTACCATCATGCATCTTTAGTCGTACTATTCTGATCCCTTTTGTCTGACATGCATTGTCGTTGCCCATAAGCACAACTCCTCCATCGAGCTCCTCAAAACTCGAAAACCAATGTCTATTTGGACACATATAATAAGAACATCCAGAAATCAAGGATCCACTTATCTGAGTAGGTTTTTGATGATGAAACTAAAAAGGCTGATTCTTCATCTTCATCGGCCTTCTGTTCAATATTTGCATTTAACTTGTCCTTGTTTGGGAAATCTTTCTTCTAGTGCCCTTTCTGGTGACAATAGGCACACTCATCCTTTGCAAGATGTCTTCTAGATGACTCTCCTCTGGACTTTGATCTGGATCGCCTCCTATTATTTGATCCGCTAGATTTTTTGTTGTTCGTCCTACCTCTGGCTGCCATCAATGCTTCTGATGTTGAGTCTCTGTGATCATGTTGATCCTTTTTTTGGTACTCGTTATTTACCAAAGCATTTGAAACATATATGAACTTAACCTCATCTTTTCCATATAATATGGTTGTGGT
This sequence comes from Hippophae tibetana, assembly GCA_037013495.1. Lineage (NCBI taxonomy): Eukaryota > Viridiplantae > Streptophyta > Magnoliopsida > Rosales > Elaeagnaceae > Hippophae > Hippophae tibetana. The sequence goes on along the minus strand of CM072809.1, from coordinate 14,079,915 downwards.
TAAATGCTCATAGCTCTCAGGTAATGAATTCAGCAACAACAAAGCTTTATCTTCATCGATAATTTCAACATCTAAATTTTGCAGATCGACCAAAATTTTATTGAAATTATCTAAGTGCTTAATCATAGGGGTACCTTTCTTGTACTAGAAACGGAAAAGTTTCTTCTTCAAGTAGAGTCTGTTCTCAATACTTTTCGTCATGTACTTGTCCTCTAGTTTCTTCCAGAAAACTACGGTTGCATTCTCTTTCATGACAAAATACTTCTGATCTTTTCCTAAGCATAGTCGAATTGTGTCACAAGCTTGTCGGTTGACATAATTCCAATCTTCATTTGAATAATCTCCTGGCCTGGTCTCCAAGGTTATATTAGATCATTGATGCAGTCGAATTTCTCCACCTCAAACTTTGCGTTGGACAACATAGTTCTTCGAGTAGAACAATTTTTTTTGCCATAAATTTTATGGTCAACTTGTTCACCTTCTTCAATCTCTCTTTTATCTGCCATAAGTACAAACTAATAACAGAAATTTTGCACTTACAACTTAAAACAATGTTTTTCCAAATTTTATACCTTATTTGAAAAAATGGAGTCCATAGTTGAATCCAGAATGATCCAATTAGCTAGAAATTGATCCAACTCAGCTGAATATGGATGAAAAACGGAAAAACTCGGTCCAAATATCACTAGTGACTGAGTTGACTCGGGCCAACTCGGTGAGTTGACTCAGTGCTGGTAACAGCACTCCGGCAGCTTCTGGCGACGATTCTGACTTCCGATTTGAGCGATTCTTTCACGGTTGTGTTCGTCTCATCAAGAGCTTCGATTTTATATATAATACTGTTATATTTGGCTTTGATACCAATTTGTTGTGGACGGAAGCAATAAATAGCGGTATATGAATATATCAAAGCGATAAAATGAACACACAAAATTTACGTGGTTCGGTAATTCGCCTAGGTCCACGGGAGACAGCAAATATTATTTGAATTGAGTAGGAAATATATAGAATACAGATACAGATACAGATTTTCTTACTAATAATATCTCTTAAGTATTTCCACAAACTCAGAAGTATTTTCTCTCTTTGAGTTTGCTTATCCTCTCTCTGATTTTTTCTGATTTTTTGCCTTACACTTAAATGCATGAACTCTTCCTTATTTATAGATGAAGTAAGACTATCTTTCCTAAATTGTACCACAATTTAGGCCTTAAATTATGACACTAATTTTCTTAAATCATGCCACAAATTAGGCCACTAATTTTCCTAAATTATGCCACTAATTTGTTACTTTTAGAGCCAATATTCAAAGCATGATAATTTATAGTTAGTAAAATATTTTGAATTTAATTAGTGATTTTAACATTATTATTTAAGATCTAAGAATGAAGTTGTTAGCTAAATCTAATCTGGCTTGAAATATCTATGTAACATCGATAATTAATTTACTTTTTTTTTAATATGGAGTAACAAATTTAAAAATAAAAGTCTCATGACAAAAATGTGCAATATTCAAAATATATACCTGTTTGTTTAGGTATAGTGTGATCAAATCTGTAATAATGAAAAAAAACTCATGGATAAATAATATTATGTGGGAGGGCAAGGTGGGCAAGGTGATATGTAGAATTCCTTCATGTTCATTAATTCTATGATAAAATATTGAGCCAACTGACTTAATTTTATGTGATTTCCTTCAATTGAAGAGAATTATTTCACAAACTTGTTGCCAAAATACCTGTTAGTTTTTTTTTTTTTTTTGAGAAATTCTTTAATACTTAGTCTTTTGATTGGTATAGGAAAAAAAACTACATATTTATCTAATTATAATTTGCAACAAACTTCAAGTAAAATTTAGTAATAATATATGTAAGGATTCTATAAGATAATAAGAGATACATGCATGTAAGGATCCTATAATAGACACGAACATTTATATGTAAAGGATCGTATCCTATAAATAAGCATAGCTTGCAGAAAATACAAGCTATAGTACATAGCTTGATTGAACATTTCTTTAATTTTGAATCACTAGCTATTTTATCCGATGGAGTTGTTGTGAATTTAAGGACCTTATTTCATTCTTAAGATCTTGTCATTGTTGACTTTTAATTTGCATCAGTTTGTTAGGATGTTGGTTCAAAAATGTTATTATAAGTAGATAATAATAATAATATTATTATTAAAATAATAGAATATAAATTATTTAATATATTTTTATAATTAATTATATTTTAATGTAATTATTATCCAATAAAATTTTACTTATTATACAAATTGAATATAAGAAATGGTTTTACTCAAAGCCATCCCTATAAATGCTCGCACCATACCTTGAGTGTTAATATCATAAATATTATTTTAATTCATTATTTTTTACGAAAATATATCTTAATCTCATATTTAATAGATAAGATATAATAAATCTAAAAAATGATAGTAAAAATGATTACATTTACAAAAAATAAGATATTATAAATTTATTATCTTTATAAAATAAATTTCTATAAATATACTTATTATTTTACACTTAATAGAGAGTATCCATGTATACATAAAAAGAAAGAGATACGGAATGTCTATTCATACATGAGTAATGACATTTATAAGTACACTCAAAAGAATACATACACCTCCTTAAATATAATAATATTTATAATATTTTTTAAAATATATAATTATAAAAATAATATATTTATAATAAAAAATTTTGACTAATTTTTTTTACATTAAATATCATTTAATTATATATTATTTAAATTAAATTTCATTCTATTAAAAATTTTAATTGAAATTACTTCGTATTAAATTGGTATAAAATAAATTATATTCAATATTATTAATATAATATTTTATTATTTTAAATTTTAAAAAGCTTTAATTTTAATGGAATTTTCAAAGAATAAATGTAATAGATTTTTCAATAATATATATTCCATCATCAGTTCCCAGCATATTAGTCTAAAATCATCTTCCTTTATCTATTTATATATTTTCTTATGTATGCCATGCATATATTTATATATATATATATGATGTAAAGCTGATGACTTTATTGCATCATTCTTCTAATTGAGCACACTCCTAGCTAATTAAAGCAACAAGTGATTATCTTATGAAGGAAAAGCCTTTAACTTTTTATGCGCCACGTAAAATATCACATATTATAAATCCTTATTGATATTAGTAGTTAATTTTACTCATATTTTAAACACTTTTTTTAATTTTTATAAAAATAAATTATCAAGATAATTTCATTTCATCATGTATCTATACCATTGTTGTATACAAAATTTTCTTTATTTTTTAATATAAGTTAAATATATATTTTTGAAAAAAAATATTTTACTTTTACCAATGAATACATATATTAATCACCTTACTTTAAATTAATGTAATTTAATAACCTTAATATTACAATCATGAGTACTTTAATCATTTAGATCAATTTTGATAATATAATTACTTTATTTTTTTTATATTTTTAACATTTTTCTCTTCAAACATCTACTTGTTCTCTACAATAAGGTCGTAAGTTTTTCAAAAAAAATAATCAAAATTGAAGAAAGTAGTGTCCAAAATGCAAAAAACCAAAGCATTTATAAAATCAATTAAAAATTTATCAAATTAACCTCAACTTAACTAATTGTAAATTATAATAACTAATAAAAAATAAGGTTTTAAATCAAACATTATAATATCAAAATTCACTGTTCATGATCATCTTATCTTCAGTGTGATTATCTTAAACAACGCAGTTGGATAGAGAGAGAAGAGTGAGGATAAACTATACATAGCTCCATAAAAATCTACTCTAAATATTATTTTAATAAACATTTATTCATGATATATGTTTTTATTAATAAAATTTCATGAATGGTAATCATTATTAGTAAACACTCTAGGAAGATTATAGTCACAAAACTCATGTATATATACTGGTACATCCTTACTTCCAGCGATCGAGAGAAAGATATGTACTAGGTAATATGCTCATAAAATATGATATGCAACATAAATTTAATGCATCATGAGTAATTCCATATGTATCAGTCTCCAAAACATATTGGCACATGCATGGTCTAACTTCAAAAACATATTGGCACATGCATGGTCTAACTCCAAGACGTATGTAGGTCTACCTCTGATCCCATATATGATTATAATATATATGGTACATGTAATGATTAAATTAACTTCATATGGATCCTCGTCTAAGAGTTTGAAACACAATGGAGGATTTAACTTTGAGACCAATGTGTAGTCACGTTCTAAAATCCATTATATAGTAGACTCCAAGACACAACTATGCACATTCAAATAATTAATTGAATTTTTTAATAATAAAAATATATTAAATGAATATTTTTTTAATAACAAAAATATATTAAATGAATATACAATGTGTTATTTTGTTTAATTATAAGTTATAAGATTATTATTTTTATTTTTCTTCTCATTTAAAACTATTGAACTAAAGTGTTAACCGAATAATAGTATACGAATAAATCAACCTAAAACACCAAAAAGAAAGATCATTTATAAACAATATGTTAATGTATAAAAGGAGTGTTTCACATGTTAAGAAAGATACTAATGTGAGAGTTATATGTAATTATGAGTATTATTATCCTTGAGGTTAATCTTTTAAGTCATTAAATATTTTATGTTACTTATATATTATACAAAGTTTACATAATATTATAGTTTGAGTCCATGGATACAAAATAATAAGCTTATCATACAAAAATATGTGTATTGTAAAAAGAAGGAAAAATAAGTGATTAAAAGAGAATTATAAATAATAAAATATGTAAAAAATATAAAATATCAATTTTTTTTATCTAAATAGAATAAATATGCTAAAAAAATTTAATTTTACCAAATAGCTCAAATAAAGCATAAAACTTACTTAATTACAGTTTATGAATATGTAAGTTTTACAAACACATTTGTGAAAGAATATGTAAACTTTACATACATATTTTTGAAAGAGTATGTAAACATTATATGCATATTTTTTTTAAAAATATCTACGCTTTACATCTATATTTTTAAAGATTATGTAAGATTCGTATACATATTTTTAAAGATTATGTAAGATTCGTATACATATTTTTTAAAGAGTATGAAAGATTTACATATTTTTTTAAAATAATATGTAAGACATACACACATATGATAACTATGTAAGATTGTTAATATATACTAACAAAATAAGATTAAAAACCCCAATAAGATCTAACAATATGAGTGAGTTATACATAAAATTTTATCTAAAAATAAATAAAGACAATGGAAGACAAAAAAATAAACGTAAAAGCTCAAAACACAGTGGTAATGTTATTTAAGTATCAATTATTATCTACTACTATTTCATGTAATTAATACTAAAATGTTGGATAAAATTATCCGCACTTTGATGAGATATTTTAATGTATAAAAAAATGTCACATATTAATTAAAAAAATATTAATATAATATTTATAATTAACATGTGATTTACCTGATTTTTTTAAAATTAACCTTTTAAGGTTGAATATCTTTTATGAATTTTATATTATATAAAATTTACTTACAATCTTATTAATTTGAAAGCTACCTTTCAATTTATTTAACATAAAGTGTTAATTGACTTAAATAAATTATGATAAAAATATTAATATATTTTATTATTATCTTAAAAAATAAAAATATATGAATTATTAATTATATTATTATAATTAATTATATTTAAATATTATTATTAAATAAAATTATCATTAATAAATTATTATTTAGAGTGCGAGAATAACTCTTTACAATTTTTTTTAACTAAATAATATTTTTACATCATCTAAATATTTAACTTAAATTGAGGATAAGAATGATTCTTATAGTTCGACCAACACTTAAATCACAAAGTTTAGTGTTGCCATTTGGTTTGATTTTGGGTTATTATATTGTATGCAAGTATTATTGAACTAATCTTATCAATCAACATATATAAATGAAGTTTTCAGCTGCATATTTTATGAGCATTAAATGGATAAATGCTTACGTTTGGCTGACCACAGCTGACGTTTGATAGAGGTTTTGGCTTTTTTGGGTAGGAGGAAAAAGATAACTAACTTAAAGTAGAGACTCACGTTAAGAGAAATTATTTAGTATAATATAGGATTTTAAGCCGATGATAAGATAATCAAGTTTAACATTAATATAATTTTATTTTTTAAAAATATAAATATTTAATATTTAATAAAAAAAATAACACCTCCTTAATTAATTATAGCTAACTATAATTGGTTACATAGCATTAATATGATAGGCAATTTCATCTGTTTTTTTAGGCCATCTATTGCAAAATGCCCAATATTGTTTCCGGATTAAGAGTTTGTCGCGCTATACTACAGTACTCTCATATTAATGGAGAAAATCATGTAGGCTCAAATTTTTAGGTGTCACACGTGCTAAGGAGTGCTTCATAACTCATATCATCTGTTATAAGCTATTTTATATCATAATTAATAAATCTAATTAATTATATATATTTAATTTTTCGTGATTCTTCTAATGATTTTGTAGTATGATTCATTCCTTTTTAGTTTCACATCAACGTTGAATATATCTATGAGTTACTTAAATTTTTACTATAATTTTAAAAATTATTAATTAATTTTAAATTTTAAATTACATAATATCTATATTGTTTATAAGTTAGAGATAGAATTTTCTGTCTGATATTTTTTTCTTCTTATCTTTTTTGTTTTTCTTTAATTGTAAATAATCTGTTATGTATGATCTTAAACTTTTATTTTGTTATATTTGATTCTATAAAAATCAGATATGATATTATAAAAAAATTGTTTTTTTTACTCTCATATCTATAAAATTTTATAAAGATGTACATATTTCGATATATTTGAAGATTTTTCAATATCTTTTTTCAAGAAGTATCTAGTTACAAGAAATACTTATATAAATGATTTCAATTTTTTTTATAAAAATGATCATACCTTGGTATCGTTTTTATATTTTCTAAAATTATGTTTTTGTATTAATTATTATAATTAAACATTAAGTTGACTAAGAATAGAAAGCGAACAATAAAAGTTTTAAAATATTATGTTCGATATCTTTTTACTAATTAGTTTTAATTTTTAATTTGATAATTTATTATATCAAAAAATAAAATTAATATTTATTATATGTTATTTTTATCTTTAATAAAATTCTTCATTATTTTAAATATATAAAAAAATAATAATCGTTCACCTTGAAACTACCCAGCTATTTATTGTTTAAAAGAAAATACACCATTCCATTACATATTTACTTAATATAATTTTAAAAGTAACTTAGAATCGATGTTTGAAATATCGATAACAGTCAAATATTAAAATATAATTTTTATAAAAATATAGAAAGTATTATCGATGGAATTTAAAAAAAGAATACGAAAAATATGGAAATTTTATCAAAAATATGGAATTTTTTATAAAACTTTATAAAATATTAAAATAATTAATTATTTATATTTTAAAATAATTTTTTATTTAATACATGTATTTTTAAATACTTAAAATATTTATATTAACTAATAAGTTAACCAATTAATTAAAATATTGTATAATAAAATATATATTTTTACTAAATATTGTAAAATAAGTAGTTAAAATATTTGAGATAATTAAATAGATTATTTAATTGTATTAATTATTATAAATATATAAATCTCAATAACATAAAAATAAATTCCATTCATAATTTGTTTTTAAAAGTATTAGAAAACATAACTAGCTTTAACCTTAAATGTAATATATATGTTATAACACACACATACATATATATAAAGTAAGACATGCATGCAACTGCTACATTAATTACCAAATATTAAATCCACTAAAATAAAATAAAAAACAATTACTAAACATAGATAAAACTCATTATTAATTTTTTTTTTGTCTTGGAGGTTATATGAAGTGATGTTATCTACAAAAACATAATAATTATGAAGGTCTCAATTATTATGTACTCTTTCATTATTGTTGACATAGTTTCTTTTATGTTAATTAGTTTGTATAAGTCTAAAATCTAATTGACAATCATTCACAATAATTGGTTATTTTACTTATTTATTTCATATGTATAACAAAAATAAGAAAAAAATATATATTATCTTTTATAAAAGTGAGAAAAATTAAATTGAAATGATTACTCAGAGAGTATAAGAAAAAAAAAGAAAAAAAAATCAAAAATTAATATTTTTGATATTTTATTAAATATTTTAGCAACAATATTCAGAATATTTTAACTAAAAAAAGACATTTAAACGGTATTTAAACGACATTTTCGATAATTTTGTAATAATTTGACCAAAATACATAAATATCATATTTTAATATTTGGATTTAAAAAAAAGAGATACTATTGCGATAATGTCAATAATATCATTTATATTTTTATTCTTGTTTAGACCATGATTTATTGTACTTTGTAAGCACATAAATATATTTTTGGAACATAATTTATTGAATTTGGGACACACTAATGGTCACAATATATTATAATATTAACACATTGATCTTAATGGTTAAGAGCAGAGGGAAAAAAATCATTAGATATCAACCCTTGGTTAATTGAATGTAGTAAAATTTTAAGTTCATTGGAGGCATTCATATTTATTTACCTATTTTAACTTGAAAATTCTTGCACTTATATTTTTGAGCAAATGATAATTCGTGATATAAAATGAAAAAGAAATTGAATCTTACTACTATACCTTATTACATGTATCATAAAAAGTATTATTTGTCATAATATATTTTAAATTTTTTAAGTGAATTGATAAAATATTTAAAAGGGATTTGAAACAACACAAGTTGCCCGCTATTTTAAAAGAAATTAATTTAACGGTGAAACCAAAGATATTCTCCAAATTATTTTTGCCAAGATTTTACAGTATAACTAACGGATCCTTATGAATGTACGTATATACGGATCTAATATATGAATGGAATGAAATTATCTTGTGGTTCTACATATCTTCATCGGTAAAAAGCTTACATATATATTAAATTTCTATTCGTTTGTAGATACAAACTTTGATATTAAATGACGTGAAACTCATAAATATTTTTCAATTGTGAAATTTATTTTTAAGGGGATATAATGGAATGCAATTAAAGTGAGAATAGATAGAGTTTTTCGAATCAATTGACATGTCATATAAATTATTTAAAAAAAAAACCATCAACCTTATTTTCAAAGTAATAATTACTATTATCCGAGCAAAGTAGATAATATGTTAAGACAATAGTGTTTATTGTCCTGAAAATATCAATAAAAAAAATCATAAAATGTAAAATAAAAACTCTATACTGAACTTTAATAGTTAAATCTTAAAATTAAACTAAATAAACTTCCCATATTATTAAACTTAAAGCTGATTATAAGGTTACTACGAAAAAGAAGGTAAGGTCCACCATATATGGTCAGGTTCCATCCCCCATTTCAACACATAATTTCCAACAAACACCAACCCAGATAGAGTTGGATAACAATAAAGTTCGAAAAGTACAATGTACCAACTTTTATAACTACAACAGTAAAACAATTATCGCTAAAGGGAAAAAAATACACCACCAATTACAGTAAGACTGTTAACACCGTCTCACACTGTATTGCCCAGTCTACCATGAATTTGAGTTGGATCTTGAAGTATGACTAACTGTAACTTTCTTCCATAGTCACTCATTCCCGCAGCTTCATTGGCTCTATTGTATATTTCCACTACTCTGGACATCTCTAATAAAAATACTCACCAAGCCATTCATACCGCACAAAATAAAAAAAATAAAAAGTTGATGAGAGGTTGCTAGCATCACTCTAATGGTATTAATGACCCAAAGAAAAGAAGAAAATAAAAACAAAAAATAATGGTATTAGAAGCCTCTTTGGATGGAGTCACAAGAAGTTGCTACGTTCTGTACATAGAAATAAACACAGGCATTATTATATGTTAAAGTATCAAAGTATCCAAATGTTTGTAAATAGTCATTGTAGATCAACAGATCAACTATAATTGCCCACTGAGGCTAACAATGGCTCAATTTAGTGCACTGCTTACAATTTCAAGAACTTAAGATATAATTCATGTAGTCCTTCAGTATTAGAAAGCAACAGGAGCATCAATAAAGAACAACTTTGTGGCTTTCCCAACAACAACGAGGGGAAGTACTAACACAAGTGATGAGTCCTAAAGAAATTAGGTTAACATTATGTTAGGGAAATATTACCAGTATCAGATGACTACTGACTTACCTTGTCTTATTCATTCATTCATTCATGACAGATGAAATTCTGGTTCTATTCTCCCACTGTTCCTTCCAGACTTTCCAGGCTACCCTAATCTCATCTAACTGTTCATCTGGAATGCTTGTGTACTTATGCAGATTTTCAACCCATTCCTTCCATGGAGATCTTGATGGGTTCAAAAACTTTGAAATCTGAGGCAAAACTGCTGATTTGTAGAAGTCATCAACCTCCTTGAGGATTTCTTCTGATTCAACAATTTTCAGCATTTCGGGCCTTTTTACACTGCCAGGTCTTGCTCTTATCTGAAAGCTATTTCCCCTCAAGATTAGAACTTCAGGTGGTGCAAGTGGTAGCACTATCCTAGAGAACTTGGCAAGAGACAATGCCAGAATATCTCTTGGAAGTAGATTTCGCTTTACTGCCACAGCAGTCCCAACCATTTTGCGAATCTGGAAAGTGTAACAAAGATTCTTTTAGTTTAAATTATTCAGTATTTAGAAATTAGAATCATGGTGACAAAACCGGGGTTGTGTCTTCAAAATTAATCATCAAGGCATGGATTGCATATAACTCTCTTTTTCTAAAGGATAATTAGTAATCCTTTAGTGTCATGTGGATGTACATCTAATTTACTAATTGGTGTCATCTCAAATTAAGATAATACTAGAAGACCAAAAATACAGAAAAACAATTCAGAGCTAGTTAGCCAAGAAAAACATCACCTGATGTAACATGAAGGACTCGCCCCATATGGAAACCTCTACAAAATCAAATCCACATGATTTCTCTAGCCTTCCACAAGAACAACGAAAGATCTTTCTGAAATGGGAAGCACTAATTCTGTCTGCCTCGTCAGGTTCATGTAGCCATCTTGCAAGAGCGATCAAACTGGAATCCTGATCTTTCAAACCATCTCCTTGCTTATTGTCACTAGTATCAAGCAGATCCTCATTATAAGAGCTGGATTTTAAAGAACTCTGATCAAGTCCTTCAGCATCTATTGCACTTGCTCCATCACCTCCAAAATTTTCTTCAACATCACTTTCCTTGGATTCAAACAATGATGCCTTGGAAAATGATCCCACTCTTTTATCTATGCTTGATTTCTTTGCAGGGAATTGCTTCCTATACAATGCTCGTACAGTATAATTATGAAATGGGTGATCTCCCTACAAGATATTTTACTTTAATATCTAAAGGAATTTGATCATGGCAAAAGAAAGCTTCAAATGTCGGGAGAAAGGAATCATAGAAATATATGCAGCACCTCAAAAGCTTTCAGTATATCATTGAAGTCTGAGATATGAACATCAATTTCAGCTGTACTAAAGTGACTTTCAATCCCAATTATATCTGCAGGAAGAAGGTATGAATACTGCCGCAGAACACACTCCCTCCTAGGGTCAAAGCTCCTATAAATTATGAAAAAATATCAAGAACAAAAAGGTAGTAGCAGAGACTCGAGGAAGTATGCTTAAGCACCAATCCACACTACATTACAAGTATCACTAAAAAAGAGAATCTTGTTCAAACAAAATCAATTATCTCATTTTGCAACTCGCTGAAATCAGAAGGAAAATGAGTACCCAATTATTGTTGAAATCAGAAGGAGAAAAGAGAATCTTGTTCAAACAAAATCAATTATTTCTTGGAACTTTTATAATAATACACAATTGCAAGATTTGCAAGTAACTACTCAATTTGAAGCACCCAACAAAAGGGGGATAGAAACTATTCTTAAGATAAGCTAAAAGTCTAACCTCTGCGAAGGTACAATGCAAAAAACCTTGATATTATCAGGAAGATGAGAGTTAACATAATATGCAAGAGAAATTCCATCAGGATCATTAGTCCACGCATTTTCAGGAATTTCCATTTTCATTGATATCATTGTTGCCAATGAATGAACCTGTATTATATTTTTTCACCATAATTGCATGATTAATAAAGAAAAATCTACAAACAATAGTAGATAACAAACAGATAAAAAAAACAAAAGGTTAATGGGTTCGTCATTTACTCCTTTATCAGTTCGGCTACTTCTTGCCCAAGCGATTTTGTTCAGGTCCCCCATATTACTATCACGTATACCACCAGCCTTATATATTGCAGTTTCCAACTCTTTCTCGATAGCTACATTTCAAAATTGTAACGCATTTTTTAGCGAGACTTCTTCCATGTCTACACATGATTGAATTATATAACATAGTCAAGTCCATGTTTATAATATAGTTTTCCCACAAAACTAACAAATAAAAACCATGACAATACTCCAGCAGGATTTTCTATTTGCCAAATTAGACTAAAAATAAAATCTTTGAGAGGACGGAATAAAGAAACATACTGGACAGAGCATGTTCATCTCTTTGCATTTGTAGACCTGCACAAAAAAAAAAGACAAAACCTTTTTAAGAATAAAAATATCAATGAAACTAACACTGCATAATAGTTTAATGTGGTTTATATGGTAATGAATAAATAATATAAATAGATGAATAAAGATGATAAAGGTATTTGAAACCAACCTCTGTAATCGGAGCCAACGTATCCGACCCGCATAACCACTTTCTTTTTCCTGGAGGCTTCCCATTTGTTGGAATTGTTTGCAATGTCAAGTTGGGTTGGGGAAGGATGATAAGTGGTGGTTATAGAGCAGTAAATTGGTTGTAGTCTCAAGGGTATAAATGGAATTTTTATTATTCTGAAGCTATGGCTTGGGTATTTTGTGAGCCATGAGAATAACGGGAGTCGCCGAGCAGAGACAACCATGCTTTGAGCGTTGCAGCAACGGCGATTGGGCAAGGGAAGATGAATGAAGATGCTAGTGTCTTCATTATCATTGCAGGAAACGACTGAAATGACCCTAATACTTGTTTGTTTCTATTTACATTCATGTAAATTGGCCCCGGCCCAATTAGGCCCATATACTATACTGTTGCGGTGACGCTAATGCTGTCTTGTCTGTTGTCTCTGTCATCAATTTATCATGTCTTGTTTCGTTCCCTATCTTCGCCCCCTTCCCCATCGATCTATCTTCTGCTTCCTTTCGTTAAACCCTTGAAATCCCCCAAACCCTAAGGTCACACTCACTTTCTCAGCTCCCTTACGACGTCGTCTCAGTTCCTCCTTTTACAGAAGGAGCCATGAATCCCTCTTCTCTTCTGGCTCCTCCCTCCACACCACAAAACTCTAATCTTCTCTCTCCATTTCTCAATCCTATCCCTCTCAGAACTACTCGTTCCACAATCTCTAAACTCAACCAACGAAGCCGTTTTCAAGTCTCATTTCCGCGGAATTCAACAACCCCTTCCGATCAATCCAGTGTTGCCACTGGACCACCTTCCGATGTCTTCGGAGGCAAGAAGGAGCTCACCGGAATCCAACCTATCGTCGTGAATCTTCCGCCGGCGGTGAGAGTTGCTACGTCGGCAATTGTCTTTGCTGGGGCAATAGCTGCTGGATATGGATTGGGGCTTAGGTTTGGTCGGAGTCGAAACGCAGCTTTGGGTGGCGCGGCAGCTCTAGGTGCTGCTAGTGGAGCTGCAGTTTATGCGTTGAATTCTTGTGTTCCTGAGGTTGCTGCTATTGAGTTGCATAATTACGTTGCTGGTAATGATGACCCCAAAGTTGTGAAGAAGGAGGAAGTAGAAAGAATTGCGAAAAAGTAGGTTGATAGTAGTTCAATCTTCAGCGTTCATGTTTCTAATTATTGCAAATTTTGATCATTTTATAAGTATTAAATATTTATGTGTGTTTATGTAAATGCAGATGCAGGTATAGTTGCCTAAATATGTGTGTGTGTGTGTGTGTATGCATATTGCACACACACGAAAGCATGTGCTATGTACTTTTATAAAATTATTGTAGGCACTTGCATGTGAGTGTGCGTATGCAGACTAATTAAGTGATTATTTTGCGCATTATAGAAATATATATTTACATTGTTTTTTCCTTCTATGTCTAACTAGCATAACTGTTAGTAACTTAGTTACCATCATCATTTTGTAAAGTTTGTGATTTGAGTTAAGCTTTGGGTAAATTTTCTCGTTATTTTATTTTGTATTCAATATTTGATAAAACAGGTATGGTGTGAGCAAGCAAGATGAAGCTTTTAATGCAGAGCTTTGTGATTTGTACTGCCGGTGAGTTAGACCTTTTCTTGTGGATTTCTTGTTTGCAGTGATGATAATGTATATGGTATTGGAGCTGATGTGCTCTAACTAGGCATGCTCCATCTTTTGTTAGGATAATCTTTTGTGATTTTGTTTTCTTTCTTCAGGTTTGTGGAATCTGTTCTTCCTCCAGGTAGTCAAGACCTTAAGGGGGATGAATTTAATACAATTATTAGTTTTAAAAATGCTTTGGGCATTGATGATCCTGAGGCAGCTGCTATGCATATGGAGGTACTGTTATTTAGTCGTTGATACTATGATGAAAACTTAATATATATATATATATATTTGCAAGAATATTTAAATGTATTTCTCCTCAATTTCGGTTAGTGCTTATTGGTTTCCAGATTGGTAGGCGATTTTTCAGGCAGAGACTAGAGACTGGCGACCGTGATGATGATGTACAGCAGCGTCGGGTATGTCTTTTCAAGTTCTTTTGGCTGTTGCATTTTTGAGATTTCTTTTATGATTTTGATTGGAGATATGGAACTTGACCATTATAGATGATTCTCCAGTGCAGGCGTTTCAGAAGCTGATTTATGTTTCAACTCTTGTGTTTGGAGAAGCATCATCGTTTCTCTTGCCGTGGAAGCGTGTTTTCAAAGTTACTGATTCACAGGTATATCTTATATCCAATACACCATTGTTACTATATGGAAAAATTGCCTCAAGTGTAGGAGTCTTCCAGTTTTTCCCTCTGGACTGATGGAACTTAAATGAATAAATTTCACATGTATTTTGTTTCGTTATTTTTCATTTGCTATGTGATTCATCTTCTTTCATATTTTCTTAATTATTTTTCACTTGATATGCGATTCATATTTTCTTATAAGGTTGAGATTGCAATTCGTGATTGTGCGCAACGGCTGTATGCATCCAAGCTTAAATTAGTTGGCAGAGGTATGCTTGATGTTCATCAAGGCTTTTGGCAGTTTCGGGACAAATACTGTATTCTTTAATCATGATTTTGACTTATATCATCAGAGCAGTCTGATGATTTGTATTAATTTTTACATCTTCATGGTGGTTCTTTGGTACTGCTAATAGTTGATTGATGTGTTTTTTAATTTAGATTGCTGCTCGTTGGTAGGGTAGGAAATGCAATTTGTGTTCCATACTTCTTTATTTTAGCCCTAGACAAGCTTCGTGTACTAGTTAATTACACTGTTATGTTATGTGCTTAAGTTTTATTTTAGGTGCTAATGAAGCTTGTGACATTTTTTAGATATTAACGCGGAGCAGCTTGTTAAACTTAGAGAAGCACAACACTTGTATCGACTTCCTGATGAGGTATCTTCTTCACAGTTGCTGGTCATTAATAAGCTTTCTACTGCTGGATTATAATATCACATATTTGATTAATTATGCTTCTTGCAGCACGCTGAGGACTTGTTAAAGGAGCACACAAGAAAACTTGTTGAGGAGAACATTTCGGCAGCATTGAATATGCTCAAGTCTAGAACAAGAGCAGTGTACGGTCACTACTTAAAAAATTTCAGCTTATAAACCATTTTCACGTGTCTTAAAACAGGGTGGACAATCATTGCATTTTTGTTTGACTTCTAAACTCATTTCTTGAAAACAGTGTATGGAAGTCTTTCTCACTTATAGCATCTACATTTTCACTTTGAGTTCTGTTAGGGGTTTAAAATTCAGTTTATGGCATATATGTTGCCTAATAAATTTAAGCTTTCCAGTAGGGGTGTTGCACAAGTTGTGGAAGAGCTTGACAAGATGCTGGCACTCAATGATTTACTTATCTCATTAAATAACCATCAAGATGAAGGCCGCTTTGCCCCTGGGGTTGGTTCAGTGTCTTTATTGGGTAAGGAACCAAAATATTTCAATGTACGTGTGATAAGTTTTGACTGGTCAGTTCACATTTGTTATTAATTTTCACTTCTGGCTTAGGTGGTGAATATGATGGTGATAGGAAGATGGATGACTTAAAGCTCCTGTTCAGAGCCTATGTCTCAGATTCTTTATCTGGTGGATGCTTGGAAGATAATAAGGTATCCATCCTCTTCCCTCCATCACCTACTCTTTCTGTAGAATTGGTTATTGATAAAGATAAACCTCATTAGATCATCATGAAATGGCAATTTCTAAATGCTCGTGATACACCCTCTTAATATGCTACTCTTTAATTGGCGGATTTAGTATATTTTCCTTTGTTAAAACAGACATTGGGACAATAAACTAAATTTTTGGGAGATGTCCTTTGTGGACCGAAAGTTTTCCTATTCTAAATTACTTGCCACCTTTTGCCTGATGTCTAAATTTGCAAAACTGTAGTTTATATCTGATTTTTCTTTTATCAATGCAGTAAATCTTATTATTGATTTTGGTATGTCTAGCTTTCTGCGTTGAATCAGCTTAGGAATGTATTTGGCTTGGGAAAACGAGAAGCAGAAGCCATTGTGCTTGATGTTACTTCAAAGGTATACCGTAAGCGACTTTCACAAGCCGTTACTGGAGGTGATTTAGAATTGGCAGATAGCAAAGCAGCTTTCCTTCAAAATCTATGTGATGAGCTGCACTTTGATCCACAGAAGGCCAGTGAGATTCACGAAGGTAACTATATTGTAAAACCTCTTTTAAACTCCTGCCCTTTAAATCAGTTGGGGCTAGTGAGTCACTCTTCTATGCATACAGCTGTTCAGACTTCAGTTTTTATCACAAGCTTAAACATTCTTAGTTTTTTAATTATAAAGATGGTACTGGTAATTTGTTGTTTCATATCTAATATTGTTGTTTTTTTCAAAGAAATTTACCGGCAGAAGCTTCAGCAATGTGTGGCTGATGGAGAGCTTAGTGAGGAGGATGTTTCTGCCTTGCTGAGGCTCAGGGTCATGCTTTGTATACCTCAGCAGACTGTTGAAGCAGCCCACTCAGAAATCTGTGGCAAAATTTTTGAGAAGGTAACCAAATGTTTTTCCTTTCATTCTCTTTATTGTCCAGATTTACTGTGCTCCATTATTGACAAAATCTGTCTATTTTCTTCCAGCTAAATATGAGTCTTCTTTTTTTCTCATTTATTCTTTGCAGAGATGTCTATTGTCACTTTTTTTCTTTTCTTTTTCTTTCCCCCTTTTTTTCTTTATTAGGAAATTCATCAGCTGTTGATATATTGAAAATATCTCTGGTTTCTTAATGCATATATAACCAAATTAATGTCTGATCTTTATATACCTACTTTTCCTTCATATTTGCTGCAGGTTGTGAGAGATGCAATTTCAGCAGGAGTAGATGGTTATGATTCCGAGATCAAGAAGGAAGTCAGAAAGGCAGCACATGGCTTGCGGTTAACTAGGGAGGCTGCAATGTCAATTGCCAGCAAAGCAGTAACCATATTGCTATTGCTTTCTATTTTAGTGTGTAGATTTACATCTGGATGTGATGTGTATCTAATACTTGACATTACCTTTCTGGTTCTGTAGGTTCGAAGTACTTTTATTAACTATATTAAACGGGCTCGCTCAGCTGGAAGCCGTACAGAGTCTGCTAAAGAACTTAAAAAAATGATAGCTTTCAATACCTTGGTTGTGACAGAGTTGGTGGCAGACATAAAAGTTGAATCACCTGACGTGCCAACAGAAGTGCCCATCAAGGAAGAAGAAAAACAATTCTTAGTTGACGAGGTTGAGGACTGGGATTCTATCGAGTCACTGAAGAAGATAAGACCTAACAAGGAGCTTGCTGTTAAGATGGGGAAGCCTGGCCAGACGGAGATAACTTTGAAAGATGACCTACCGGAAAGGGATAGAACTGACCTTTACAAGACATACTTGCTTTATTGTTTAACTGGTGAAGTGACTAGAATTCCTTTTGGAGCTCAGATCACTACAAAGAAGGATGATTCAGAGTATGTTTATTTGAATCAGCTTGGTGGGATCTTGGGGTTGACAACTCAGGAGATAGTGGAAGTACATAGGAGCTTGGCTGAACAAGCTTTCAGACAACAAGCTGAGGTCATTTTAGCCGATGGGCAATTGACAAAGGCCAGGATGGATCAGCTCAATGAGCTGCAGAAGCAAGTTGGCTTGCCTCCACAGTATGCACAAAAGATAATAAAGGGCATAACCACTACAAAAATGGCTGCTGCCATCGAAACAGCTATTGGTCAGGGGAGGCTGAATATTAAGCAGATAAGAGAGCTCAAGGAGGCAAATGTTGATTTAGACAGCATGATATCTGAGAGTTTGCGAGAGAACCTGTTCAAAAAGACTGTGGGTGACATCTTCTCATCTGGCACTGGAGAATTCGATGAGGAAGAATTCTACAAGAAAATCCCATCAGATCTCAACATCGATGTTGAAAAGGCAAAAGGTGTTATTTATGAGCTAGCTAAAAGTAGGTTATCAAATTCATTGATCCAGGCTGTGGCACTACTGAGGCAAAGAAATCGTCAAGGAGTGGTATGGTTCTATCAATTTTCTGTTCTGTTCTGTTTTTGGTATGGTAATTGCACTAAAGCAATATATTGATCCCATAGATAATACGCTGGCAAATTTCAATGGTGTAATGGCAAACATTTAAAGCCTTTTCTCTTCTGTTGCAGGTTTCCTCTCTTAATGACTTGTTGGCTTGTGATAAAGCAGTACCTGCGGAGCCACTTTCATGGGAAGTTCCAGAGGAGCTAGCTGATATGTACGCCATATATTCGAAAAGTGAACCAGAACCTGAAAAATTGTCCCGCTTGCAATTTCTGTTGGGCATAAGTGACTCGACAGCAGCTGCTCTCCGAGAAATGGGAGAGAATGCACTTTCTGTTGGAGCAGAGGAGGAAAATTTTGTGTTTTGATAGTTACAGCATAGGTGTGATAGGTACATTAATGGAACATCTTTCCTCGTTGGCTCAATTTTGTTCTCATATTTCACTGATTTGTTAAGAACAAATAGATCCAAATATGAATTTTAGAGATGAGGTGTTAATGCCACATTAGATTATGATATTGGAGTGCACTTATTCCATGACTGTTTTGTTAATGCATGTTTTCTTCTTCTATTTAACTTTTCACTTACTCTTCCATTCCGTTACTCTCGTATGTGCGAGCGAACACATATATCGGGTAATAAGTGTGTTAGCAATTTTTTTGCTGTGCTGGATAAAGTTGATACTTATTACGGACATTAGTTATGATATTATTTAAAAATAACAAAAATAATACTTTTAAAATTTATAATTATAAAAATAATATATTTTTATTATTAAAAAAAGTTACAATATATCATTTTATTTTAAATAATATCTAATTGAATTTATGATTATTTAGATCCGTGTAATATTTAATATTGTCTAATTAAATTATATTTAATGTTTTGTGTTATTATCATCAAAATCTTTAAACTTATTACAACTAATATTGATTTATTTTTATTTTTTATTTTACAACCAATATGGAATTCAAAATACTAAAAACAAGTGCTACGTGTAACATTTTTGGTGTTATTATATGTCATACGGTAAATACGTGGAAAATAATAATTGAAAATATTGTTAAAGTTGCATAAAAAGCGGATCTTTTTGTCCTTGTATATGCGAACTGTTACACCCCAAGATATTTGAAGTTAGAGCTGCAAATAGTTCGATTTTTATTTTATTAAATTAACTACAGACGTACCACTGCTTCACAGATGAGGTCACCAAGTATCTATTTTTTTTTCTTCTGGCATTGGCAATTATAGCAACTTGGCTTTGCCCGACTGAATCGTTTGAGTTGCAATAAAAATTTCTGAAAGAAATATATGTATGATTAGTTTTTATTATAAACAATTGGCATTTTATTTTTGTACGTAGCCAGAATAAGATGCATCAGTTTTGTAAGATGATACAGAAAGCTCTCCAGGGCAAAAGAAAGCTGCTCCGAATTTAAACTCCTTCAGAGGTTTTGACGTCGTTGTTGATATCAAATCTTGATTGGAGAATGTTTCTTCCGCGGTTGCTTCTTTTGTGCCAGCATTTAGCTTCTCTTGATTCTGTTGTTGCAGTAAGTTACAATATTAAATTAATTTTGTGCTATTATTGTAGTATTCATTATTCAATGTTATTCAAAACTAATTAACCTAACGTTTCGAGTTTTGAAAAATGAGAGTGATCTAAAATATATTACAAATAAAGTAACATTTGAAATTGCATGGTTGAAGTTGGCGGACCTTCATGGAAGGGTGAGTTACGAAGAAGAGACTCAACAACAAGAAGTTATAGTGCAGCTCATCAAAAGATTTTCTGCCAAACAGATAGTTTTTCTTTCAGGTCGCTCTTCTTTCAAGTCTCAGCTTTTCCCTGTAAATAATCAATATATATATTAAACATGGATCTTAAACTTCAAGATTTTCACAAAATTAATAAAAAAACATTAGATTAAGTCGTAGCTTTAATCTTACTTTTTGACCTTGATTATTAAAACTGATAAATTAAAGAATGCTTAAATTAATTTCTCTCTCCTAACTTTTCTCTTCTTCGTTTTTCGTTTTGTGATGGAAAGCACGCTCTGCTAAAAGAAGAAACATCAAAGAGTTCACATATATTGGTGTGTATTATTTCAAGAAGTTGTGTGCAATCTGTGGATTCTTTCTTGTGTGTTTTGTTTGTTTTCCTTTAATACAATCCATACAAATTATAAGATCGATAAAATCCAACTCTAAAAGGATTTAATTCTTTACCAATATTTTCAATATTTCATTGAAAATGTGACCCAAATGTTTACACCACAAGTAAATAGAACGTTCATTAACTAAACTATATTTAGTTCTAAGATTATAATGCAAGGTTAAAAAGGTTTTTGTAAAAAGATATCAAGTTTAAATTTTTATAAACCATCACAAAGGATACCTAAACCAATGAACTTTTTTGTTTAAACAAGGTGAAATATTTATTCGCAAATTTGAAATAATATCTAGTTGAATAAGTTTGGACAAGGAAACTAAATTACAAAAAACATAAGATACATAAAGAGTTTGAAACAAATCTAAATAGCATTTACTGTTTAAAACTAAACGATAAGTTCCAATAGCTTCAACTAGAGCTTTGACTCATCTACCAATAAAACAAACTTTTCATTTGAATTTATGGTTTGGGTCATAAGCAATCCCTGCATTTGTATTTGAAAATTAAGTAATACAACCAAAGTCAATCCACAAGTATTATAAGGAATTTCAACTAAATTTGATTTGAAACATACGAAAGCATAAGACTTACCTTTCCTTTTGAACCATACTTTATGTTTCAGACGGTCTTTTTGAAAGTGTTTGGGCTTCTCATAAAAAATGACACTTATCATCCTTATGTTCCTTCTTATAAATTTGAATAAATGACCCATTCACCTTAATTGATCCATGCTTGCCCTTTCCTTGCTTTCTTTTCAACTGCTTGATTTCTTACGAGATGAACAGAATGAGTTCCTTTATTCTTAAACCTCATTTCCTCTTGAACTAGCATACAACGAAGTTCATTCACATTCCATCTATCTTTCATGGTGTAATTTGCAATGGGGCATATTCGTAAGGCAACAAGTTTATAATAATTTGCACAAGGAAATCATCATCTACTTTCATCCCTAAAGCCTTGAGTCTTACTACTATGTTTGTCATTTCAATGACATACTCATGCATGCTATAAGAACCATCAAATTTAATAGGAGTTAAAGTAGCCATTAATGTCCTAGTAAGAGACTTGTTAGTAATTTGGGAACACTCTTCCATAAATTTCAAGAATTTCTTAACACTTTTAGTTTTAAGAAAAGTGAATTTAATATTGGACTTGTTCATACCAAAATAAAGAAATTAAGTTCATTAACATTGGAACAGAGGTAGCTTACAAATAAAGGGAAAAAGATACAGGTACTCTAAGAATAATATTATGTTCATACATTGATGTTTGGAGTTATAAACATAAATATTTAATAGAGATTCAAATTATTAATGATAAATATACATGGATGTTTTACAACTATATACAAAATAAATATAATAATACTTATAAGATTTCATTAGTTTGAAAACAAATCATGAACTATATAGAAATATTTATTATTTTTGGATATGAAAATGGAACGAATAAATTTTCAACATTATATTCATTATTTATAAAAATAACTAATCAACCTTTGCTCAATTTATAATATCTTATAAACACAAACTTCAATTTACCCATAGATAATAATTATATCATCATGCATTTTGTGAGTATCAATATTTTTGGGTGTATAATTTGTATATATTAGTTATATGTACAGTAAAAAAATTATATATATATATAAAAATAAGATTGTAATTATTAGTAATATTTTATTGTTAAATATTTATTTATTTAGCTATAATTATTTTTTTTCAAATTATTTAACATTAACTTGTACCATGAGTAATAGAAAAATATAATTAATTTATTAAGTATAATTTGTAATTTATATTTAACAAATAATATAAATAAAAGATTATGTAATCCATTAGAAATGATTTTACTATAACCATAATTTGATGAATCTTAAGCTAATAATCAATACAGTAAATTAATAACAATCATATAGAGAAATAAATAAATAAATAGATATTCTCGCAAAACATGATCTTTAAACATATAGAAAAAAGTAATAATTATCTTGAGTCAAAAGCATGATCTTAATCGGTAAATAATTATCTAATCAATAATATCCTTATTAACAAAATTAATTAGAAACAATAAAACGAAGGTTTTTAGGGCTATTTTTATATACATAATCAATGTAAATACATATAATGTTAAATAATGTAGATATACATTTTTCAGAAACTAATTGTAAAGAAAATGTTAAAATATTCTAAATTGATTGGGCATGAAATATCAAACACATATATAAATGAGGTCAATCCTTCATCTCATAACTTGAGTTTTGAGATATAGTTAGACCCAAATTTAACATCAAAGCAGGCAAACTCATCCCGTGGCACGCAGCTGTAAGTCCACCACCGTCCATCGATAAACTGTCGATGTGAGGAAAAATATTAAAATATCTGACATCGATTGGGCATAAAATATTAAATATATATATAAATGAGGACAATCTTCCGTCTCATAACCTGAGTTTTGAGATGAAGTTAGTTCTAAATTTAACAAAAAAAATGTTAAATGTCATCTTTAATAAAATTACAAAACTATCAATAATAAATGAAAATAACAATAAAAAATTTAATGGAAAAACACGAGCGCCTGAACCAAAAGCATTGATAACACATGTAAATAATCAATATATATATTGAAATTCATGGTTTTTACAAAATTATAAAAAGAAAAACAATTGGATTACATAACTTGAGTCGTAGCTTTAATCGTTACTTGTCGTATTTGATGATTAAGATTGATAAATTAAAAAAATAATTAAACCAGTTTCTCTCTCCTAACATTTTTGTTCTGCAGAGCTTTTTTAGTTTTGTGATGGGAAGTAGGTTATGTGAATTTTTTTATAAGTAAAGAGAGGACTAGTTTTTTCCATAACAAAAATATACTTACTTTAGTGGATGAGAAAAATAAGAATCTTTATTCCTTTAATTGCAGGTTTGTTTAAAGTGCATAATTGATTTATTTTTAATAACTAATTAATTAATATTATATATAAAGATATATAATATTTATTTATTTAAACTAATAAATAATAAATAATATAACACGTATGCCACAATCTTAAATTTCTTTGTAATTAGTCATACAAATAAAGTATAAATATGGAGAATATGGACTTAACGTAGCCTCATTTTCATTGAATCGTTTACTTCTCCATTTTTCGCTCTACAATAACGTTTTTGAAAGGTAAGTCTACAGCTTTGTCCTTATTTCTTTTCACTTCCTCTAATTCTTCTGCTTCCTAAACCCCGACAACTTCCGACTCTTTCATCCCTCCGAGTCGGTGGTTCTAACCTTGACCTTTTAGGTTTACTCTCCCATTCTCCAACTTCTTCTCTAACTCCTTCCCTTACTCCCATTATACATGGTGATCCATCCTTCTCCTCCTTCAATGACTTCGGTTGGGTGAAGCTGTGAAAGAGACGATTGGAGAAAAGACTAACTCGATGATGGGTTCTCCAATGTGGACTCCACTTTGTTGATGGTTGATGTTGTTAAGAACACTATGGCTCACGATAAAATTGATGAGCTCGCTCTATTGACCTAAAAGAGCCAAAAGGTTCTTTTTTTTTTAAGGAATTGCTGCTGTTGTTCTTCTTCATCCTCTAATTCTCTTGTTATTATTACCAATTTTGTGTTGTGAATACGACGAGTGTTTAAAAAAAATTAAAATTATTAATATTTAATTTACTTTAATTGATTAAAAATATTTATAATTATATGATTTTATCATATTTTTATATAAATTTATCTTTTTAGAATCATTGATATTTTTATTATTTTTCAAATATTTTCGTTTCAAAAATAATTTAAATACTCGAAAAATAATATTTGAGAGAATATATCACAAATATATTGAGAAAAAAATGAAAATAAGTAAAAAAAAATGAACAAAATTGCCCAACCGTACACACATCACGCTGAAAGAACCCCTGCAACCACTCCTATTCATGCCGCAAGTTCGCATGTAGCTGCGCCTATTCACGCCAAACATTTCCCCATAGCCTAGCACACATCAGACCGAAATTCAACGCTTGCGTCAACAACTAGTCATGTCGTGAATCCCGCGCATATTAGCGCCCCAAACGCAAGTCAGCCTATCCATTATGCGTTTATCATCATTTTTTAAGATATTTTTTAAGTTCTTTCTAAATTTGACAACATATCTTAAAAATCATATCTTAAGAAACAATTTTCTAAGTTCTTTCTCTCTCTAATTTTTTTTTTAGTTTTTAGTTTTAAAGTTCTTCTCTTTTTGAGAAGAACTACCTATGTTTTTCTAAATTTATAATTTTTTGATTAAATAAACAAAAATACAAATACTTTTGAAGATTTTCCAATAATAGAATTAGCATCAAAGTGTTCTAAGAATTTTTTTTTAAGGTATAAATTTTTTATAATTATTTTTTATGTTTTATTCTTATATGTTATATTTAATTTGTATGTGATTAAAATGAATATGACTGACTATTTGTAAACATGATATAATAATAACATTTGTTATTTTTCGTTACAAACTTAAATATGAAAATTAGATTTTAAGGTTTAATTATTCAGTCTGATTTAAAGTAATGCTCATTTATTTGTTAGTACAATCGCCCGACAGTTAGACTTAAGTTATATTTCAAAAGTTTTTATAAGAACTATTATTCGAAAATATATTGACAACATATTTTCAATAATGGTTTTAAAATTTGAAAATTAGTATTCAGATAATTAAATTCTTAAGTTTAATTTGAACATCTTGAATAAAGTTTAAAATGTTTAACTTCAACAAATGTGACATTTAAATGGTTCATTTTCAATCTCTTAAAAAAAGAATTGATTTAATTAACCAAATTAATTATCGATATCACTTACAGGTGTTAATTGATTTATTTAATTAACAAATAATATCTAACCATATATTCATATAAAACATATAAAATTAATAAATATCAATTTATATCTTTAATAACTTAAATAATATAAACAAACATAATTAACTTAATTGTTATATTCATAAATATTCTACTGTTATGAATGATAAAAATTTGCATAATTATTTATTGAATTTATATCTATATTTATTTTTTATGTTATTATATTAGGAAACAAACAAACCAAAATATTATTAGAGAATATTTAGGATTTAATTTTGTTTTTAATATTTTAAATAATAAATTAAAAACCACATATATTATTTTATTAGATCAAACTTTGAAGTATATTTATCATTTTTTTATAAAATAATTGGTGTATTTTCAAGATTTTTACAAATATATATATAAAAAAAAGTATTTTCAGAACCAGTTAATCCGATGTCCGCTCATCAAGTTATTGGTAACAATTTTTTATAATTTTATTTTATCAACTAGTATAACGAAGAGGGAAGAACTAACCAAGCAAGTGGCTCGAATGGCTAGTTGTGTAACTTATAGGTAGGTAGTATAGCTTGAGCAAGTGGGTGCAGCATGTGCAGCTAGTTGTTAAAGCGAAGGTGCGTGAACTGGTGCTAGACATATAGGTAGCACAAAGAAGTAGAAGCTTATATGAGTTGTTTACATCAGAGAGATGGAATATGTATTTTAGGATGTACTATCACACAATACATCATTTGTATAGCTAGATATTTTTCATAATTGGTTGCAATATTTTGTCCCGTTCTGTTTATTCTAAATTAGTATTTTTATCTAAATTATATATTGCTTTTGCCGATGATTATTTATATGGAGTGAGAACACATTATCTCCTCGTATGCTTATAATGATATATATCAAAACACTTTGTTTTGATTTTTAAGTATTTGAATGCTTTCACAAATTAATACATTTATCTTTATATTTATATATTTATAGGTTTACTCGTAACTTTATATATAAATGTATTATATTTATATTTGAATATAATATATTATATCACATTTATCTTTGTATATAAAACATTACATTTACTTATAATTTTATATGTATCATGTTTTATCTTTATATTTATATATAATATGTTATATATACCGTAGTTCTCACGAAACGTCAAATAAAATTTAAAATTATATTTATAATATGTTATAGTTAACTTTATCTTTACATGTTACCTTCATTATTTATCATTATTTATACAAAGATAGAGATGTTTTATGTTTACATATAACATATATAGAAACTTCATATGTAATATGTTACATACGTTAGAGACGTAACGAGGTCTTATCTTAATTTCATTTTATTGAAGTTATAAAATAAAAATATTTTAATCTATTTTTTAAATATTTTGATTTAAATTATGAGTTTTGTGATAAGTCCCAACTAGTGTTTTCTTAAGTTAAAGTTATCTAATTCTACTTAAATTTTATTATAACTCATTTAAAATTATCTCTAATGAAATCATAATTATTATAAATAATCATGATAATTATAGATAAATATATTTTATTTTTATATTATTTTTATAATTTTACTCATTATTTAAACTCATTCTATACAAATGAGATATTTTATCTCATTAACATCCAAATCTATAAAAAAAATGAGATAAAGATTAAATAAGTTTATAAAATTAAGAAGTTATATAATAAAATAACAGAATATCTCGTCCCAATCAACATCAAGCAATCAAATCGAATCTACAACGAAACATCAATTTAGAATATGCAATATCATTAAAAACAAGCTGTGGAATTGAAGGGAGGCAATGAAAATAAATCAAAACAAGTGTAGTTTATTTTATTAATTCTCTGTTTATAACCAGATAATAGTACATACACTTTGCATATAACTCTAACAAAATGAAATCACAAATTTAAGATTAAAGCCCAATATTTCAGAATTTTATGGATTGAATTTGCATTATATATGATATAAGAATCCTAGTTAATTGATTCGCCTACAATTCAACCTTATTTCTCCAACAGTTCCAGTAAGAACCTTCATATTACCCATCTTGATAATAGAAGCAGCAAAATCTGTAGCAAATTCCCTAGGGTTTACACTATAACGTTGCACCAACTTATCACTCATACTATTATCACCCTTGAACAGCTCTTGATCAGAATGTAATAGACCCTTAGATTGTGTCAAAGCCTTGAAGTAATTTGTATCAAATCTAGTCGGCGAAGAATCCAATGGCGCCGTGTTACCATCTCTTCCACTAGCAGGGCATCTACTTCGCATTGAAGCTGCAAATTTTGGATCTATATTGGTTTCATTATAAATATGAGTCCTAAATGTGCTACACTTAGCCAATCCAATTGTATGGCCTCCAGAGAGTGCAACAAGGTCTTTCAAGTTTAGTCCATGAGATTGAAAATTTGATAGAAGCTGAGAGAAGTTGAAAAATGGAGGAGGAAGATTTGTATTTGCATCGTTCAAGCTTGCTGTTCTTGAATCTCTTCTTCCTAGTAACACTTGGTACTTGTAAACTGGTCCTCCAAGCTTTAAAAAAACAAGTAATTAAACAAAAGGGCGAATTGATATTTGAGAATTTGAGACCAAAACAAAGTAAACAAACACTTACAATCTGAACTGAATCACGAGCTGCAACGGCTAAAATGTCTGAACAAGACACCACGTTTCCTTTACATCGTTTGTTTACAGCATTCTTGATTTCATCAACCACATTGAAACCTCTCACTGAATTTTTGTTTGGACCAGCAGTCTTTTCTCCAGTGAAGCCATTTGTGTCGTCAAGTAAAATTGATCCATCACAACCCTGTCATTGCGTCAAAATCAATCCATGTGATTTTGCCTTCAAGATTCTTTCAGTTTTCTTTAGTACGTTATATACTGTCTTTGTTTTTCGGTAGTAACTCAAACCCACTTTTGTCTATGTTCAAGGCTGGCCAATTTTAATTTTTTTTACTTCTTATGAAAAAAGTACAATTTTGGAAGGAAAAAAACTAAATACAATTTGCTTTGTTAGCTTAATCTGTTTAGGCCATGTTTCCTATATTTACTTGATTGGTAAAACATAACACAAAATTTTCCATAATAAAATAACTCAAAAGGAATACTTATGTCTCGTTTTGTAACAGGTTATGTTTTTAGGTTCTATTATCTTATATTTGAAACTAGTTTTATGCTTTCTAATTCATTTAAAAACTCATTTGATAATTTTATTTTTTTTAATTCACTCTTAAGTCACAATAAAGAATAAGTAAAGTTAAGTAACGAAAGGAAAAATTAACTTAAAATATGATTTTCAAAACTTTCCTTCTTAAATTTCAAAAACATTAAAAAATGTGCCTAATGATTTTCAACTTGAAAATGGATTTTGAAAAATTTGATTCAAAAACTATAACCTAAAACCCGAATTGGAAACAAACCATACCATTGACTTATCAATGTTGTTTATATTGTATAATTAACATGCAAAATGTAACATATTATTAGTATGTCTCGTTAAAGAACTCCAAAAGTTTATAACTTTTCACCAAGGGTAACAAGAAGAAAGGTTTTGCAATAAGCACTCAAGCAGTATAATGTAAAAATGGGAATGTAACACTATTCGTAATAATAAATAATAAAAAGAGAATTAAATCTCACATTGACAAAACAATCGTGAAAATGCAAACGAAGTAGTGAAGCTCCAATTCGAGGCTCGCGTTTTATAGCATTTCTGACAACTTTTTTGATGATATTCAAAGCCTTTGGACATGATCTTTTGTAGTAATCAGTAGTGAGTTGTGCCCTTGAAGCAGGAATAATTGTTAAAAAAGCACCAAAAATAACAACTAGGATAAATAGTGTCAAAGACTTAGAATCAGCCATTAATCTTGAGCTAGTTATAATTATATATAATCTTAAGCTCTCTCCAAAAAACCATTAAGCTTGAATCGTTTATATAGAGGGAATACGTAGAAACTTGCATGCTTTTCTATTGATTCAATAATTAATTAATTCTGATAATATTATTCATTTTTATAAGATTTCATGCTTGACACGTTAAAAAAGCTCATATTCATCTGTTAGTGTAACAGACTAAAGAGTCGGAATTAATAGTGTCCTCCTTGTGTTATTAATTGATTTATTTACAGAAAAAAATGTATTATTTAATTATATTTATTTGTAAATTATTAAATAGAAATAAAGTTAATTTTTTATCTATTTTTTCGTTAAATATAACAGAATAACACATATTTATATTTTTTTGATAGATATACGTACAAAAATTACTCAAAATTTTTAAGAAATTTTATTCTTACAAACTTAAAAAAAAATTCATCATTTAATATCTGAAATCACATATTAAAAAAATGAAAATTTTATTTAAATTTAATAAAAAAAATTATTAAAATATTAAAATAATTTTTCTAATAAATAATTATTATTAAATATATATCTATAAAAAAAATAGACATACATACGTATAATATATAATATTCTATTATATTTAATAAAAAATTAGATATAAAATCAACATTTCCTTACAATTTTTTTTTAAAAATAAATGATATAAAAATAACTTTTATAACCTATGTTATTAAAACATTCATGTGATCTATCCCGACAGTTTTTCCCAACATTATAATAGATAATCGATCCTTGAATTTAGCAAACCGACATTTTTTTTTTGTTGGGTTCAAAAACCGATTTGTATTGTATACGTGACTTTTACATTTTATATATTTATGGTGAACTTTTTTTAAATTATAACGATCGAGTAATGCAGGCATGGTTGTTAATATTGTTTAATTATTATATTATTATATCAAGGTCGAAGATTTTAAGTCCAAAGACAGAATTCATGTATAATTTTAATTTATTTAGACTATTAATAAATCTAAGTCTTAAGTGTATAAAAAATTTAATAATAATACTGTATATAAGTTTGAATAATATTCTTATAAATTAAATTTTAATTTATAAATTAGATTTAAATTTTTATCATAATATTAAAATTAGATTTTTAATTATCATTAATGGACACCCCCAAAACTCACCGTGTCGACACTTAGAGCACAATCTCACCATTCACTTTGTTGATGTGAAAGAAAAATGTTAAAAAAATTTAATCTCATATTAGTCAAAAACATATAAGCTTAAATTGAATTTTAAATTATAAATTAAGCATAATTTTCTATCACCTCCTATTATTATAACAAGTTTTGATATTATTATTAGGTGTAGTTTTTAAGACATAAAACAACAAATAAAAAACGTGCAACAAAATGGTACAGTGAAGAGTTAGCTAGATAATATATACAAGAGCTCAGTCTCATTTTAGATCTATTATTCCTTTTTTTTCCTAAAAAAAAGTTGAGCAAGAATTCACCATTATTAGCTTTCAATGAATTTGCAAATCATTTAATCAATATTGAATTTTTTTAATTTTTGAAAGTTTTATATAAAACCAAGCTTCAATGAAATAGAAAAAAAGAGTTTCATATGAGAATAATAGATAAATTCTGGATACAGCCCATAACATAAACACTACTTGACATAATACAGATTGTTTTTTTAACTAAAATTAATAAATACATTTTTTTGTGTTTGTAAATATATTACATATTTTATTATTATAAATAAACCAGCTAGCTAAAATAATATATTTTTTACAAATGTTAAAATATGTGAATTTCATTAGAAAAACTTGAATACACACAATGTGATAGTATTGAAAACCCTGAGTGGAAATAGACTTGTGGATATGTTGTATAAAGTGTTGTTTTTAAGAAAACACTACTATGTTAAATTTTCCACATTATTGGCAAGACATTGTTGATCAAACGAGATTCTTGTACACGATGAATGTATTGACAAGTGATAAAATATCTTCTTTTTAATAGTTTATTTTTTTATTAAAATAAAAAAATGTAAAAAAAATTAACTATTAATATTAATAAATATTATACAATAATGTATATATAAGATTTTCTTTTACAAGTCACTAATATAAAAAAAAATAACAATTAAGGACAAACTTTTGCAAAATACTATAAAAGTACTTAATAAAAATGTCTTTGAAAGTGGTTGGTTAAATACTTAAATGATAGAACGATAAAGGATTTTTAAGCTATATTTTTATGAGTTCCTAGGTAGGAGCCTTTATAATCACTAATTAGTCAACTTCTTTAAGAAGAAGCTTAATGGTATATATAATCCGAAACATAGGAAGTCGAATTGGCTTCTTTTTTTTTTAATCAGGGAAAGTCAAATTTGGTTGGTTTGCAATATGGAGATGAGACAAGACAATTAACAGTATCCACCCAAACTTCCCACTTCTACGCCGTATTTTCAGATAAAATTAGTCTTATAATTACTTTATTATTTACATCTCAACTTTTTATTTAATAAATATTTGATATGTCATTTAATATATATATATATATAGATACAATTTTTTTATCCAATAGATATATGATAATGTGTATAACAGTACAGATACCAAACAGCATATATGATATATCCCACAGCCCATCTTCCCATGACAAATTTGACTTCCTAAATCCTATTTGTTTTTTTGTTTTTTCCCCCTCTTATTTTATGTGTCTTTAACAAGCACGTTTGAGAAGTTTGGGTTCTTCGTACCAATCATACTTGTATTTATTTTCATAGAAAAGAAAATGTTAGCAAAATAAATCATATTCTTATGCTTAACTAACAAGAAAATTCATATTATTTTGTAGTTGGTATTTTGATCTGGTGGATAATATTTTTTAGGCTTCAAATCAACAAAAAAAAAACCTTCAACTACAATTTTATCTCATTTGCATTGTATTACATTTTATTTGTTAATGGTTTTCATGGAGGTCACACCTTATCACCTATCATCTATGACAATAGTCACACCTTACGTAAGGTCTTACGAAACATTACGAGGCTTTACACAGTACGATTTTTAGACAAATTATAGCTTCTTCTTATTTCCCCCGAACATTAAACTAGTTGCCAGCTCACCGAACTGTCCCTTTTTCTTTTTCTTTTTTTTTTATTGAATAATAATCATTCATTTTGAGCGTGGAATATAAAGGTTGATAATTCAACTTTAAGACTATCAAAGTGTGAGCCAAACTGTCTCAATTGGTTGACATCAGTGGGGGAAGCAGTCCACCTTCGTTCCGTCGCAAATACATATTGGGGTAAAATATAGATAAACCTTTCTTACTTGTTCTTTAATAGGGAATATTTAGTTACGTGATTCGATTAATGATCTAATATTAAAAGTCATTCCTCTCCCTGATTTCATTTTACATATTCAAATCACCAAAAAATATGTTTAATCTTAAAAAAAAAATGAAACTAGGAAAGGGATAATGAAACCAACTTCTTATTACAATAACTATTAAATTGTGTGGTTTTCATCTAGGCTATTCATAATTGAAGACTCCAATGTCAAATTGCATTTAAATTAGTCCATTCATTACATTGTAGCCAACCAATGAGAAAAAAATAGCACAAATTAACTTTGTCTATTCAGTTCTAATTGTTGGATTTTTCTCTTATTTTGAGGAGTTTAAGTGAATCTTATATGACTTAAAAACCCATGGAGTAAAAAGAGGATAATTGTATCATTTCATTGTTTCATTAATAAACTCATTTAGGGTTTGTTGAATGTGCATTCTATAGAGAGAAAAACGAGAGCACCAAAACAGCAACAAAATAGAAAAAACTGAAAGCAGTTTTTCAGTTTCTCCTTCTCCAGAAAGCCTTCATCAAGTGTTCCGATGGAAGGTCGTTTGTGGTCCAATTAAGCTAAAATTTTGCAGGCAGTTTCAAGACTGAAGACTCTTTAATCTGTACGGTATGATTTGGATTTGGCTCACCGGTTTCGTAAAATATTATTCGTAAACAGTAACTACGAAATTAGATTAGATTTTTCCATTTTTTTTGAAATAATTGTTAGTTTCAAAGAAGAGTATTATTGATGATGTTGTTGATTGTTTGCCTCTAGTTTTACCTAGAGAGAACTGTTGTACATTCGTTTCTTAATAGTGGAAGTTTTGGAGAGAAGTGTCGTGGTTGTTTTCTTACTACACTGTGAAGGTTTTTCCACGTAAATTGTTTGTATTGATTTTGTGCATGTTTTTATTTTGAGCTCTATTTATTTATTTCCTAAAAGATTCACACAAACAAAGAGAATAAGTTTAATTACGTTGTTTAGAACTTGATTAAGTTCGTATTAAAATTGTGATTATCCTAATAAAGTGGTATGAGAGCTGTAGTTATTATTGTTGAATTTCTTGTGTTGAATTTCTTGTGTTGGATAATGGAAGCAAATTTGAGTAGAATGATTACTTTGAATGGTTCTAATTATCACACTTGGAAAGGAAAAATAGAAGATCTCATTTATGTCAAACAATTTCATTTACTGGTGTTTGCCTATGAGAAGCCAAAAAAGTTGTCTGAAGAAAAATAGACTTTGTTACATCGACAAGTTTGTGGGTATATAAGGTAGTAAAAATGTTTTGAATCATATTAGTAGATAAATAAATGCACGGTCACTATGGAATAAACTTGGAGAGTTGTATGCTCGAAAAATAGGAAATAATAAAATATTTCTAAGCAGTTGATGGCTTTAAGGTACCAAGATGGAACTCTATTGACGAATCACTTGAATACATTCCAAGGAATAATCAATCAGTTAGTTGGAATGAGCATCAAGTTTGATGATGAGATTTAGGATTTGTGTTTATTGGGTACGTTGCGCGACTCTTAGGAAACATTTAGAATGTTATTAAGTAACTCAACTCTAAATGGTGTAATCAACATGAATCTGGCTAAGAGTAGTGTTTTGAATGAAGAAATGAGAATAAAATCACATGGGTCTTCTCAGTAGTCAAAGATTTTGGTTACAGAAAGAAAATGGAGAAGTAAAAGCAGAGGTTTCAATAGCAAAGAAAAAGGAAGAAACAAGTCCAACAGGTTTTCTAATGTTGAGTGTCATCATTGTGGCATGAAAGGGCACATTAAGAAATATTGTAAACGATTGAAGTGAGATAACAAGAAGAAAGACAAAGAACAAGAAGGTGATGTTGGCAAGGAAAATGATCAAGTTGTCACCGCTAGTTCAGAAGACTTTCTCGTTGTTTATGATGAAGATGTTGTCAATGTTGCATGTCACGAGATCAGTTGGGTTATTGATAGTGGAGCCTCCATTCATGCTACGTCTTGAGAGGACTTCTTCACATCCTATATAACAGGTGACTTTGGGACAGTGAAGTTGGGTAATGATGGCTTGGTTAAAGTCATTGGTATTGGAGATGTGTGCTTGGAGATGAATAATGGCACGAGGTTACTTCTTAGAGGGGTAAAGCATATTCCTAAAATTTGTTTGAATTTGATCTCTGCAGGTAAACTTGATGATGAAGGATATTGCAATATCTTTAGTAATGGTCAATGGAAACTTACTAAAGGTGCTATGGTTATTGCTCGTGGGAACAAGCATTCCAGTTTGTATATACTACAGGCAAGACTCTTCAATTGTGTTATTAATGTTGTGACAAATGAGCTCACATCAGAATTGTGGCATAAGAGGCTTGCTCACATGAGTAAGAAATGCTTGGCAGTATTGACTAAAAAGAATCTTCTTTCTGGAATGAATGATGTTTGTTTAAGAAGATACTCATTGTTTGGCAGGGGAGAAAAATAGAATTTCTTTCAAGAGTTCCTCTCCTTCAAGAAAAAAATACATACTTGATTTGTTACATTCAGATGTATATGGTCCTATGAAGACAAAAACTTTGGGTGGTGCTAGTTATTTTGTGACCTTCATAGATGATTGTTCAAGAAAGTTATGGGTGTACACTTTCAAAAGCAAAGATCAAGTATTAGATGTGTTTAAACAGTTTCAAGCCTTAGTGGAGAGAGAGATTGGGAAGAAATTGTGGTGCATCAGAATAGATAATAGGGGAGAGTATTCAGGTCCTTTTGATGAGCATTATAGGCATCAGGGCATTCGACATCAAAAGACACCTCAGTTAAATGGGTTGGCTGAGAGAATGAACAAGACATTGGTTGAAAGTGTATGTCTTCTTTCGCAGGCTCAGTTGCCAATATCTTTCTGGGGTGAAGCTTTGAATACAATTGTACATATTCTTAATCTCACACCATGTGTTCCTCTTCAGTTTGATGTACCAATTAGAGTTTGGATTGGTAAATATGTTTCTTATGATCATCTCCATGTTTTTGGTTGCAAGGTATTTATGCATATACCAAAAGATGAGAGATATAAGCTCGATGTGAAGACGCGATAATGTATCTTTGTTGGTTATGGTCTGGATGAATTTGGCTATAGATTTTATGATCTAGTTGAGAAGAAACCGGTAAGGAGTCGTGATGTTGTGCTTATAGAAGATCAAACTATACAAGATGTTGAGAAGATAGAAAAAAGAATCCATCAATATAGCGATGATTTTATTGACCTAGATTTGGTTCCTTTATCAGTACAGATGGAACAAAATGTTCAAGATGACCAACAAGGTTCAAATGATGCAGATATGGAAGCTGAAATAGATCACTAGATTACTGATAAGTTGCCAAAACCAGAAATTCCACCCAAGAGGTCTACCAGAGACCGACGTCCTTTCATACGATATGATACAGATGAGTATGTGTTATTGATAGATGAGGGAGAACCTCAATGTTATACAGAAGCGATGGAAGATGGAAACATTGCACACTGGGTTAGTGCTATGGAAGATGAGATGCAGTCACTGTATGACAATCACACGTTTGAGCTGGTAAAGTTACTTAAGGATAAGAGAGCTTTGAAAAACAAGTGGGTTTACAGGGTGAAGCAAGAAAAACATTTGTGTTTTTGTGCAGAAATTCTCTGATGATGACTTTATCATTTTATTGTTCTATGTTGATGACATGTTGATTGTTGGCAGAAATTCTTAAAGGATTGATAATTTGAAGAAGCAGTTAAGTAAGTCTTTTGCTATGAAGGACTTGGGGCCAGCAAAACAAATTTTAGGTATTCGAATTTGTCGAGACAAGAAAAGAAAGAAGTTGTACATGTCACAGGAACGGTACATCAACAAGATACTTGAAAGGTTTCATATGGATAAAGCTAAAGTGGTTTCTTCTCCTTTATCTAATCACTTTAAGTTGAGATCGAGTCAAACCCCTTCAACAGATAAAGAGAATGAAGATATGGAAAATGTTCCATATGCCTCAACAATAGAAAGCTTAATGTATGCAATGGTATGTACGAGGCCAGACATAACTCATGTTGTTTGAGTTGTTAGTCGTTTTCTTTTGAATCCAAGAAGAGAGCATTGAGATGCATTAAAATGGATTATGAGATATCTTTGAGGTACTTCCAAGTTAACACTTAGCTTTGGAAGTGGAAAACCAGTGTTAGTTGGATACATTGATTCAGATTTGGCAAGAGATGAAGATTCTCGTAAGTCTACTTCAGGTTATCTAATTACTTTATCTAGTGCAGCAACGAAAACTTGTAAGGAGTTGTTATGGATGAAACAGTTCTTGAGAGAACTCGGTTTCAAGCAGTAGGAATATATGTTGTTTTACGATAATCAGAGTTATGTTCACTTAGCAAAGAACTCGGCGTTTCACTCAAGATCAAAGCATATTGATGTCAGATATCATTGGATAAAGAATACTTTTAACAATAAGTTGTTTAGACTTAAGAAAATCCATACTAATGAGAATGGATCTCACATGCTGAAAAAAATAATGTCAAGAGAAAAACTTGAAGTTTGTTGTTCAATTATCAGGATGACGGATCCCTCTATCTAATCGGAAAAGGAGAGATTTGTTGGATTTTACTCTTATTAAGAGGAGTCCAAGTGAAATCCATGTGGCTTAAAAGCCCATGGAGTAAGAAAGGGGCAATTGTGTCATTTCATTACTTTATTAATAAACTCAATTAGGGTTTGTTGAGTGTGCATTCTACAGAGAGAAAAACGAGAGCAACAAAACAGGAAAACTGAGAGCAATTTTTCAGTTTCTCCTTCTCCAGTAAGCCTTCATCAAGTGTTCCAATGAAAAGTCATTTATGGTCCGATTAAGCTAAAATTTTGCAAGCAGGTTCACGACTCAAGACTCTTTAATCTATACAGTGAGATTTGAATTTGGCTCACCGGTTTGAAAAAATCTGAACCATAAACAATGACAAGGAAATTAGGTTAGATTTCTCCATTTTTCTTGAAATAATTATTAATTTCAAATAAGTATATTCTTAATGATGTTGTTGATTGTTTAACTCTAATTTTACCTAGAGAGAACTATTATACAATTATTTCTTGATAGTGAAAATTTTGGAGAGAGTGTCGTGATTGTTTATTTCGTACATCGAAAAGATTTTTTCACGTAAATTATTTGTGTTGATTTTATGCATATTTTTCATTTTAAACTCTATTTATTTGTTTTCTAAAAGATTCATACAAAGAAGTAGAATAAGTTTAATTCTCCTGTTTAGAACTTGATTAAGTTCGTATTAAAATTATAATTCTCTTAATACTAATCTTCTCTAATTTACACCGAAAATGTTTTTTCACGTAAATTATTTGTATTGATTTTATGCATGTTTTTCATTTTAACCTTTATTTATTTGTTTTCTAAAAGATTCACACAAAGAAGTAGAATAATTTTAATTCTGGTGTTTAGAACTTATTAAGTTCGTATTAAAATTATGATTCTCTTAATACTAATCTTTTCTTATTACAACAAGGAGGAAAGAAATTCACAAGCATTTACTGTAAGTCAATACAAAACTCCACAGGTATCTAATCTTCCAGAAAAATACTGCGCCCCAAACTCAAAGCATAACCTTAAGAAGAAAACAAATAAACAAATGGGGCTGTGGTCTCTGAAGTTAGAACCTAAGCCGTTCAATGTGTTCTGCTACACCCTTCAATCTGAAATTCTAAGCAAAACCCCCTGCAAAACTTGGGATTATTTAAAATGTGCACGAAAGAATGCTGCTTTAGTCAAGATGTGTTTAGTATTAATGTTAAACCAGAAATTAATCCATCGGCAAATCGCAATAAGTGATTGGCTGATAGATTAATTTGTGTAAGTATTTTACACGAGATGAAGCAATGGAATAAATATTCATTTTCCAATCATTCTTGGTAAATATTATGTATTGCTACATTAATGCTTCTACATTCAAATTCCATGGTCTTCATCCAGTTCTCAAAATCTCCAATTTCCTGCCATACAAATCCATACCAACCCAATGAATAACAATGTCATATTCCTTAACAACAAATATTATAGGAAGCACTTCTAAGCCAAAAAAAAAGACTACTTATCAACAGGCAAAACTGGAGGACATTAAGGTCTTTGAGCAATTACCTAAACATCATTATCATGAAATACCCCGCATTAAGTAATTAGCTGTATTAATTAACCTCTGGTAAAAGTAAAATGGACAGGATATGTTGCCACAACCTTATATCACAGTTCATCCACCGTACTGGCAAAGCAAGACGCAATCCATAGAAATATTGTCCCCATAAGCTTTAGAAGCATGATTACTGGACAATTTGACATTGACAATGCAATAGTTGCAAGTTGATTATTTCCATCCAAATATATAGGTTTCATCAACCTTCAACCAAAGTAACATCACTCGCAAGGACGCCACAAAGTAACCCTAAAAGAATAAGCCAAATTAAATGAGCATTCATTTCACTTGATCCGCCAAAATCTTAACTGATCTATAACTGTTTTTAATGAATTCAGTTCATAGATCCACTCATTCACATAGTAAATTAGATCCAACTAATTAATTCGGATCGTGTTTCTATCACTATTTGCTAGGATGAAGTACTCCGAATTACCCATCTTGTTCTTATCAGCAATTCAGCATATGAACTGCTCATTGTTTATTTACGAGCTAGAGACTAATATGATTTTCTACCCACACCAAATTTAGTATGGAAAAGCAGAGCTATCACAGTAAAATAAATAAACAAATACAACGTTTTTACACTTCCATCCGATCCAAAATCCAAACACCTTTTGTGTCATAAAAAAGAGTATAAAAAATCGATAAATGCTGAGCGGAAAAGAACCTTAACGGCAGTGTTAAGAGCATGAGTTGCGGCGAGCCATTGATCTGACTGCTTCATGAAGCGATTAATGGTGGAGGCTAAAGCCCTAATTTCAAGCTCGATTCGCTTCTGATTGATGAAACACTCTTGAATCCCACTATTCACTTTGTCCACCAACAGATCCGATACGCGAGTCGCTTTCTTGATCGCGTCCTTCTTCGCTTTTTCTGCGAAAATTTATTTACGGGAAATCACAAAGGTCACTGATTTTCACCGAATACAAGTAAAAATATGATGACTGTTGTCTGTAAATAATGTCAATTTTTCTACCAGATTGTTCACGGAGGGCAAGAGCAGACCGGTTGTGATTTTGAATGAGTTGGAGCAGTGAGGCTTCGAGTCCACCGGCGGGTTCTGATCCAGAAGAAGACGGCACGATCGCTCGCGCCAGTGGAAGCTGTGTTGTGGAGTACATATTCCTCTATCTGTGTGCGCGCACGCAAATGTTGGTTTGGACTCCATTCGCTTAAACTAGATTGGAAATAATGGGCTTAACGCGAGGCCCGTAGGCAAGTACCCTTCTACTCCTCTCGAGGTTGGGATACAGATCACTGGTCGATATTGTTTACATAGGGAACAACAAATATAATATACGAGTGTTTACATTCAACATAAAAAAACAATTATAGTTTATATATATAAACATTAAAAAATATATAAATCTAATCATCAATTATTCATCCTCAAATCTTCGATAATCAATGTAAATTTTTTTTTGTTTAAAATATAATTTCTAATTAATAATAAGTAAATAATTTAATCTTAAATAATAAAAATTGATACAATATGTTGTATTCAAATCATATTAAATTAAAATATTTTATAAAAGAATAGGATTTAAATTTAAAAATATACAATTTATTTGAATTCAAATTATATTAAGATTTATATGTTTTATAATATATTGTAATTCAATTCAAACCGAATTATTATTACAATTATAAATAAATATATATTTTATTTTATAATATCATATATTTAAATATTATAAATATAACAACTATATTAAATTACTATTTTTGATTAACAAATAATTATAAATATTAAATCCCTATATATTAATTTAACAATTATTTAAACATATTTTTTATTTCTTTGATTTTATTAGTTTTAATTATAAATAATAAATTTTACTAGAGATCTATCAATTTAAAATTTAAATTTTATATATGTTATGTTTTATATATGAAAATAAATTATAAAAAATTTAACATCAATTCGATTTAAAAAAATTGATTTATTTAAATTTAAATTTGTGCAAATTAATTACATTATCAAATCAAATTTGAATTCGAATATCCATTGCTCACCCTTATTTCTAAATACTCACTTCTAATTTTTATAAATTTTACTCTTAATTATAAATATTTATATCAATAAGTCTTGTTTACTAATACATCAATCCAATAAAATTTAATTTTAACTGTTTTATATATTTTAATTTTTTTTTTAATTATGTGCCTATTTAAAGACCAATTTTCATTAAATCTCATTATAACTTCAAATACATAATTGAATATCTAAAATTATTAAAAATAATTTGTTTATACATATGTAAAAGATTTTGTATATTGTAAGTAAAATCTATGATATTCAAAACTAAATATGTGATTTTATTAAATATGTATTTAAATCTGACCTAAAACAATCCATTATTGTTCTTAATAAATTATTTTTAAAAAAATTCAAAATTGATATAAGTATTTACAGTTAAAAAAAGATAAAAATAAGGGTTAGTAATAAAATATATATTTAAAATAAAAAAATATTTACTTACTAATAATATTACTTTATAGGCACCTAACTAAATTCTAAATTATAAATTCTAAATTATAAATATTAAACTTTAAACATTTTTTCTTAAATATTAAATCATAAATTCTAAACTATAAATTTTAAAATCTTAAACTTTAAATCATAAATTTTAAAGGTTATTTTAATTTTTTATTATATATATATATATATATATTATTTTTATTTTTTAAACAGTATATTTTAATTATAAAATATATTATTTTTAAATTATTCACTTTCTAAGGACACAATGAAAGGTCTGTTTAATATAGCAACCCAGATCCAGTACATTCACTATTGTTAAAATGAGGCCCAAATTTTATAAATATAAACAAAGATTATTCATCTAAATAAAAAAGGGGGAAAATATGACTGAAGTTTTTTGTTTTTTTGTTTTTGTTTTTGAAGAATATGACCGGAGTATTGACTAGACTTTTTTGGAAGCCCCAAAACTCCGTCCAATCATACTCTAATGTAGTAACTTTCAAGGTATGGCTTTAAGCTTTCATTTAATTCAAAAATCAAGCCCAGCTCCGTTCGAAAATCTATTATTAAGAATATATTAAGAGATTAAAAAAAATTAATATATAAAATTGCGATAGTTTCATCCTAAAAGAATCAAATAATTATTTTTATTTTGTTTTTATTTCTTTTCGATCCATGAATACGGTCGATAAATAAATGAAACATCAAAAAATTGATCTATTTTTTTTCATTTATACGAACAAAACATTATGATTATTAGGGACTCAATAGAACCTATTCCATCTTTTGTTGCCTAATTCGAGGAAGATTTCGTTAAGTTCTTACAATTTCATGTTATATCTACAACTCATTTCATCCGATTATTAAAGGGATCAATCTAATTTAGAATATGAATCATAAACGAAAATATTGATTAAATCGATCACAAAAATAACAGTTACCATACATATTTTTCAAAGAGGAAACCTTCCATTAGTATTAGTCATTTATCTTATCTTCCTTCACATTTCATCATGTATCATGCTAGAAGATAATATCCTTCCAAATAAAATAAAAAAAATTCTTGATATTATTTAGTATTCTCTTTTTTTAATTGAAAAAATAGTTCAAAAATAAAACAAGTACAAAAATAAATAATACAACCCTAATAACTTATATAAAGTTTTATCGAAATCCAAATTATAAAGCTTAAGATAACTCGACTCAACTAAGTATTTATAGGTGAAGTTTTGTTGAGTTG
Source organism: Hippophae tibetana (assembly GCA_037013495.1). NCBI lineage: Eukaryota > Viridiplantae > Streptophyta > Magnoliopsida > Rosales > Elaeagnaceae > Hippophae > Hippophae tibetana. Next base: position 14,036,827 of record CM072809.1, on the reverse strand, counting down.
CATTAAGGTTATGAACTATTTGTTTATAACATTTTAAAAAGAAGGAAAACAGTTATTCTTATTTGTAAATTTTCATTTAACATAATAATAAATATTGAATTTAAGGTTGACATGGTTACTTGGTTGATTATTGGCATATTTTATAAGTCAAATTTATGTTTATTCTTTTGAAAAATTAAAATATTAATGTACTTATAAATTATAAAAAAATTAATATTTAAATTGACATATAATATAGGTTTTAGAACATTTGGTTTAGTAATTTTATACTTATATTTTTCTATCAAAAAATATATTTATAAAAACATAACATAGATCTAAGAATAATCTTAGCATGATATCTATTCTATGTATATTACTATTAAAAAAATTAACTTTGTTAAAAATTAAAGTTACTTATAAAAAATTTTCAAATTTACAACATACCTCCAAATAAATATAGAGAAGAACAATAATAAAGATTATTAAAATGGTCTAAATTAATAAACAAATAAGAAATAAACCTCATACATACTTATCTCCCTTTTTAAAAGAAATTTTTTTTATGCACATGATCATGCTTAATATAACTAGTTATTTCGATTTTCTACTTATATTTTTGACTATAATCATTGTTCTATTTGTTAGTATAAACAAAATATGACTTATTTGAAATTTAAAAATTAATTAACTAAAAATTAAAAAAAATTATTCTAAAATAGATTAATATTTAAAGATAGTTATTACCTCTCCCTTTCTTCTTACAAAACAATTGAAATGATTGAAGTTTTTTTATTTAGAATCATCTAATATCTCATTCTTATTACTTTGATTGGATTATTAGTAATTGCATATTTATAATAGTGGATCAATTGAATATTTAATTAATTAAGATATCTCTTGTTTTTTTTATAGATCTCCCATTTTCTTTAATCTCCATTAGATCAAATTTAGAGTGATATTCAATTATTTCAGTGTTATTTTTGACTATATATATATATATGAAAAAAATAGATCAATTTTTTGATGTTTCAAAAAATTTAATTTCTTTTTTATTTTATGGTTTTGAAAAATTAAATTCATTACTTGAGTCAAAATATATATTCCTTGACCGTTAATCTTTCAAAATAAAATAAAATAAAATAAAATAATTAGATTTTTTTTGTTTTGGACTACCCTATTATAATTCTATATATTCATTTTTCTTAATGTATTAATATATTAAGAATATTTCTTTTTTTTAAGTTCGTGGTTTATTTCTATATTGATTTCATACAAAATAAAAGTTCATTAAATAATTTCTATTAGTCAAAAAAAAATTCAATCTTTTTTTATCGCCTCAATCATTTGATTATTTTCGCTAATAATTCGAATCTAAATTTTTTTGATATATAACATAAATTTATATTCTCAAATAATATTAGAGCGATTTGTATTTATTACGAAAATTTTATTTTTCTTAAGATTAGTCTCTTCTTTAAAGGAGACAGAAATTGGAAAATTTTATAATTTACGATCATTTTATTCAACATTTTCTTTTTAAAGGAAAAAATTTCATATTTAAATTAGGTATCAAATACATTAATACTATATCCTATTCATCCGAAAATCTTGGTTCAAAGACTTCGTTACTCGGTGAAAGATACCTCTATTTTGCATTTACTACGACTCTTTCTTCAATAGATCGTCGTAACTTTTTTTACGTCGTGTGCATTCCCATAAAGGTGGTGTTTTATAAAAATAAACTTTTGTTGTTCATTATTTTGGACTAACCATCTCTTAGAAGATTTTGTTAATAGATCATCAATTCCAAATGAAAACGAATGTAGTAGTGGTTTGTTTGAACCCCAAGTCTTTACTTAATCTAGAATGTGTGATGTATATGTCATTCCAAAGTGATATACTAATTTATTAATAAATCATTTAATGATAGTTTTATCTTTCACTTTATTATGAAAGGCTCAATTGGTTCATTCTACTAAAAGTACCTCCATATTGTGTGCTGAGTGGGGTTCAACAGTGGGTTTGAATCAATGATTGAAAAACTTTCTTTCTCGATCTTGATTCATGTAGAAAGTTAGAAGCCAAGGTCTTAGTTGAACCAAAAAGTTCTAAATTCACACCTATATCATGAAATTACTTAGCTTTGATACCATATAATTAGGTATTGTATAAACATACTTGGAAAAACCTTGTATAACTTATTTTATTTCCAAATAAAGCAAAATACGACCAATAATGGTTCGAACGTTTATATAAAGAAATATTTTTTATACTTCATTCTATTAGTTAATGTCCATAAATCTTATGATATCTTTCCAAAGATTAATAGTAAACCTCGATGAGAGCTTTTCTTAAAGTAATAACATGTTGATCTAGTCACCATCAGAACCACAAAAGACCATCTGATAGCATAGGAATTACAAAAAATAGATCCATTTTGCTTCAATTAAGTTTAGATATAAAATTATATGAAAAAGAATAAATATATTAATTAATATATATAATTATTATAAATATATTATAATAGAAATAGTTTATTCATTTTGTTGTCAAATTTATGAAATAAAAATTTCTAACTAATTTAACTAAGTGAAATGTTTAAATTTTAATACTTATATTAGAGATTAACCAACCCATAATATATATATATATATATATATATATATATATATAATTTAGTCTTAAATTTAATTGATAGGATGATCGCTAAAAAATTATCTACCTAGAATTGAAGTAATGTAGGTTTATCTTCATTATATATAAAACGTGTGTGAGTATATTCTAGTATAGATTAAAATAATTTTTTTACATAAATGTGTTGTTTTTAACATGGTAACATTTATATTTTATTTGTTTTGGTGTATAATTACTCAATAAAAAGATATTTATTTTTATATAATGTTAAAAATTAAATATTTATTTATATTATAAAAAATATAAATATATATATTTTTATAAATAATAAAAAATAAAACTTCATATAAAAATATATATTATATAATTAAACATATTTCACTTCACGTAAAAATATATATAGTTATAATTAGCATAGTTTATTTAAATTTCACATTATAATAGACATTATTGTTACATGACTACCCATTATAGAGTTGTAAAACGGATATGCTAGTCGAGTTAAAGTCAACTTATTTCATTCTCCATTTAGTTAACCCAATTCAAATTTAATTTGTTTATAAATCAATCTATTTAAGGTCAACTTAAATTTATTTAAAACCCCGTACTCGTGTGAGGCTTATGTGTTATCACTACTACAAAAATAGCATATAACTTTTAGTTTTTAATCGTGATTGTAGATTTATGATCATAGTTATAAGAACAGAAGTTTAAGTAAGAAAGATCATACACTATTACTTATGACTTTGATTTTTATAAAAATTGAGGTCATATATATACCATTTAACCTCATTTTTTTAATATAAATTAAATTAAAATAATAAATTAAAAATCGTTATATTAAAATTAAGAATGAAATTATATTTTAAAGTTTTTATATGCACTAAAACATAATAAATCCTTACTATAATTAACTAATTAAAATATTTTAAAATATAAAATACATAAAAAAAACTTGAATACACCGAGACTGTTTAGCATAGATACTAATTCTTTAGCAACACGGGCAAGAGTCCAAGCTGAACCAACCAAAACACTTTGAATGTTTATTAACCAGCCACTGTTTTCAAGAGTTGAGATTGAAGCAGACATACTAATGAGATTACGACCATTAATACCCAAAACAAATATAGCCAATAATCACATGCATATAGCTTGTTGCTTCCACATCCACAACATTTGACTACTGATAATTGAGGCATGTTTCATGGCTTATAGTGAGTTTGTGATACCGTGTGCTTTTGTATTTTATATCCATATTTGAATCATAAACAATAAAGATTTTATTTGTTTTATTGCTTCTGAGATAACACTTAATAGTTATATATGGCCAATTTTTCTACAAATTATTAGGGAGGTTGACAATTTTAGGTCTATTATGTGTATAGTATTGAGATTATGGATGACACCTATCATTAGAGTAGTACGATTATTATGGCCTACAATAAAGAAATTGAAAAACCAATTACCTCACTAAATGGTTGGAATGGATGTGTCCTTGTAACCCAAAGAGGAAAGTTGAGCTTGTATGCGAGAAACACACCCTTTTGCATGACAAAACTTAATGCCATAATTTCAGCACACAACCTGATTGGAAAAGAAAGGCTGACTTTGGCCTTGTGCTAATCACTAGCTAGACTCAAAGATAAAAGCCACATTCCAGGTATTACCCTTGACCTGAAATTCTATCGAGTGAAAAAACAAAAAAAGCTTGGTGATATAGAATTGGATTAAACACTCAAGAGACACGCAACATAAACCAATAGATAACTAGTCCACAACTAAGCAAACCAAATAAAGACAAACACCATCTACATAGGTCAAATTAAGCTAATAGATGAACAAACTATTAACATCTGTGTTATCCAATAAAATAGTATGGAATAAGGTTCATATACTAGTAACAAGACTCATATGAAAACACGCAAAAACTAAAAAAAAACACACTACACAAAATAAGACTCAAAAAACACCTATAATGAAAGACACACTAACTATAGAAGCATCACTGCAACAACCAAAGACAAAAACATTAATTAACACCATTGAAACTCAATCAATGCCACTTGAAGAAATATTCACTAGTCTAGCTCGATCACTTATAGTAGACAAAACATCATTAGCCATTGAACTTGGCTCAACCTTAAGATCAAGGCCACCTTTCTTCATCTAGTTTTTCTAAGGAACACAAATCATATCATCCATATACACTATTTGGTGCATTAAAATCCTACTAACAATTGCGAGTGTTGTACATCCTTTCTCCTATGTAAACAAATCCTTTAGGTTAAGATGATTTACTTGGCATAGAACCAATAAAACCAGTTGCATTGCAGGTAAAAAAAAAGTTTTTGCACAAGGTTAGCTAGATTAGCTTGAGTTATCAAAGAAATGTTGGATAGTAAAAAAGATGAGACCATTTGTTTTATATCTAAAATGAGCAATAACAGAAACTTTACAAGTAAAATTTACAAAAATAATTTCTCACCTTAGTTAGTCCTAAACCTTAACAAGTAAAATTTACAAAAGGAAAACTAATTTATTACTATATAAATAACCTAAATAAGATGAGGGAGTGGAAAATTCATTGAACTATACCTTTATTTAATTGGTGAATTATTTCCAAATTTTAAGTAGTTTGTATATTTTATTTTTTACTTGTAATTTTATATATTATCAATATAAAAGTTAATATTTTTGTAGTATCTTTATTCTTGTTTGACATCTTTTTAATCCATATTTTTATTTGAGATACATCACATATTTCTATTAAAGTTATTCATACTTATTTTGATCAAAGTAAACAATAATTTTAAGGAATTAGGTTATCTAAGAAATACCAATTAATATATAAATATTTGATATATCTTAATTAAGAATACATAGAAAAAATGTAACAAAAGAAAAATAATTTTACTCTAATGGTAACAATATTGTCAATATACACCAACACTTTTTTCCACCACCAAAATTATTTTGATTCTATTGGCAAAATACTTTTGATATCTAGTCTTGCACGTGTAAATGGTATTTTTTATTTTTTTATTAAAAAAAATAAACAATATATTCATAAAAAATCATACGTGATAAAGCGCAAAAAGAAATTGATTATTGTTGATTTTGGCCCACAATTGTAAATATGCAATTATGTTATTATATTATGTGAAGTTATCATAATTTGCAATGAATTGATTTTTTTTTCTTCAAATTAATACATATTGTACACTATTATTTAGTGTGGCTGAACTGATATGATTAATTAAGTGTGTCCAAAAATTCGACCAAATTAAATTATAGCGAAAAATTGAATTAGATCGTACGAAGTTAATTTTTTTTTTATAAATTATATGATTTGATTTGTATCAACTGAAATCATTTTTTCAAATAGTCTGATCCGGTTAAAATAATTTTTTAATATATATATTAAAAAATTATTTTAACAGATATAAGATTGTATAACAAAATCATTCGTATTGCAAACCGATTAATCTCTTCGAAACCTTAAAACCCTATTTGCATTTTTATCGCCTACAACACCAATTAGTCATCCTCACCTCACCTTTAGTCCTGTCATTTGTGGACAAAATAAGTACGTAGATTCTCTTTAACTCTATATTTTTTCTACTATGTTATTTAACGAAATATACAGAGAGAGAGAGAAAAAAAAATGTAATTAAATATATGTTATTTAAATTCATGATATGGGTTTTATGACGAATCTTCGTACCAGAATATAACACTAATAATGTCTTGTGACAAATCTTTTTTCGACTTTGGGTCTATCACGTCTATTCTTTGGTGGTGCATTTGGGTCTAGTTTTATATAATTATTTTCAATAAAAATGAGTTCTCTACTTTTTTTTGTTGAGATTGTGTGAAAGTAGTGTTGTATTATTAGTGGTAATTTTTTGTATGTTGATTTTATGTGTGTTGAAATTATTAATTTGTTTGGTACATTTTTATCGTCTACTCCATCAATGGTATTCGTAATCATCATAAAACCCAATTTAAAATAATACCCAATCAAACCTGTCTACACCCGACTATCAATGCATTGTCGTTCAAAAACATAAGAGATAGCTAAAACCACGCAATGCAAAAGTCTATTCCCTTTCAAAACAAGACCAATAGCCCATATTTAATTATTTTTTGTACTCAAATTTAATGCTCTCCTTGCTACCTGTTTGATAACGGCCATCAGCAGCCTTAGTTTTACCTTTATAGATATTATATTCATGAGCAATATAACTTGCAAACTAATTTTTGTTTTTTTGTTTTTTTGCATTTCGTGTCAAACTTGGTAACTACTTTAAACATTATTCTTACTCTTCTCTGGCTGCGTGCAGTTTCGTTTCAAGAGCTGACAGACTTAATTAATTTACCATTCTTAATAATTTGTTAATAAAGGACAGTTAGTATTGAATATCACTCTGTTAGTCCTTTATATTTATTTTACAAAATTTTGTTTGATATTTTTTTTTAATTTTCTTAATACATAAATCAAAAAATAACATAGGTTTATAGTATGTTTATCCATCATAAATAATAATAAAAATAATATTTTTAAAATTTATAATTATAAAAATAATATATATTATATTCAAATCATATATTTTTAAACTAAGATAAATATTATTAAAATTGATTTTTATTATTATAAATTTTAGAAATAGTGTTAATTTTTATAATTTTATAATTTTTTTACAAGTCATTTCTAACTTTTTTTTAACATGTAATTCTACTTTTTTCGAAAACTTTATTTTATGGACCAAAAAATTTGACATTCTATAGTAAAGTATAATATTTTATTTTCTTGTGAGATCTATACTTTTAAACTTATTATTCTAAACTCTCAATAACTACACAGTGACTAGCTAATTTTTTTACCCATAATACAAAGATATTAAGGAATAAATAATGGAAGTTACTTTTTTTAAAAATAAGTCTTTAGTCTAATAATTTATACGTAGTTATTATTAATTTTATTTCTAATTAGTTTAATAATTATTAAAATAAGTACTTTTAATTTATTAAAAGTCTTAAAATTGAACATTTATAATCTCATAAAGGAATTTTTTTTATATTATAATACCTAATTTTCTTTAAAAAAACGAGACTAAAAGTGTTCGATCTAAAAATTAAGATACTATGGTGCTAATTTTTATTTAATAATATGATTATTATGACATTTTTACTATAAATAATTGATTTGTGATGGGTAGATTTTTAGCTAATGTAAATAATTTACCTGAATTATTGGGAGAATTACTAGGTTAGAGTTATTGAAATCCATTAGATAAAATAGTTGAGGAGAGTATTTAGGAGTAAATAAAAAGAAACATTAAGTAGATATAAACTATAATGGCAAGTTTTTGTTATTAGTAAAAAAGGTCATTAAACAAAATGTGATATGACTTTTGACATTTCGCCTCCATATAATTCAATTGTAAATTGGTTAAATTGGAATTTATAATATAGTTATTTAAAATATTATACACACCATTTAACATGTATAATCAAGTGGGTGCATATGTAATGCAGTATTGTATAACTAACTGAAAATTTGAAAATTTCGAATCATATCGTTAATTTATTCGATATCGAGAAAACTAATTCGCAATATTTAAAAAAAAACTAAGTCTTTTTACAAGTAAAAAATAAAAGCCTCATTTTTCTTATCAAAATTATACTTACAATTATTAATTTACAAATATTAATGTATATCTAGTAACATATTAATGTATATATATATTTATTTATTTTAAGTATATTTATATTTAGTTACTTTATACATATTTAGTTTATTTATAATTCTTATATAAATGCATTATGTATGTTAAGTCCCACGTTGAATAAGAGTAAGACATCAGTGATGTTTATAAGTCTAGACAATCCTTTAATTCACAAGTTGGTTTTTGGGTTCAGAGTTAGGCCTGTGTTTCTAAGTTGTTATCGGAGCTAGGCTCTTGGCTTCTTCATACTCTCATTGGCCCTCGTGCTGTAAATCCGAACTCTAGCCGATGTGGAGGGGGGATGTTAAGTCTCACATTGGCTAAGAGTAAAGCAATAGTATTGCTTATAAGTTTGGGCAACCCTCTAACTCACAAGCTGGTTTTTGGGTTCAGAATTAGGCCTGAGTTTCTAAAAATGTATATTCATTTGAATGAGAGAATAAAATACAATCATTAAGTATTTCTAATATGGTATCAGAGGTACTATTCTAATCTTTCTAGCAGTCTTGTCTTTTCTGGTGTTATTTAATTTTTATAGCTTCCGCTATCACAATAGTCATTGCAATCATTCACCGTTGAACTTTCGACGTCTTTCAGCCATTGTCCTTAGGTTCTGGGACTACAGTCGCCGTTGTTAAGGAGTCCCGCACCACACAGACCACTGTAATCATCGCCGCCACCGTGCATCTTGTTTCGATAATTTTTCTACATTTGACCTCTTATCTTAAGCTGGACTATTGACAGCAAGACTGTTGACACTCCAGTTGAACTTAATGCGCATCTCACACCATCGGAGGGGCAACCATTGTCTAATCCCTCTCTTTACAAGCGATTAGTTGGCAGCCTGGTTTATCTTACAGTTACTCGTCCAGACATTTCTTATGTTGTTCATTAGGTGAGCCAATATCTGTCTACTCCACGATCAACTCACTATGCTGTTGTTCTGCGTATTCTACGATACTTGAAAGGCACTATCTTCCATGACCTTTTCTACTCAGTTGATTCTCCTTTAGTACTTCGTGTATTCTCTGATGCTGATTGGGCAGGAGATCCCACTGATCGCAGGTCCACTACAAGTTATTGTTTTTTCCTTGGTTCTTCTTTGATTTCTTGGCGAAGTAAGAAACAAACCTTCGTGGCCCGCTCCAGTACCGAAACAGAATATCGTGCTCTTGTTGATACCACATCTGAGTTTCTTTGGCTACGATGGCTTCTTAAGGATTTGGATGTATCCACATCCTCTGTTACTCTCATTTATTGTGATAATCAAAGTGCCATTCATATTGCTCACAACGATATCTTCCATGAACGGATTAAACACATCGAGATTGATTGTCACTTTATTCGCGCTCATCTTGTACATGGTGCTCTCAAGCTTTTCCTCGTTTCCTATAACGATCAACTTGCAGATATCTTCACTAAGGCACTTCCCAAAGAACACACTAGTAATTTGGTTGACAATCTCAAGCTGGTCTCATATACACCTTGAGTTTGAGAGAGATTATTAATGTATATCTAGTAACATATTAATGTATATGTATATCTGTTAATGTATATATATTTACTTTAGACATATCTATATTTAATTACTTTAAATATATCTAATTTATTTGTAATTCTTATATAAATGCACCATGTATATTCATTTAAACGAGAGAATAGAATACAATAACTGAGTATTTGTAACAACAAAAAATCTACTTTCTATCAAAAATAAATTAATCTATCTTATAAACAATTTATCAACTCATTTAACAATATTTTTTTATCAATATAATTTTTTTCGTTGAATATTTCTTTTTGAACATATTTTTTAACACTTTTTATTAATGTTTTTTTTTTTAGTAAATAATAATTTTTTTCATTGATAACGAAGGAAGGTGAAAATGTTAAGAACAGGGTTTCTTATTTGTCGGTTTCCTGTGTTCCATTAATGATATGAGGAAATATTTTAAGATATGAGTCCAAGCATTAATATTCGAAGCCCACATAATTGAATCGATTTTGATCAATACGACTAGCTAACCTTTTCTATTTTGATTTTTCTTTTCCCTTTTTATGATATACCCAACTTTATTGTTGTAGATACTGACTACCCAACTTTAATTAGTGCTTGCTCACTCACGTAGTCACATTTGGAATCTCCAAAGCTCGGATAAGGTTTTCAAAAATTATGACCCTTTCTAATTAACGATGACGAGCTTAAGTCACCGTCTCCGACACAAGAGGGGGCCCCGACCCTTAACATACCCGTTTAGCTCGCCGTGAAGTGTTTAAGGCCATCCACGTACGTGTGGGAAAATTCCTGCCCACAGAAGCCTTATGAATTACTGGACGTGTTTGTTATAATATTAAATATATTGTATATATAATTTTACTATGTCTTTAATATTTTAATAATTTTATAATAAAAATTTAACTATTTATCTAATATTTTAATAATTTTATGTTAAAATCAAATAATAATAAAATATTTTTATTTTTTTCTTATTTATTAAAAAAATAAAATATTTAATTTATTGAAAATATTAATAAAAATATTTTTTGTAATATTTTTATAAAAATAAATAAATAAATGTCACTATTTTTTTTAAAGAATTAAATGACTCTTAACTTAAATATAATAATTTTTTCTCCGTTAAATATACTAGCACCTAAGATAACGTTACTGCAAATATCTTTCCCTTTTTCCCAAGAAAGGATTAGTGCCGGAGGCGAACACTAACACATGATTATTTACTGTTAATTGTGATTGTAATTATTGAAGTAATTTAGTCAAAGAAAAAATCATTAAAGAGGTGAATATTACTAAATGCTAACACATGATTACTTAAAATGATGTTTATGTGTTGTAATATATATATATATATATATATCAGTTTATTATAAACAAATATTATATATCTATATATTTTCAATTTCAATAAATGAAAATTATTTTTCTAAAAAAGCAATAATTAAATAAAAAAAGGATAAAATAGCTTAAATTATTTTTAGGTTCTAAATTACTTGAATTATCATTCAGTCATCCTTAATACCCTATATTATATATACTTACAATAATATTTTGATTTTTCTTGTATTAAGCTATTAATGGCCGTTCTTTGATTTTTTGTGTCCAGTTACTTATTCATGATTTCTGGATAGCTACTTGTCTCTGCAGGTAAACATATTGGTTTGAAAAAGAATAAAGGAGGAGGAAAATGATTTAATTAGTATGGCAAGAGAAAAGTTGGTAATAATTAATTAACATGCAAGCATAGTAAGTATAGTTGACGTATATCATAAACTGTCTTTAGATTAATAATATTTTATAGAATAATATTATATGTTTTAAGTTATCGTAGGGATAAAATAACGTGTTAATTATTTATGAAATGTAAATAAAGGATATATGATCGTTAGAAATATTTAATTATTATATTATATTCTATAATTTAAATGAATACACATTATTTTTTTATATAAAAATTAAAAGTAAAATAAATATATCTAAAGTAATTAAATATAAATATTCCTAAAGTAGATATATATATATACATTAATATGTTACTAGATATACATTAATAACACCCTTCAAACTCAAGGTGAATGTGAGACCAACTTAAAGTTTTCAACCAAATTACGAGTGTGTCCTTTGAAAAGTACTTTACTGAAGATATCTGCAAGTTGATTGTTGGAGGAAACGGAGAAAAGCTTGAGAGCACCATGGATAAGATGAGAGCGAATAAAGTGACAATCAATCTTGATGTGTTTAGTACGTTCATGAAAGACATTGTTGTGAGCAATATGAATGACACTTTGATTATCACAATAAAGAAGAGTAGCAGAGGATGTGGACACACCCAAATCCTTAAGAAGCCATCGTAGCCAAAGAAGCTCAGATGTGGTATCAGTAAGAGCACGATATTCTGCTTCAGTATTGGAGTGGGCCACAAAGGTTTGTTTCTTACTTCGCCAAGAAATCAAAGAAGAACCAAGGAGAAAACAATAACTTGTAGTGGACCTGCGATCAGTGGGATCTCCTGCCCAATCAGCATCAGAGAATACACGAAGTACTAAAGGAGAATCAACTGAGTAGAAAAGGTCATGGAAGATAGTGCCTTTCAAGTATCGTAGAATACGCAGAACAACAGCATAGTGAGTTGATCGTGGAGTAGACAGATATTGGCTCACCTAATGAACAACATAAGAAATGTCTGGACGAGTAACTGTAAGATAAACTAGGCTGCCAACCAAACGTCTGTAAAGAGAGGGATTAGACAATGGTTGCCCCTCCGATGGTGTGAGATGCGTATTAAGTTCAACTGGAGTGTCAATAGTCTTGCTGTCAGTAAGTCCAGCTTGAGATTAGAGTTCAGATGCATACTTAGCTTGAGTAATATAAAGACCATCTATGGAACGAGTGATCTCAAGACCCAAGAAGTAGCTGAGATGTCCAAGGTCTTTCATCTTAAACTGTTCACTAAGAAAATCCTTGAGTTCTTGAATACCACTGAGGTCCTCACCAGTTATGATCATATCATCCATATATAGGAGAAGCAAAATGATGCCTTTATCATTGCGACGAAGAAATAGGGCAGAATCATAAGGACTGGTAGTGTAACCCAAGCGAAGGATGGTGGAGCTGAACTTGGAAAACCATGCTCGTGGGGCTTGTTTAAGGCCGTAAAGTGCTCGTCGAAGGCGAAAAACCTTATTTGTTTCAACAGAAAGACGAGGAGGAGGTTGCATATAGACTTCTTCATGCAGATCCTCATTAAGGAATGCATTTTTGACATCCATATGAAAAAGGTCCCATTTACTAGCAGTGGCAACAACTAAGAAGGTACGAACAGAGAAAATACGGACAATTGGAGCAAAAGTCTCTTCATAATCAATCTCATACTCTTGTGTAAAACCTTTTGCTACAAGACGAGCCTTGTAGCGATCGATGGACCCATCAAAGCGAGTCTTGATCTTAAAGATCCACTTACTACCAACCACAGACTAACTAGGAGGGAGAGTAACCAGATCCCAAGTATGGTTTTTGGTTAATGCATCAATATCTTCTTTCATTGCAATCTTCCAAAAAGGGTTAGTAGATGCCTCACGATAGGTGTGAGACTCATAAAGTGTAGCAAGGGTAGTGTAACAATGATAGTCAAGTAAATGTGTAGGAATGGATCTTACCCGGGTTGAGTGGCGAGGTGGAATGTCTTGTGGAGGATATTCAGGCGGAGCAAGAGCAGGGGACCTATGTTTAAGGTGGGATAGCTCGTTATCAACCTGTTCTTCTACAACCTGTCTAGGATAATCATAAAAAATATCTGAAGATTGAATAGTGAAGTCCATAGGTGGATTAGGAATATCTTTAGAAAGAATAGGAGACTCATTTGGAAAGATTTCTAAAACATTTGAATTAGTTAGGGAAGAACGAAAGTGAGAAAGTTCAACAAATAAGCGGTGTTCCCAAAAAACAACATTTCGAGAAACACGAAGACGATGTGAGCCAGGATCATAGCATCGATACCCTTTTTGAGTTTCACCATAACCAAGAAAACAACAAAGTCTAGATCGAGGCACAATTTTGTTGTGTTTATGAGGCTGAAGAAGAACAAAACAAGCAGATCCGAATGAACGAAGGTAATGATAGTTAGGAGATGCCCCAAAAAGGCGCTCATACGAAGTCTGATTATGAATGACAACGCTTGGAATGCGATTAATGGCATGAACAACATGAAGAGCAGCTTCACCCCAAAATGGGGCAGAAACTTTGGCAGAAAGAAGAAGAGCACGAATAGTGTCAAGAATATGACGAAGTTTTCTTTCGGCTAGACCGTTTTGTTGAGAGGTTCCTAGACAGGTGAGATGATGTACAGTGTCATATGAGTGTAACAGAGCTTGAAAATCATTTTCAGTATATTCAAGAGCATTATCAGATCGAAAAGTTTTGATACGTTTGGAGAATTATGTTTCAACCATTTTTGCAAAGTTACTGTATATTGGTAAGATTTCAGAACGAGATTTAATTAGAAAGATCCAACTATAATGAGAATAATCATCAAGAAAAACAACAAAATATCGAGATCCATCAATACTAGTAATAGAAAAAGGTCCCCAAACATCAGAATGAATTAACTCAAAAATACTATTAGAGATAGTTTTACTATTATTGAAAGGTAAAGCTAGCTGTTTTCCTAACTGACATGAAGTACAATCAAAATTGTCTTTGAACACAGAACCCAATAGACCTTTAGAAGCTAACTGTTGTATTTGAGTGGATGGGGCATGACGAAGACGAGAATACCAAAGTGTGAGAGAAGGTAAGGAAGAAACTACAACAGTTGCAGCAGCAACAGAGGTAGGAGTAATAGGTGGAAGATGTTGATTGTTTACGAGAAATATACGCCCGACCCTAGGACCAGTCCCAAGCTCTTGCCCCATCCTCGGATCCTACACAATACACCCAGAATAATAAAAAATAAGACGATATCCTAGTTCAGCTAATTTTCCCATCGAGCATAAATTATAGGATAGGTCAGGTACATGGAAAACCCCAGGAACAGAGAAGGTAGAGGTCGAAACAAAACCTAGACTATTCCCATTAATGGTGGAACCATCAACTATATGAATATTAAGGGAATGTGGTGCAGGGTCAAGTTTGGAGAATAAAGATGAGTGAGGTGTCATGTGATTGCAACATGCAGAGTCAAAAAGCCAAGTTTGAGACTTACCGGGAAAAACTGAGATAGTAGTGGAAAGAGATGCATTACCAGCCATTTCAACAGCCTGAGTTATGATCTTCTGTAGCTTAGTGGAGGAGAGGTTGATAGTGGATCCAAAAGACTGGGACTCTACTGAACTAGAATACATTTGCGAAGTAGGCTCAATATTAGCAACATTAGTAGTAGATTTGTTGCGACGGTTACAAGTCTTAATGTTGTGGCCATGATGCTTACAATAATTACAGAATCTTTTATTGTTCTACCTACGACGATTGTAAAAGCAAGAGGAATCACCTTATTGCTGAGGTTGCTCAATGGCAGGAGCAAGATGAGTAATAGCCAAAACATTGAGCTTATTCTGGGCTTGAAGGGTTGCAAGCTGAGCTTCTTCTCTAACCAACTCATTTACAGCAATATCAAGAGAGGGAGGAGGACTACAATTAAGAAGTTGACCTCGGATTGGCTCAAAGTCCTTGTGGAGTGACATCAAGAACTCATAGAGACGAAATTCATCCCTAACTATAACATATTGCTGAGCATCTGTTGAGCATGCCCAAACTGGATCACAAAGGTTAATTTGGTCCCAAAGGAAGCGAAGCTGATCAAAATAGTCATTGATAGATTGCCCTAGTTCTTGTTGAAGTCGATACAATTCAACTATTAGCTGATATTTCATGGATCCGTGAATAGTGGAGTACCTTTTGGCCAACATATCCCATGCTGATTTGGTATCATCAAAGATGCTCAATAGATTGGAGATGGAGGGAATGAAAGTATTCCGAATCCATGTGAGGATCATGTGATTGTGACTATCTCATTCAGTTATGCGACGAAGGAAAATAGCATCTTCTTCACTTGCTTCTTTTACAGGAATTATAATTTAAACAGTACAATAATGCCAAAGCATACGACCCTTAAGAAAACTTCGCATAGCTTGAGACCATGACAAGTAATTCTTGGTCCCTTCCAATATAGTATTGATAGGGCAAGAAACAAAAGCATCTTTTTTATCCATTTGAAAACCCGATATGCAAAAATGGACTCCAAAAATAAAGATCTACGTAAAAAAATGGGTAGAGTAAACCTGTATTGTGAAATTTCAGTCAACGGTCAATGGGTAGTACAGTCAACGGTCAATGGGTAGTACAGTCAACGGTCAGCTCGGTCATGTGATGTCAGGTGGAGGCAATGATGACATCAGCTCTAGGCAAGTTACTGATGACATCACGAGCAGAGCGTGGTGTGCTTGGCACGTCAGATCCACGCACGGTTGCTCTTGTCGGCGCGTGCAGAGGTTTACGACTGCGATACGGCCATGGTTATGTAGATCGGGTCGTGACGATCACAATGGTATCTGCAGATAGGTCGTCGGGTTAAGATTCATGGTGGCAGCGGCGGTGCGTGAATGGACGTGCAAATCGTTTGAGTGGAGCGTGAGGGAGCGTGCAGTGTCTGATGGTTGCGATATATCCACGGTTGAGTAGATCCGGTCGAGCCAATCACAGTGGTATATGCATAAAAAATTTCGGAACAATATGCACGGTGGCGGTGGTGATTGCAATGGTTTGTATGATGTGAAATTCCTTAACAACGACAACTGTAGTTCCAGAACCTAAAGACAACGGCTGAAAGACGTCGGAGGTTCAACGTTGAATGATTGCAGCGACTATTGTGACAGCAGAAGCTATAAGGGTTGAGTAACACAAAGAAACACTGCTAGAAAGACAAGAATAATGGTTCTAATACTATGTTAGAAATACTTAATGATTTTATTTTATTCTGTAATTTAAATGAATACATATAGTTCATTTATAGAAATTACAAGTAAAATAGATATATTTAAAGTAACTAAATATAGATATTCATAAAGTAAGTAGATATACATTAATAGATATATATATATATACATTAATATTACTAGATAATAATTAAAAATATGATAAAATAATAAGATATCACTTATTAATAAAAGATAAATTAAATTATAATATATTTATATATATGAATAATATATTTTTTATTTTATAATTAAGTTCTCGATGAAAATTCTTCAAAAGTTCTGCCCGAGGAATTCTAATATTAATATTTGAGGCTTGTAATTACTAATTGAAAATTCAAGCCTATTAATTGAGGATGTTTTAATGAGTTCAGTAAACTTAAAACAACCGCTATTAGAAAAGTTTATTTATTATAAATTATCATATTAATACAATTAATATCATCTTTATTTATATATTAAAAAAATAAATTATATTATTTTAATTAATAATTATTTATTATATCAATTATAATTATATCTCAAATTATTGCTCAAAGAAATAATCAATTGTAGAAGGCACACTTGCAATAAATTAATGGTATCAAAATTATTCTAATTGCAAATTTACACTGTCTAATGCATGCATGGTGATCTGTTCGTCTTATACCAAATTACCTTTTAAATATCAATTAAATATTCGCTTTGAATAATGGAAATCAATGTCAAATCAATCAAATCAATAAAAAATAATTGAGATAAGGGGACTTTATATATGTTACTATAATTCTGAGTAAACACATACAATTTAGTTAATTAACTCCAAAATTTAGTGCTTTAATTCTATATTAATTTTTGGGAAAATAATCATGTTAAAATATGAATTTTATCCTATAATATTCTTTAATAAAAAATACATCATAAAATTAAAGTATTTATTTATCAAAACTTATGATAATTTCTGTCCAACAATGTAAATTTAATATGCATGATTCGTTCAAAGTATCTATAATCGACATGCTTTGACTCTTCTGGAACGAAGTTGATTGGATTCGAATAAGCCCGTTTCAACTAAAAAGTTATAAATTACATATACATTTAAATATTATGTATTATCATTTTATAATATCTTATTTAATTTAAACTCAATTACTAATTAAAAGTTAAAAAAATAAAATCCTACCTACCATATTTAATTAATATGAAAAATTTAATTCAATCTAATAAAATATCCTATTTAAATTTAACTCAAATCTAAAATTTCAAACTTGATGAAAAAAATCAATTCAAAATATATATATACAAATTACCTATTCAAGTCTAACTCAAATCTAAAATTTAAAACTTAAAGAACCCGATCGACCTTAATTTACACCTTTAGTGCCTTTCATCCAAAAATAACTGTAATAATGATCCATTTTATTTAATTTCTAGATGCTATATTAAATGCATGCATGTACTGGTCTTGAAGATTAGGTAACCTGCCTGTGCCAAACTTGTTTCTCGGCTCCCTATAAGATCATGTCTATATAAAGCAAACTGATCACCACCACTTTTTTAAACTCATCCTCAAAAACATATTTATAGCTTAGTAGCTATATATAGTCACATACATAGCTCGTGATATATGTTAATTTAAATAGTGAATAAGATACCAAAAGCAAAATGCCTTCATCGCCATGTTCTTGTTCTAGTTCTGCCTTCTCTTCTTCCAAAGTTTCTATCATCACAATAGCTATTATACTTGTGATTTTCACAAGCCCTACTGCTTCACTCTCTACTAATTTCTACTCAAAGAGTTGTCCTAAGCTGTCTAGTGCTGTTAAGTCTGTTGTCCAATCTGCAATATCCATAGAACGTCGCATGGGTGCCTCCCTTCTTCGCCTCCATTTTCATGATTGCTTTGTCAATGTAAAATTTAATTTCTTTTCTTTAATTATTATCCTCCATCTAATTTTTTTTAAATGAAAATAAAATCCTAAAACGGGAGCACAAAGTAAAATTTAATTTTTTTTTTTAATTATTATCCTCCATCTACTTTTTTTCTTCTTCATATGATTGCTTTGGTAATCACATTGTTTTGCACTGTACAGATGAAAATCTCGACATATTATTAATTCTCTTTTTAGAGTAAGCTATGTGAGTATTTCGTAGAGGTGTCAAATAAGTTTTTGTCTCTGCTAACTACTTTAGTTTCAATTTATTTTAAGTAAATTATATTTTAATTCATTTAATCTAAATTTTAAAGACTTAAATTTTAGTCATCTCAATCTTATATAAGTTGAATTTATTAGCGTATGAACTAGCTTATTTATATTTATGAAAAATAAAAAATAAAATATTTATAATTTTATTTTAAATCATAATGTTAATATAAGTATTATTATCTCTTATTATACTTTTTGTAAAATAAGAAAAAAAAATATTTTTTAAATGTCACTTTTTATTTGAAAAGTATATTTTTTTAAACAATCTCACAAACTTCTCGTAAACTAAGTGAATTAATTCATTTGAGTTTATAAAAGTTTTATTTGATTAAAATATTAAGATAAAATAAATTTATAAAATTACACAAAATTCAACTCTAAGTAACTTACCCCTACTTTTAGATAAGATTGTAGTACGTTAATAACATCACAAAGGATAACACAGGGTGGAGGGCCTAGTGTATGACTTTAAATTCTATGTATCAGATATATATGTTATTTCGAATAAAATATCAACACATAATTACATAATAGAATAGGAGTATATAAGGTGTTATTCATAACTTTTCTATTAAGTGTACTTATTTTTTTTTTAATCATGCATCGAGTATTTATGTGTGTGTTTTTTTAATACATTTTATTAACCTATAATATCATCTCAGCAGTAACTCCACTAAATAAGTGCATAGCATTGTTCAATTATGTAGAAGCTCTTTTGTTTACGAATAATAATAACGTAGAAGCTTTTTCATTATGATGTTATATATGATAATTAAATATTATAACCTTATTAATCACACTTCATATCTGAAATTTTAAGAAGAAAAAAAATACATTTTTTCTTACACCATAAAATAACATGTGTTTTATTTTATGAAAAACATGTTTTTTTTTAGAAAATATATATTGTTTTATGTTTAAAACCATGTAAATAAATCTATATAAGGGTTTTTTTAAGGTAAAAAAAAAAAACTTATAGTTTTTATTAGAAGGTTGAAATATATAGTTAATAATGTACGTAACAACATGCATATTAGAATTTGGCCATTTCTGATACATAAAGTCGTAAAAACAGGGGTGTGATGGGTCAGTATTGCTAGATGACACAGGAACATTCACAGGGGAGCAAACAGCAGGGCCAAATAACGGGTCCCTTAGGGGATTCAATGTAATAAAGCAGATAAAGACCAAGGTGGAGAAAATCTGCCCTGGCGTTGTTTCTTGTGCTGACATTTTAACTATTGCTGCTCGCGACTCTGTTGTTATTGTTAGTTGCTTTAACTTCTTCATCTTTATTATCTAATTAAACTACCAACTTAATTATATTAAAATTAATAATTATATTGATTTTATGTAATGTGAACTTTGCAGCTTGGAGGGCCAAGTTGGGAAGTCAGAGTTGGAAGAAGGGATTCAAAGACAGCAAGCCTTGCAGCTGCCAATAGTGGAGTAATTCCTCCTCCATCTTCAACACTCACCGATCTCAACAATAGATTCAGAGCTCAAGGCCTCTCTCCCAAGGACATGATTGCCTTATCTGGTACTTCAGCTATTTTTGCTATTATTTATTTGTTTATGATTAATTTTACTAATTACTAATTTTTCAATTTAATCAAAAACTCTTCTAAATATTATTCAAATTCTAATAATCTCAACTTTGTTAATACTATATCATAATAGATAAATTTTATGGTTTGAAATATTGTTTTATCTTTATGGTTTTAAATAACATATATTTTAATTAATTATGGTAAGAATAATGACATTAATTAATGAATTATTTTGTGTATAAATTTTAATTTTTTTACGAAATAATATGTAAGCCCACTTAAAATAACATTACTGACTCCGATTTCATGAGTGGGTGGTTCCTAACTAACAACTAAGAACAAGAAAATAGTCAACAACCTAATTGAGAAGCTGATCACTTATAAAGTGTTAGATTATTATATAATTCCTTGGTTTCAAGACTGTATCAGAGCTTTGTGAAGCAGTACAATTTATAACATATTTAATTAATTGTGTTTGTATTTGACAGGAGCTCACACAATTGGTAAAGCAAGGTGCACTTTTTTCAGGGACAGGATATACAATGAAAAAAATATAGAAAGTTCATTTGCAAAGACAACACAGAGAAGTTGTCCAAAAAGCCCAGGGTCAGGAGACAACAACGTTGCTCCATTAGATTTCAAAACACCTAATGCTTTTGACAATCAATATTACAAGAATCTTATAAACAAACAGGGTCTTTTTCATTCGGATCAAATATTATTCAATGGTGGATCTGCAGATTCTTTAGTTAAGAGATATAGCAGCGATTCCAAGACTTTCCATTCTGATTTTGTCACTGCTATGATCAAGATGGCTAACATTAAACCCTTAACTGGATCCAATGGTGAAATTCGCAAGATATGTAGTCGAATCAACTCATCTTAATTATTAATTTTATATATATAAAAGAAAACTAAGGTCTTAATTCAATTTAGATATATATATTTGGAGTAATGTTTGGTATTAGTTAGTTTCATCTCTCCTCAAGTGGGTGAAATTTATGTCAGTTGATAATATGGGCTTGCTCTTTTTTTTTTTCTTTTCAAAATTTGGTGTGTACGTTATAATGAAATGAAACTGCATATCTTACTTGTGTACTTTTCTTTAAAAGAAATAGCTCCAGCTTGGAAGTTATTAATAAATAATAAGTACGTTGATCAAGCTTTTCCCTTTCCTAAGAATAATGAAATAGAATCAATCAAGAAAAAACGTGTTTGACTTAGCCTACATTACTCTCCACCTTCGTGATGAAGATTCCAATTAAAGAAAACATGCATGCATGTTGTCGTTTCTTGACTTAGTAGCCCTACTACAAAATACACTATTAGATCCATTAAAAACTTACTTTAAATCAATTTTAAATCGGTTTATGCATTGAATCGATTTTACACCTAGCATCGGTTCAACACGTGAATCAATTTTATCTGTATTGATTTTTTTTATTCTTATTTTTTACTCTACTAACTTATATTCAATATAGCATAAAAAACCAAAATATAAATAATAATACAAATAATTAAAAATTTAAATATAATTAATTATTTGATAATTAAATTTATTACAAAAATAAATAATGTATGTATAATACATATATATATATATAGTTAACTTAAATTATAAATAAAATAATGTCATCAAAGTGTAATTGAATTTTGCGAGCAAACTTGATTGACTTAGAATTACTAACATTGTGACAAGGAAACTGGGTAAAAAGTAGCTTATCCATATAACAATTCATTCTCCTACATATATGAGCACGTAAACATTCATCAAACAAGGGACTTCAGACACAGGAATAGAGAAATTAAATCGTTAAAAAACTTACTGTTATGTTATCATATGATATTCAAGATCATAAAAATCTTCTCCTTACTCCTCTTGTGATGATATAATTTGAACAATGTATTCTACTCATTCCTCTTGTAAATCATCAAAAATTTGCTGGTCATAGCATATCTTGTTCCAACCAAACAACTACATGTATTTAAAATAAAAATAATAATGTAATTTCATGTATTCACAAAAAATAACTCAAATGTGTTAAAAAAAATTATGTATATGGGTAAAAGATATTACCACATCATCAATTGAAATTTTGATATTTGTAATGATTTTGCTCAAAAACTTTATGACATAATAACCACACATGACTCCATTATTTTGTTATAGAACCTACGAAAAATAAGTGTACATGATTTTTCATATTCGAACATCTTTATTATTCGATAGTAAAATTGATAAAATTATTAAGATTCGTTTGTACATACCATAACTTTTTTCCATATAAGCTTATAATTTTTTAAGGGCAATGCCCCTAAACTTGTTCCACAACTTTCATGCCTTATTAAGGTTTAAAACGGTTACTTTTTTTATTAAATATTACAAAAAATAATAGAAGAAACCAATAGCTAGTTATAACTCTTACATTTCACCAATTGCTTTTGTATCTTTACTCAGTTCTATGGAAGTTGAGTCATAGTACCAAACATGATTATTGAACAGATCAAGGACTACCAACATCCAATGATCTTGACCTTCTTCAAACCTTTGTGGCCAAGGGATTATCAACTTTTAATTTTTGTTAAGCGTTAATGCTCTATCACATAATTATTTAGCTCTGATGCTAACATCTTACTCTTGATATTGATTGATATATGAAGAATCATATAACATTGCTAAATGTGATGAATGATTATGTTGAAGTCGATAATAACAACCCCTATATAAAAGAAATATATATAAGTAATTAGATAATATAAATATAATTATAAATGTTCTACATAAATGAAAGAAAATGAATAGATTGAGGACTCACCTTATCCACACGTGAATTATTTACCAGAATGATTCGGTGTGCTTTTTCCCATCGAGTGCGATCAATAAATAATTTCTTACTTCCACCAAGAATAGTATTATCTACTTCGATCATGTGACGTTCTAAGAACAATTTGTGCGTAGGATTCCCAATTTAAGTGCAACCATTAAAGTATTTGAAACAAAACTCAATGGCCTCTTCAGCAATGTAGCATTCCACCATGCATCCTTCAGGTTAATTTCTATTATTTACATATCTTTTAAGGACTTGCATATATCTCTCAAAAGAATACATCCACCTTAAGTAAGTAAGACCACACAATTGAACCTCTCGAACTAAATGAACACACAAGTGAATCATTATATCGAAGAAAGAAGGAGGAAAATATTTTTCAATTAGACACAAGTAAAGAGTTTAACTCACCAATTGATATAGATTTCTTGCATATTGTATTGAAGAATGAACAAAGATGAATTATTGATAATCGAACATGTTTTGTAAGAATTGATCTAATAGCAACTGGTAATAACTGTTGCATGAAGATATGATAGTCATGTGATTTCAATCCATAAAGTTACTTATCGGTGATAGACACAAAATTTCTTAAGTTGGATGAGTAACTATCAGGAACTTTCATACCCTGTAAACATTTACAAAACACATCCTTCTCTTTTGTTGACATTGTATATGATGCTGGTGGCAAATATGTTTGATTCTAATCATTTTCCACCCTTAGTGTCAATTCAAGTCGTATGCCCAGTTTCTTTAAATCCAGACTTGCTTTAATTTCATCCTTTATTTTTCCATGTATATTAAGTAAAGTACCAATCAATCTCTCACATACATTTTTATCAATATGCATGACATTTAAGATGTGACGAATGTGTAGGTCTTTTCAATAAGGTAATTCCCAAAATATTGATTTTTTTATTCCAGCAACCATGGTATACTCATTCAAACTCTTTGTCATTTTCACTCATTTCATTAGTTGACCTATTTCATTTCCCTACCTTAGTGATTTTTTTTCATCTTTCCATATCATTTGAATGTTATACCATTCAATTGCCTTAATATCTTAACACCTCACAAAGGTCAGGATGCATGATCATGATCTTCTTCACCATCGAACAATTTCTTTTGGTATCTAAACTTGTGTTCAGATGGAAAAAATCTTCTATGTCTTCTATAAGACATCTTTCTTCTGTGAACAAAATAAGTTGCAGAAGTTCCATCACTACATATAGGGCATCCCTTGTAACCTTTTGTTGCATATCCTGATAAGTTTTTATAGGTAGAAAAATCATTAATTGTCCATAAAAGAACCCCCTCAAGTTAAAGTGTTATTTTTTATGTGCATCGTAAACATTTACACCATCATTTCACAACTTCTTTAAATCATCTATCAGAGACTACAAATATACATCAATATCAATACCGGGTTATTTCGGTCCTGTGATCAATAATGTTAACATCATGAATTTTCTTTTCATACACAACTAGGGAGGAATGTTGTATGTTACCATAATTACTAGCCAACAACTATATCTACTACTAAGGAACTATGTGTATTAATTTCATCAGTAGTAATGGCAATACAAAGATTGCACTGCTCAGATGCAAATTGAGGAGATAAATTATCTACTACTTTCCAATTTGGAGAATCATAAGAATGACGTAGCACCCCATCATCATATTGATTATCTGAATGACAAGTCAACATCTTTGATGTCTCTTTACTTTTGAACAACCTTTGAAAACGAGTAATCGGAGGAAAGTACCAAAGAACCTTTACAGGCATGTCTTTCTTATGTGTTGTCTCATTTGCACCATACTTTCATCTCGATTCTTTACAAATTGGAAAATCATCTAATGTCTCATATTCCTTTTTATAAAGAATGCAATCATTTAGATAAACATGAATCTTGTGATATTTCATGTCAAATCGACTAAGAGAATTCTTCACTTCATACATTAAAGATGATAATTCAATACTCTCACGAAACATATCGACTAGTAAATTTAGTAATTTTGTGAATCCCTTGTCAGAAAAACTATGTTTTGCTTTCACATTGTACAAATGAACCAATCCCGACATTTTAGTGTATTTCTTGCATTTTGGATACAACGGTTTTTCGGCATCTTTTAGAAGTTTTTTAAAGGTTTTGGGATCATCCTCACGTAGTTCATCTTCAACACCGTGAAACATATTTTCTGTCTGTACATTATGATAAGATATATGTAATCCACTCAAATTCTTATTTATCTCTTCCTCATGAGTATTATCAATATTTTCTCAATGATAATACCAACATTTATAGCTTAAAAGAATACCACTACGGATAAGATGATACTTAACCTCGTCAACTTCATGAAATTACTCATCTTTAAATTTAACACATGGGAATCGAATCATTTATACTAATTCCATTATTATTATTTCTACAAGTAAATTTCATGAAACTTTCAACTCCAAAAATGTCGTCTTGTTCAATTCTTCACTTTGATATTTCAAGATTTGTCCATTTTCTATTAATGACATTAATTAAGTATTAATTATGTATCCAATCAATATATTTAAAGTATTATTGTATATAAATTCCCTAATTATTAGAATATATACCAAAACATGAATAATACAAGCATTTATCATTTTAATCATTTTACAATTGTATTACTTTTACTTAATAAAATATAATTATTTATATGTAAATAAATTTATCCACGTACGGTAAATATTATAGTCCCCTCAAACCCACAACATCCAGATATTATTTCCACAAAAAATAAGCCAACCATATAATAACAAGCATAATTTAAAATGTATATAAATCAAAATTTTATACAAAAAATAAAGCAAACTGAATAATAAGTGCATAAGATTAATAGAAATACTTAAAAGAGTAAATGAAGTGACTAAATGAAGAAAAAATAGGTGTTTTGTAAGTGAGAATAAGTGAGAAAATTGGTATAAAAAATTTGAGTATTTTGCTCAAAAAAATAAGGGATCTAAAAGATAATAAAAAGAGAAATATAACACACAAAACGACATTAAAAATGGTGGTCGAAAGTAGACGAAAAATGAGAAAGAATGGAGAGTGAGCTCAGTTTTGAAGTTGTTGTTGCACAAATTGAAAAACAAAATTCTGGTGAAGAAGAGAGAAGAGAAACAGATTAATACGTGTGGATAGTGTCGATTGACATGGTGAACCGACGCTATCCACGTGTACGTAGCCTCGGTTCGCTACGTCAATAGTATAAAAAAAAATTTAAAATAATATCCAAATAAATACACAAAATTTAATAAAGATGTACATGTATGTACGTACATAAATTTAAATATCCAAACAAATACACAAAATTATATAATTTTAAAATCAATTGTCTCAAAAAAAAATTATACTTTATATATATATCAAAATTAAATTTTAAAGAGTTAAATAAAATAATAATTGACCTAAAAAAACATTGTACCTAAAAAAATTCAATTTTAAACTACATTTTTTAATAAAAAAATTACACATAGAACATAGTGTCGGTTCGACATGTCAACCGACAACCGACGCTACGTCCTACGTGGATAACATCGGTTCTATACCGAATTGATTTTAAATTCATTTTAAGTCAGTTTTTTTCAAAAACTGACTTTACATATCGACTTAAATAACTTTTTTGTAGTAGTATAGGTTCGTTTGGATAAGTATTAATTTATGATAAATCAAGTAATATATATATGAATGATATCTTTAATAAAAATATATTTTAATTAAATTTATATTTATTAAATGAGATAGTATAAATCTATTATTTTTATAAAAATTGTTGTAGAATCTCATTTTGTAAAGATAATAAACCTATATTGTTTCATTATTTGTAAAGTAATGGAATTCTATTATCTTTTTTGGGCATATGGATTTCACTTCTTTGTTTTTAAGGAGAAATCACAAAACACGTCATATTATTTAGAAAATGTTCACCCTTTATAAGCACATCATCATTTAACTTCTTAAATAATATGAGATATATGTAAGTACACTACATTATACACCCTCATTTAAGGGATTTGACGTCCTCGTAAGAATGCAAGTTTACAATAGGGTCATGATTTTGATACTAACTGATACATGATGTTTAATTTGTCTACTTAAACAAGACATAACCATTATACGTGACTTGATATTGTCCTTTGGTACATAACTATAAGTTTAGTATGTCTATGGTTATGACTCAATAGTTTAACATGATCTCAGTTTTTGTTTACAGAGAGAAATACAAAAATGCAAACCCCAAAACGAACCATATCATTTAGAATCCAAAAATGCAAACCCCAAAACAAACCATATCATTTAGAAAATGTTCACTCCTATAAGTATATCATCGTTAACTTCTTAAGCAATATGAGACATATACAGATATATTGCATTAGTTATTCCACTTAATAAATATGATATTAAAATATATTTTTATTAAAAATAACTAATTAAACTATCTTTTTTCATATATATATATATATATATACCGACTAACATATTTTATGTTATATTAAAAAAAAGTAAATAATTTATTTAATTTTAAAAATATTCTTGTCTATTGCATAATATAGAAAGTATGGGCGGAAAAGTATGTCATAAGTATTTTTCATACAAGTAAACTATACTCAACTTGCTATGTTCGATCTAACAGCTTCGTTTTAATTTTTTGCTGATTGCAAAATGTCACCTGATTCATTTATTTGATCCACCTGCTTTATTGATTATGCTGAATTTGAATGGCAAATAAGGCCTAATAGTTTATTATAAAGCTAGCTAGCTTAGAGTCATATTCAACAATCGTGGATGGCAATAGTGACCTACGTTCTATAACAGCATAGCTTTTTTCACTTTATTCAGCATGTGCTCTTCCTATGTCATTCTTCTTTTCATGTTGATGTTGAGTGGTGACACTTGACAGCATTCAGAATTAATTAGATGGATAACGACTCATGAACTAGAATATTCCTAACCAATATTGAAATATTTGTATTCCAAATTTTCTTGCATTTTATATCAGTCTAGTAAATATTAAAAAGGTGCAAGTTAAAATCCAGTTAATATAAAATAAGTATGTGAGTATCAAAATCAAGATTAAAATATTTATATAGTAAATTATCGATATATATAATTTAGATAAATATTAAAAATATATAAATTTTAACCAATTAATATAAAAAGGGTGTGTGAGTATAAAAAACAAGATTAAAATATATTTATGATTAAAGTAAATATAAAAAAATATGAGTTTAAACATGTAAAAGGTGCATATAGATATGTATTTAATTATTTAAAAAATATTAATTATATTATCAATATTTATCGAAGTTTTTGTAAAAATTATAAAAAGTAAACAGCAATTACTAAATTACATTTTAAGTATTATCTCCTTTATTTATTATTATGGTATCCTGTAGGTACAAATAAATGAAAATATTTTTATATAATTTTTTAAAAATAAAAGAGTCAATATAGATATGATATTTTTAAAATATATTTTACAATATTTACAATTTTTTTGATATTTTCGTAAAAATATTAAAAATGTCAAGATTTTAGTAAATTTTCTAAGTTTATAAAATTTCAATTAACATTTTCAAAATATCCATATAGATTTAAAGTGCAATCAAGTTTTATATTTTTTTGTCAAATTAAATTATATACATAACTTATTATTTGTATTGTGAATTAAGTTAAGATTTATGTAAAGTAACCAATTTTAATTTTTCATATTTTTTCATAATAAATATTTAATTATAAGTTATCTCATTAAACTGTGATTCATTTAAAAGAAATTAGTTACATGTTTTTTAATTGTCTCTTTCTAGTTCTCTCTCATATTATTTTTTATTCTTGAACTATGTAATTCTAATTTTTAAAATGATTTTTTACTTATATTATTCACTTTTCAATAGTAATATAATTTAACAAGAAACTAAAAATAATCGTTTTTTCTTAATGCTAAAATATTATAAACTATAATATTATGATATTATATATGTTATTTATGTCATATTTGAGTAATATATACAATATTTAGATTTAATTAATCTATTATTATTATTTAGTAATTTTAAAATTTTTATATAAAATTTTAAAAAAAGTTATAAATTTTATAATTTTGTACTTTTCTTCAAATATTCGTATCAATAAAATCATCTTTATTTTTGTAAAAATAAATTTTGATATTTTATTTGACATCCTTATTTTCGTACATGTGTAACACACCAAATTTTATCTATACTTAATTCATCATAAAAAAAATTAGTAGTATAAAATAAAATAAATGTCATTTTACAATAGAATTTTTTTCAATTGTCCATTTTTGCATCAATTAGATCCTACATAAAAAATAAAGTTAAATGTGAAAATAAAATTGAAATTGAAATAAGATTTTTAAAAATCATAAAAAATGTGAGTAAAAATAGAATTGAATTTCAACTTAATTTTGTATTTAAAAATGTAATTAATTATCAAACAACATAAATTTAAAAAATTTAGGTTCAAAAACTAAAACTTAAAAGTAAAATTGCTTATAAAAACCTTAAATAATCACTGTGAAAATTAGTATAAACATTCCAATTTTGAAAATATTAGATATTACACTTTTTAAACTTTTAGTTACAAAACTAACATCTCTAATATTAATTTCATATATTTTACTATAAATAGAAAACAAAATTCAATCATTTCACTTAAAACTTAAACTAGTTTGATGTCATTTAAATTAAATTTAGACCAATTAGATTTGTTAAATATTAAACTTATGTCAATTATACCCCAATCAATATCATTGAAGTATTATTTGTATTATTCACTACTACAAAATGGGGTATTTAAGTCGATATGTAAAGTCGGTTTTTGAAAAAAATTGACTTATAATGAATTTAAAGTCGGTTCGATGTAGAACTGACGCTATTCACGTAGGACATAGCGTCAATTGATGTGTCGAATCGATGCTACACGTGGATATAGCGTCAGTTGACGTGAAAAACTGAAGCTACGCTATGTGGATAATGTCGGTTCCACGTGTCAACCGACGCTACGCTACATGGATATCGTCGGTTCCACGTAAGGTAACATCGGTTGACACGTGGAATCGACAATATCCACATAATGTAGCGTCGATTGACACCTAGAACCGACGCTACACACGTGGATAGCGTCGGTTGACATGTAGAACTGACGCTACACACGTGGATAAATTCTTCTCTTTTCTTTCTTCTCTAACAGAAATTATTCAAAGTGTTGCATAACTCTCAAAAACCCAAAACCTCTTTCACTTCTCCTCCACTCTTTCTCATTTTCTAACCACCTATAACTACCAATTCAAACGTCGGTTAGTGGATTTTCTTCCTCTCTAACTAATCTTTTAGATCCCCTATTGTTTTGAGCAAAATACTCAAATTTCTTATACCCATTTCTCACTTACAAAACACCATATTTTCTTCATTTTGTCACTTCATTTACTCTTGTAAGTATTTCTATTAATTATACACACTTATTATTCATATTTTTTCTGTTATTATGTGTTATTATTTATGTGTATAAATTTTTGTATTATATATGTAGGTTTGTATTATAAAATCAAGAGAAGAATATGATGATCTTGAATAACATAAAACAACACTATGATAATTTTTTTGCTATTAATTAATATTTTATTTTTTAATTATTTGTATTATTTAAACTATTTGTTAAACAGGTTTTTTTCCTGCTATTATTTATTGATCAAAAACAAGTTTTAATTTGAGTATAAAAAAATGAGTAATTTTTGTAAAAAAAAAAAAATTAAGTCAATTCACACGGTGAACCGATTTTAAACGTAAAGTCGGTTCACGCATTGAACTGACTTTAAATTTTAAGTTATTTCATTTAAAGTCGGTTTTTAATACCCGTTTTTTGTAGTAGTGATTATAAATTTTAAAGATATTATTTGATATATTAAAAAAAATGTTTGCATCATACACAATAATATTTGATGTCCAAAAATGTGTAGAAAAACCTTTTACAATTTCTAAGTTACATTGAGAATTATTAAAATAAACATAAAAAGTTTCATAAAACAATGGTAAACAATTTACCTATTACTTCTTGCAAGGGATGTAAATTAGCCTGTCCTCTTAAAACCTAAATGATCGGCTTGATTCAATCTAGCTCGCAGTCCAATTAAGCTCAAATAAGTTTTGACATAATCCTACAAAATAATATTTTAAAGACGCCTTAATGCTTAATATTTCTATTGCTGATCTGACCACATTAATTATTAAATTTTATAAAATATATGTATTTTTTATAATTTTGTGATATTATTTTATAATTTTTTATACCATTTAAACTCGAAACTTAAATTAAGTCAATTTAAAATTCAAAAAAATCATATCAAAAGCTATCCGAATGTTTTAGGCTTAGAACTTGTATTTAACTTTAAAAACTCAGTCCACTTCGAACTAAACCCAAACCACCACAAACCCAAAGTTTAAGACTAGCACAACCCATTTGAATTTACATATCTATTTGTTATATTGTAAAATGTGACATTTGTTTAAATATATATTTTTATAGTGAAAATAGGCATTTTTTTAAGCTCAAATTAGGCAATATTACTACCTGTGCATTTGATTAAATAGAAACTCCAATTTTTTTTGCAAACGATCATTTTTGTTCTTCAACAAAGGAAAAACAAAATGACGATATACATTTGCAACTGCACTGGAGCTGCAAGATATGGGTGGCTGAACTGGGCTTGTGACAACCACTTCATTCGAGTTCATTTGGTCCTTCGATAAATGAGCCGGTACTCATAATCCAGTTTAGTGTTTTGTCACTGTATTTAGATACTGGGCTTTCTCCTTTTATCACAAATCACTTTCTTAAAAAGACTTATCATGTTTCGATGAATATTGCTTTTAAAGGAAGTGAATTGAAAAATATTTTGTTTTTTTTAGAAGAAAATGATACTTCAAAAAAAAAAAATGATATAAACGTTGGCCTCATAAATAATAAAAGTGCTTTTTATTGTAGGATAAAAGGTCACAATAATTGTTAAATCAAATAGATGTATTTTTAGCCTTGATATTGTTCATAATAATTACAATTAAATCAATTAACACTTTTAACTCAATAATGTTTTTTGTAGGCAAAGAAAAAAAAATTAATTTTTAAGATGAATAATATATACATACATATTTTTGAACGAAAGTTATATATAAATACATAATTTAAAATATTTTCTATATGCAATATCTTCTTCGTCTTGTTGGGTGAATTGAATAAAGAATAATTTAAAATGTTATTTTTAATATAAAATCAAGTGTAATTTAACCTCTATTTTATGACATAATAATTTTTAAGCTATTTTATTCTCCGAGAAAAAACTAATTTTTTTTTACCAAGACTCAATTTTATGAAAAAGAATTGAATGAATTTTTATTTATTTCTCATCATTTGTCATTTTTAGTGTTTTTACAACTATAAATTTATTTACGTTAACAATGATTTATTCATATTTGATGATTAATGAATAAATGTATAATTATTTTTATTATATATATATATATATATATATATATATATATATTACTTCGATAATAATGTAATCTTATTTTATTTTAAGAGAAATGTTTAGAGTGATCGTTAATATATTTTGTTGGTTGCATATGTTTTCTTCGTGTAAACATTATTTTTAATAAATATAGAAATTTTGAGTGAATAAAGATAAGTATTTTGTGTTTAATATTTTTTTATGTCAATAATATTTAATTGTGATCTTTGTTAATCAAATATTTTGAAAGCAAATATGTTTATAATAGTAATTTTAATTGTGTGATCATTACAATTATTTAATTAATGCATATATTTACTTATTTTGAAAGTGTTTAATATTAAATTTTAAAATATTTATAAAAATTATTTAAATATTTGTTGTTTACATGTTCTCAAAATACATATTTTTGGTATCATTAGAAAATGTGAATTAAATATGTATAATATTAAAATAAATTATTAGTTGTATCTTTGATTAATTATTTTTATCACCCATGTGACCCAGTTGTTGATACGGAAAATACCATGTTGAGCTGTCTCTATTTCATCAGGATCGGAAGAAGTTGAGAACAACTTCTGCAACGAGATATTATAAAACAGTGTAATTAAATATTTTAATAAATAGAATATAAATTAACTCTAATATTAAAGAACTCCTTTCAAATTGTAAATAAAGCCCACCCCATGTGAAACTTCTCTAGTTAATATTTAAGAGGTTTCTTTATTTAATTATATAATTTGTTGTAAATTCCAAGCAGTAAGTACGTACTTAGGTGCACCAGCAGAAGTACATGTAATAAGAGTTCATGAATAAAATTTTAATTATTAAATTAAAAATAAATTATATATATATAATTGAATTAAATTTTAAAATTTTAACACTTAATATCTCATAAAATCTTAATAATTTGAACATATTTTAATAAAATAAAATAAATATAATATATTTTTTAATTAAAAATTAAATAATATTACTTTTTAATATTATGCCCTTGTAAATATAGATATTAAATACATCCCTATGCATGAACAGATAAATGAAAATGTTATTAAATTTGCCAATATGCAGCATTAGATATGTAATTTTGCAGGTAATAAAATAGTTCAAATTTATATCTATAATGAGGATTGAGGAAGCTCGATCTATCTAGTCGTCAATGCTCTTCATTTAATGCTCCATCAGTCAACTATGTTAGGAAAAGCCTTATATACCTTGAGATAACATGCATCTTAAATAAAAGTTGAATAATATAATTGGTCGATCAATAATATATTTAAATTTATTAATTAATTAAATAATTTCATATCATTTTAAATATTATCTCAAACTGTGATAAAAAGAAATTATTATTATATATATTGTACTCTCATTTTTGAATAATGGTTTATTTACTTGTGATATAAAGAATTTAATTCAAATTCACATTTAAAGTTTATACTGAGTATATAAGTTTTAACAAGGTAAATTTACTTAACTAATAAGTTTAAATAAAATTGTTAAATTAACTCATTTAATCACCCGCCGTTTCATCTAAAAATGTTTGTTGCCAAAAGAATCAATATAATGTCATTTTAAAAAAAATGCAGCTTTTTTAATCATTTTTAATTAATATAATTGAGTTAATAGCTACTAAATGAACTCATTTAAGAGTGAATCAAGTTAAACTTTATTCACATAAAATTTATAAATACATTAACTCATTTAAGATGAGATAAATTTAAACAAGATTCATCATTTCAATTTATTTGACACATTTATATATATTATAATTGACATGTAAGAAAATTTTATTAAAAAATAAATAACTTCATTTTCACGTATTTGTATTCGCTCTAATTAGAGTGTGATTTGTTGTAGAATTTTCTTGAATTGTTTTTTTTTTATCATTTTTAATGTTATTTTTTATCGTATCATATTATAATTAATACGATTATATATAAATTTATATATTA
This sequence comes from Hippophae tibetana, assembly GCA_037013495.1. NCBI lineage: Eukaryota > Viridiplantae > Streptophyta > Magnoliopsida > Rosales > Elaeagnaceae > Hippophae > Hippophae tibetana. Next base: position 14,001,918 of record CM072809.1, on the reverse strand, counting down.
TTAATATTTCTCTTATAATTATAATTATCATAACCCGTATCAACTAAAGCGAGTCTAATTAATATATTAAAAGATTTGTTACATATATTTAATTTAAGTTAGATGTATTAATGAATTGATTGCCCGAGATTTTGGGATGGTTGATGATAGCAAACTCTATTATACTATCATAGTATAAAGTTATTTGTTTAAATTTTCTATAAGTTTAATAGTTGAATTTCAAAGTATTATGCATATAATGTGTATTGGAGCTCCGATAAACTTTAAATTTTCTTATATGATATCTTTTTACTCGAATAAAAATACTGTAAAAAAAGTAATAGACTGTAAAATTTGTGCTATATATAAGTATCATTTATATATTAATTTATTTATCATTAAAGTTAAAACTGTAATTATTAAGGTTAACACTAGACTCTATTGAAGTCAACTACCGGACATGTGACTTTGGTGGGAAGAAAGTGTAAAGTTAACTAGTTTACATGGTACCTATTTCAGGCCAAGTAACTAGTTTACTCTTAGGTCTTAGCGCAAAAATAAAAAAATAAATATTTATTTATTTATTCTTTTTAATTTTGTAGGTAAAGAGGTTGCATATAATAATTTATTGCGAAATTCTAATCCACAAAAGATGTATTTTTTAATGAATTTTAAAATTTATTGTGAAAAACTTTTATCTTTTATTACGGTAATATATGACGTTTAATTATAGTATCATTGGCACACAAAAAATGCATTTTAGGTTCTACATATGTACCTATTACTTCTTCTTCTTTTTTTCCTCACCACGTAACTATTACTGAAATTGATATTTTATCCTTAAATATAATTTGATTAATGAGATTTATTAAGAAAAATCTATAAGTTTAAAATGATAGACCTGTCTTACATCTTCATCTATAAGTCAAATGGAAAATTCTGTAAATAATCATTAAAATTGTATGTTTACTTAAAAATAAGTTATAAGATTCATATGTTAACTTGATTTAATATTGAAGTCTGAATCCAAAAATCCATACAAATTTTATGAGATATTATTATATATGTTAATTAGATTTTTTTATTTATATTAATTTTAAATTTTATTTATTGATATATTATGTAATCACATATTTTAAAAATGGAATATTTTTTTCAAAATTTATAGGTTGTTATAGTTTATATAAATAAAATTACTGAAAGTCAAAGGATCCTTAATTTTTTTTACTCTTCTATTCTGCGAGAGATTTAGACGTGCATTGTACAAGAACAAGAAGATGGGAAGGGAAGCGAGCAACCGAAGCAACATGGACGTGAGACCAAATTTCATCAGGACAAGTCTCTGAGATCCATCTTTTTTTTTACTTGGCCAAATAAAAAGTATTTTGGGATAAAAATGTATTTTTATATATTTGCAGTTTTCAAAATTAGACTGTTTAATTAAATAAATAATTAAGGGCCTATACTATTCCCTATCCCTCTCTAGCTCAGATTGAGCTCCACACGCCAAGGAAACTGAATACTTCCAAGAAAAATCTTGTTCCCCTTATCTTTGACATTACGTATTTTATTTTATTTAGACCCTAAATTTACTCTCTCTCTCTCTATCGTCTATGTTATTTTTTTTTCCAACAAACCGTAATTTTCTACTACAATAAATGGTAAATATACGTGGAGAAAATACCAAAATCTTAGCTTGTAAATTTTGACAGCTCTTCAAAAAATAAATTATTTTTATAAAATTTAAATTCAAACTTATACTCATAATTAGTATTTAAATTCCAATTATTTAACATGTTCAAAAAAGATTTCATGCTGTTAATAGGAAAAGAAAAAGGAAAAAAAATACTTGTTAAGCGTTTTTAACAATTAGAAAGATCACATACATAATTATAAAAATTTAAAACAATAGAATACATATAATAGCTAGTGAATAATAAAAAAAAATCAACCAAGTTTTCGCATATATTATATAATGTAGGTAGCTTTTCTATTATTATTTTTTATGATAAGTGTACTCTTAAAAATAGAGCACCATGGTTTTTTTGGTATACAATCACGGAGGTCTAAATATATTTACTAATAACGTTATGATATATCATTTAAAATTTCTATCAAATTTAATATATATAAAATTTTATAAAAAAATATGAAACATTTTTACCACTATACTAAAATACTAATTGTTATTGCATGAATAATAGGAAAAATACAAAACGTGTATTTACTACATTATTATAATATTAAAGGTGTTGTTCACCTTATAATATTACTACAAAATGTATATTTAAGTTAAAATTTAAAGTTTATTTTTATAAAAAATTGACTTGTAATAAATTTTAAATCAGTACACCAAAAAATCAAATTAAAAATTAAAAATATAACATTAATTGACACGTAGGATGTAGCGTCGATTCTACGTATCAATAAACACTACACGTGAATAGCATATTTAAGTCTCACATGAGTTAATATTTGTAACTATAGCTAAAACAATCTGTAGTGGTGGTTTTGAAATTCGCTCCCCCATTTCACTTAGGTTAGATTTGGAGTATCATGGAAGGATAAAGAAAGAAAGGAAAAAAGAAAAAATTAAACATTCCAAATTTTCCAATAATAATATACGGATAACTTGAGGGTTAATAAGGTAAACGAACATGGAAAGCAGTAAAAGCAATTAAGTTGAAACAAGCCTCTCAAGTGTCAAACTCTTAATGCTTGAAACATTACATGGGAAAAATCGCAAACTACCATACCTTTTGTCCTCCACCTACTTTTAATATATTATTAGACAGATTTTTTTAAAAAAATTACACGTGTTAATTCATGTCAATTTTTAAAAAATTTACTTTAAATTTAATAAGTATTTAAAAATAAGCTTTAACCACCATTGATAATCGGGGTGATCCCGACTTTAGAGACAGGGATCGATAAATAGCATGACTCTTACATATTGGTCACTTCCAATTAATTGTTTGTTCCCTAGCTTATGAACTTGTTACGGTTCCAACAATTAGGAATAAGATTTGATTCTTCTGTCTAATTTACAGATCAGTAAGTTCATGGTATATCTCTATATATATTCGGACGTCTAATTATATTTATGGTAAAATTTTATAACGTTGTTTGAAAATAAAATATGTGTATTAATTTTACAAATATATAAGAACATAAAATACACATATTTCATTATAAAAATATAAAGAATGTATCCATTTGTACATTTTTTATACATACTTAATTTATTATGTGTTACTTACATATCATAATTATTTTAAAAAATAATTTATTTTCATATGTTATATAAACGATAAGTATATAAATTTATGTATAATTAACATTAATATTTCATATAACTAACCTAATAAAAAACCAGTGTAGATGCGCAAAGAAACCAAAGGAGTAAAATGAAAGCCCAAAACCCAATTCACATTAATCATATATAGACGTTGAAAAAAGAAACTAAAAACTCGAAGTCTCATAACAGATCTGATAAATGGATATTAAAGACTCAATTTTTCTGTATTTTTTCCCTTGATTAATTAATTTATAAATCATAAAAAATGGGGCAAAAAAAAAAAAATCTACCCCAGTAGTAATAAATTATTTTTCCTTTTCCTAAATAAAAACATGAAAATATATTATTCTAAACAAGGAGAGAAAATACGGAAAAATTGGCTCTAATTAACATCTTCAAATTTAATCAAAAAAAGGGACATTGTTGCCAGAAATGGAGCTATAACCTGTAGTGCAGCTTGTTGATGGTGTGTATAAAGAAGAAGCAGAAGAAGTAGAAGATGAAGAAATAACAAAAGGAGGCTGAGGAGGCGGTGGAAGTGGCGGCGGCGGCGTTGGAGGAGGAGGAGAATAAGACATAAATTGTGAAGGTAAAGCAATTGAAACCAACCCACCATGATGAGTTGGAGATAGTAAATTAGCACTACGAGTAGTTGAAGAAATCATTTGATGATGGTGATGATGTTGATTAGTAGTAGCCGCCTCTCTAAATTTGTACCTCAAGATCTCACTTCTAACTGCATCTAACTCAGATTGTAAAGCTTGAACTTCTTGTTGCAACGTTGATATAACCCCCATGCAACCATATATTGGATCTCTCAGCCTCAAATTTGCTTCATATACCAAACTATTTGCGGCATCGCCTCTTTGATTTTCCGGCACCTCCTACACAAAGAGAATGATCATGATTTCAACCTAGCTAATTGAAAATTGATTACTAGGGAAAAAAAATTAATTGGGTTTTTCTGTCGAACAAAAAAAGTTATGACTTAACGTCATGGCATGTAATATTTGACATGTAGAAGATCTGAGATTAAAAGAAAATTAATATTTAGTACCAATAGTAACTTGGAAACATTGCTTGCACCAAAGACTTTGTGGACAGCAGCAAATTTATGAGGTTCATGTGGGGAGAAATAAGGAGAGAAAGGGCATTCTTCAGCACATCTTCTTCTTAATAGCTTACAAGCAGCACATGGTGTTATTGTATTCAAAGTTGTAGCAGCTGCTGGTACAACAAATGATGTATTTCTTCTAATTCCCATTTGATTATTTGTTGCATCAAATATTTCTCTCTTTATCTTCTTCCCTATCTCATCCAATCTGATCTCCCTATACAAATACAAATAAATTTATTTAGAAATTAATAATTAATTTTTAAAATTATTTTTTCCCCTAAGAGTATAAGAATTAAAAATGTCATGAATATGGAAGTAGAATATACCTGTCTCTGGACATCCAAGCATACTAGTTTTTGTGTTGCTGAAACTTGAAAGTGGGTTGTAAAAGCTAGGGAGAAAAGAAAGAAAGTCGGTCTAAGGATGAGGAAAGAGAGTGCTTAAAAGGCATGGCATCTGAGAAAGAATAGTAGATCAATTATATATTTTCTAATAGAAACAAACAAAACAGGGTATAAGAAAAAAGTTTGAAGAATCTGATTTCTTGGGTAATATATATAGTGGGTGATATTATTATTATAATAATAATCTTGAGATTTGTCTGGGGACACTACTTCTTCTTTCTCTAAATCTAATGTACTATACTTGCTACATAGCATGGGTATACCAAAATTACTATCATAAAAATTTAATTCTCAAAATAAAACAATTAATAGAAAGAGTGATCAACGTTGATTAATATTGATTAACTATGATCAATTATTGGTCCAAGTTTAATGGCTATTGATTGATCCTTGAACAACATTGACAATCAATCGAATGGAATTGGTAAATTGAATGAGCTTCGTTAAGATAAATATAGATGAAGTGAACTTTACTTTCATGGAGTCTAATATTCATTATGTTACCTTGAACTGTGAATAAAGATGGTAATATTTGTAGAAAATGACATTAATTATATCGCAAGCGACAATAACTTATGCTCCATCTCTTTCTTCTCTCTTGTTTTAGATTCTCTCAGTAAAATTCTAATTAACTAGTAACATTGATATATGAACAGTCTTCATCTTTAAGTAATATTTTTAATTTAAAAAAAAAACATAATAAGAAATTAATTGTAATAGCTAGGAAAAATAAGGTACGTGTACTACGCTGGAGATGCCAAGTGTGGAATATGTCAAATTGCTTGTTTAAAAGTATATGCTAGTGGCAATTGACTTTAGAAATTATGCAGCAGCCATCTGACTTGTACAGTTCTACTTGTACAGAAATTAACACTTGGCTTATTAAATTATGTATGCAAGAAATTAAGAAAGCCTAAATCTTTCTCAACTTGGGCAGGGATGGAGAAGATGTATGACAATCCAGTACATATTCATGAACTAGACCTTGGAGAAATATTTAATATATAAATGTTTGTGTGTGGATTTAATTTTTGTTGTTTATTAACTTTGTAATTGGAATCAATCCAGTAAATTATATATGTTTTAAGATCTTTGAGTTGTGATTCCTACTAGTATTGATTCTAATCTTTGTTTATGTTGTCTATTTGGGTTGTTAATTTGTTGGCCATGGTCGTGATTTGTTTCCTTTAGCATAGCTAGCAAGCTCTTGTAGGCTCCTTGTCATCTAGTTGGATATGCAAGGAAGGAGATTTGTACGTTGTGCACTTGTGTTAATGGTGCTCTTGTCATACTAGCATAGTTGTTACTCAAGTGTTAATTTTATTCCTTTGATTATACTCGTTGTGTAGCTGAAGTTAATTTGAATCCTCAAGTTGTTCAGTTTGTTGATTCATTAAATGCACAACTTAGTATATTCTTAATGACTAGTACATCATCATAATTACGTTTCACTTCAAAATTTATACTCGTCAATTAAATAAAAAATTATTTTGTTTTATCATAATAAATTTATATTACAAAAAATAATTATTAATTATATACATACATAATATACAGTTTGTTTTTAATAGTAATATTTTATTAATTTATTTGAATATTAAAAATAATACTGTAAAAAATAAAAAATAAAAAATAAATATAATATCTCTCCTTATCAGTGCTTCATTAATATGCATAAAAAATATTAAATGTTCCTAAGTTCTTAAAGTAGAAAATTTTATAGATTAAATCATTACAAGAGTAGTTACAAAATAAGAAAAAATTTAACTATAATTAATTTAATATTTTTTTTTTACTTTTTATAACATTAAAAGTTATACATTTTAAGGTCAATAAAAAATAATATAATAAAAAAAAGTTGGGCTCAAATTTATTTATATTATTTTTTTCACCTTTTTATATTCTCATATTATTAAATACACTATCATCCTTAGTTTCAAGTCATATATTTGAATTAATTACACCAAATATAATTTAATAAAAAAATTATTAAATAATCTCACAATATATTTGAGAACGAAAAATCATAAGTATATTGTCTAGTAAACTAAATATATAATAATTATTAATGTTGGATTTATAACAACAAAGATATATTAAAATAACTATATGTAATCTCTAATTATTTTATTTTTATAAAAAATGTTAAAAAGTATGATTAAATAATCAAACGGAATACTTTTGTAATTCTAAATTTTTTTTATTTTTAACTAAGTGATTATGTCTATTATTTATTATTTTATAAATATTTAATTTTTATTAAGAGTATTAAAGTTTAGAAGAATTTTGATATAAATAACTAAATGTAATATTTAGCTATTTTAATTTTATATAAAAGAAGTTTATGAAATTGTGATTAATAATACAAATTTGAGTCTTTTAAAATAATAATTTTTAATGAATTTTATTTATTATTCAACTAGAATTAATTTTAATTAAAAAAACATTAAAGTTTTGACATGCAGTTCATAATTTTTTTTAATTTTATGAAAATAAAATTAAGAAATGGTAATTAAATAATTATATAACTGAAATCTTTTTAAATTTTGATTTTTTATTTATAATTAAGTCATTATGTTTGTTATTTATTATTCTAAAAAAGTTAATTTTAATTAAAATATTAAAGTCATATAAAATTTCAAAATGTATGATATATTTAATACATTGATAATTAAATTAAGTTATATGTGAAAATGAATTTGTATACTTATAATATACCTCATCCCTTTTGGAGCTACACAATTATTTTCATATAAGATTGTAAATTCATTTTTTTATAATAATTATAAGATTATAAGATTACGTGTTAAAAATAACAAAATAATTAATATATAATTACCAAATTTATTATGGTCGGTGGTAATTCAAAGAAGAAAAAAATATGTCTTGTTTATTTAATTATTGTAAAAATAAAATTTAAGTAATTTTATTTATTTTTATGATAATTAAATATTATTATTATTAAAAAATGATTAAAAAAATTCAATTTTTTGTTTAAAGTTATTTTAATTCGAATTAGTTGTTGTTAAAATAATTAAATAAATTTTAAAAATAACTATTTTATCTTTTCAATAAATAATAATTAAATGTATGACAAGAGTAAGACACGTAGGTTATAAGGAGAACGGAAAAACCCAATAAGCAGAGAGACAATACCATAAAAGTCACCATTTGTGTATGTGTCATAGTAGGTAAAGAAAAGGAGGGACCGAAACCTGAAATGAGTAAATTTGGGTGCTATAATTGTTTCATCGGTAACAAATTAAGATGCCGAAAATGCAAGCAAGTGAGCTGGGCATCGGGAAATGTAACTATTCAAATTTCGTAGTTAAATTAGGGTGAGATTAGATAAAATTCTGATCAAATTATTTTTATAGTTTAGTTGTTCAGTTATAAATAATATCATTTATTTTGATATTTTTTTCAAAATAAAAAAATAATATGAAATAGTTTAAGGGTGAAAAAATAAAAATAAAATATTTTAAAAATAAATAAAATAGTAACAATTAACAAATATTAAAAAATAAATATTTTGTAAATTTTTCTTATTAATTATGACTTTATCATTATTAAATACTCATATTTTAATCAATTTTTATTATTAGATTGAAAAATAATAATATTTTAATAAAAAATCGTCAAAATAATATAACTTTTTTAATTAATTATTTTTTACAAAACTAACTAAGGAACTAAATGATGTTTTTTTTATTTAAGAAATTAAACTGCACAAATAACCTAATTTAAAAGACTTGTGACATTTGTTTCTATAAATTTTTTATAAATTAAAGAAAAAATTATATCTTAAATTTAAAAGAAATCTTAAATGATGTGTCATAATATCATTTGTAAGTATAATTTAACTCATATAATTATATTTAATAAAAATTGTAAAATAAATTTGACCCAGATTAAATCTAAGAGTGCATTTAGTTCATCACATTTAAAAAAGTGATTTTTAGTCCTATTTTAAAAAAACAAATTATAATTAAATAATACTATTTTAATGATATTTGTATTAAAATATTAATATTTCATATCAAATCATTAAACTATAATTGAAACTAGATATTTTAACAATAAAAAAGTGACAACTAATACGAAATAAATTTCATGAAATATTTGTTTTAATATCTGGTTATTATCATTATTTTTTTATTTTTTTTAAATATGTATTTAAATATTTTTTATTAGAATATTTTTATTAATGACATTTTTAAATAATTTTATATTAAATTTTACTTTTATTCATGTTGATCATGTTTTATTACATTTTAATTACTTAATATTATAAAAAAATATTAATAAAAAAAACATTAAAAATATATTATTTTTCTTAAATATAAAAAACTAAGAAATATATTTTAAAATTATATAATTGTATTGCAAAATTTTCATCTGATTCTATCTAATTATTTATTTTAATTTGATTAATCTAATTTGTTAATTGAATGGATCAGATTGGATTAATCCAATATATAATCAATATATGAGTATTTTGCGTATAATAAAGTCACAAATATCACTATAACAATACACTATTGTAATTTAATAATAATACAATCTAAACTCATTAACACAAATAGATTAAATATAAAATTAAGTAAAAATGTAAAGGGGAGAAGTCAATGACATTAGAATTTTTCATCTACTTCACAAGTTAAGTAATTAGAAATGAAATATATAATAAAATATGATAAAAATCAAAAATTAATATAAATACTAAATATAAATATTATTTAATTTTAATCATTTAGATCCGATTGTAATTGAAATTAATCAGTAAAATTTATCGAGTAATTCAATCTTAATGGATTGAATTTTTTTCCATCTAATTCAATCCAATTATCCATTAAAAATTAACGAATTAGATTAAATTTATCAAGTTAGAGGGATAATAAACATATTTATAACAATCATATTTATACTCTTAATTAACACATATAAGTAGATTTATTCTCTCTAATAAAGACTTAAAAGTTATAGTATAAAACTTGCTACCTATATCTCAAATTACAAGTAATTTAATAATATAATATTAATATATTATTTATAAGTAGAATGTATGTTTACCTTCGTTAGGAATTATGATTACGTACGTATTTATTTACACTACAAAATTCACAAGTCCATTTCATTTCAACCCTTTCTTTCTGCTACTGTCCAAGAAAAGCTGCTTTTTTTCTTCTGCAACTTCAAAGAAACAACCCTTCTTTGTTGTGTTTTACTTTTTTGTGATTCTTCTATCCTAAATCACTTTTTCGTTATAATAGAAGGGAGTAAATTAACTGTTTTGCGTGCCTCATAATAAATTTGCTCAAAATTGTAGCGGTAGGCATCTAGAATTAATGGCTAAATTAGAGGATGATATCACAAATGTGCTACCAACACAATTAATCTGGTAACCACATCTAATCGTCACCGTCACCGTCACCGTCACCGTCACCAAACCCATCCAGATAATAACCGACCATTGGTTGGATAACCACCGGTAACCGAAAGCGCAGATAAAATGACAACCAACAACAAAGAATAAGATAAAATAGGAAAGTCAGACATACAAAGTTTCTCTTCTACTAAACTATATGCACATTTAGTTAACGAATCCGCTGCTTTCTTACACTATCTAGAATTCGAATGAAACTATCCATAATCTTTATAAATTTTATTATAATGTTATCAATACTAGATATTATCACTAACTGATTTTTGTTCATAACAAAACTTACCATTTTATATTTTTAATCTATTTTATTATATTTTATTTTATTTAAATCAATTGTTTTTTTTAATCACGTTCAAAGGTTTTTTTTACACTATCTATTAAAGTTATAATTTCATGTCAAATTTCATTAGAATGAAGGTTTTTTAATCTTAAAATATTAGTACAATTAATAAAAATATTTATAATATTTATAAATTTTATGGTAATATTATTTTTAATAAATATGATACATTATCCGTACCATGTTAAGACTTTAATACTATTATAATAAACATGTATTACATAATCTATTTGAAGAGACATGTAGTAGATATTAAAAAATGTAATAAAACAAAATAGCCTGCCATATCTTAGGAGTTTGATATCACAAAGATTTATAGGATTATTTATAGTTGTTGACTTGTTGGGAAGCTTTAGATGGGATATATCTAAATACTTACTAAAAAATTATTTTTTGTTTTACAAGGTTGTATTCAAATAAAAAAATTGTATGCTTTAATGAATTTTAAAATTTAATTATATTTATTTAATATTTTTTAAAAATTTATACAAATTCAACCGTATTCAATTAAAACATTTGAAGACTTTTTAAAAATTTATAAAAGTCTATAGAAATTTAGATGTATTCACTTATTACTTTTTAAAAATTTACAATTTACAATTAAAAACTTAATCTACTTATAAATTTTTGATAATTTTAAACATTTTTTATGTATAAATAAAGACACCATCAATAACACCTTCTCGGATAAGATTTTTGGAGGCTTTTTTAAACTCTTTTCTTTTTATTTTATTCTTTTCTCTCTCTTTCTCTTCTTCTCTGATTTTTGACTCCTCTTTTTTATACATTTTTATATATATTTCTCACATATTAACCTAAAAATTCATTATACAATTAATTATATATTTTTTAATTCTTACTTACTGACTTTAAAGAAATATTTTTTAAATATAATTTTATGTTAATAACTATTACAGAATAATAATCTTACAATAATAAATTTTACTTTTAACGACAAGTGTCTTTTTTTCAATTAATGGAAGTTTGTTTTTATTTTTATGAAAATTCTAGATATTTTCATAGCTTAAAATAGACTACGAATTTTATTATGTTTTTTTTATAAAATACATAATATGATATTAAGTATTTTTTAAAATTGTAAAGGATTTATTAAAAAATATAAAATAATTAAAGTATAGTGAAAAGGTAGATTATGATGAAAAATATTAAATAGGGATAAACAACTTCTAAGGTAATTCAAATTTAGTTTATTATATTCAAAAGTATCTGCATTTTTTTTCTCTATAAAAAAGTATCATATTTTTAGTTTGTTTACACATAACTACCTATTTGAAATTAATTATTATCTGAACTAATCAATGCTAATTAGCTGATTTATTACTTAACATGTTAACTAATTAAGTTTTGTCATGTTAGTTAATTGGTTACCATATCATGTCAATTATCGTTAATTAGTTGATGTGGTAGGATTTAATTAAAAAATATACTTATGTGTAAAAAAAATAAAAAATAAAATTGTATATCTTTTTATTGAGAAAAAAAGTTCAAAAAGATTGATGTAAAATGAACCAAAATTTAGGTGCATGCTTTAGAAATTATTTAACCTATTAAATATTATAAAAGTCTTTAAAAGATTATTAAAATATATGAAAAAAAAATCATACAAATCTATTCAAACTTATATAGAATTATTTAAAAGTTTAATAATTTTTCTATTTAGTTTTTAAACAATTTTTCTAAACATTTTGTTTTCATATCTCTCTTCAATTATCTTCATTTTTCCGGAACATGCGTAAATTTCCAACAAAAAACAGTTCTCCAAATTATATCATAAACCAGAATTCCATCTGGTGCCAACAATTCCTTTTAACAACTCGTATTAAAAGATAGTTGTTACATTCTAATCATAGAATAACGAAGAACTGATTGTATAACACGTTAAATTTAATTATTTTGTTTTAAAAAAGGTACGGTATAAGAATAAATAAGTAATTTTTTATTTGATTTTTATTTGTTTTTTTTTAATTTTTATTGGTATATCATTTTTATAAATTGTACAATAATTATTAAAAATAATAATAAAAATAAAATAAAATTCAAAAAATTTATTATTTATTATTGTGCTTAAATTTTCATAACAAAATTATTAAAAAAAAAACTACTATAACAAAGGGATATGATTGGATTTGACTCCTTTAAAAATTACACAGAAATGATTATATTTATACCGAGAGCGCCGAAGTAGATGCTGACGATAAAGCATTGTCCATCCAAAATTGTATGCATATACAGACGGAGGAATGTCACATGCATGCTTAGCTTTATATTGGACCACGAACTTGTAAATATTGTACGCACTACATTAAAAAATGGCATTCAAAAAAGTTGCAGTTATTAACAATTAAATGGTAGGTTGGCAAACTGCGATATTGTTGGCAGATTTAAAACATCCAATATTGTACATCCATGATTCACCTTCCTCTTAATTGTTTATGATACTCAAATATAATCGTTATTAATCATATTACTTTCTCTCTTTATTTTTTATTATCTATTTATTTATTTTTTTAAAAAAATTACACTAATCTTGAGTGTTATTTATTTAAAGAAATATATTATCACCGGTTCGAAAAACAATAAATATCATGTTACAAAAAGAAATTATTCATTAATGTTCGAATATATGACTAATACAGGATAATGAAATTCAAGATTAATGCAATTTTTTTTAAAAGAAAAACAAATATCAATAGAAAAAAAAAAGCAATCTAATTTTATAAATTGAGAAATATACTTTAAGAATAATGAAATTTCTTAAAAAAAAACTACAAGTCTATCTAATTTTGAATAAATTACAAAATTTTATATTTTTATTGAAATTGCAAACTTTCTAAAAGATTAGGAGTATAAGAAATTATACATTGATATTAAAGTATTAATGATATGTTATTACATGTTAATGGTCAAAATATTAAGTGTAATAATTTTTTTTTAAAAAGCATAACAATCTACTAATTTTTAATTTTCTAAATGAACGATCAATAATATGAATGGGAAACACATGCATTTACTCATAGAGTAATATATAATTTCTATAGGAGTGGTATATTCTGTCATTATGTTTATTATTGTTTTGTGTTGGTTGATAAATAAAAGGATTAGGTAAGCGTTTTCTGGTCAACTTCTTTTTTATAAGAATAAGAAAATATTTAAAAGCTAGCGATGAAATCACATAAGAATTAGTGATCAAATTTCTTTTGTCATGTTATAATCATTCCACAGAAATTGCCATCCACCCTTACTAAATACCTAATTGTATTAAAAAAAAAAAAAACTGATGATATGTTACAATTATAAACTGCCAGGTGGTAAAGTCTCAAACCATTAATTACACTACCTTGATAATTATAGCTTGCAAAAACAACTAAAATCAAAACACAAAGTTGATGAAGCTAAATAAAGGATTTTTTACTAAAAATCCCTAAGAAATACCTTGATAAAGGATGAATACAAGCCTCTACTACATCTAGCATTATTGGCTCCACGTGCACAACCAAAACAAAAAGTTGAAACAGGCAATGAATCATATTCTTCATCATCATATTTACCAACTGCAAGTCTCTGGCTGTTGCTCATCGATCGACTCCTTTCGCGAAATTTCAACGGTGTTATTGGAGAAGATGGAACAGAACATGATGACCTTGATCTTGGAGAGGATGAATGTGAAGAAAAAGAAGAAGATGATGATGGTGATGAAAAGGCTGGTGAAGGTTGAACAAGTACTATTCTTTTACTACTGCTACTAGTTGAACCATTATGCTTAGAGAAAATATTGGAAATAAGATTAGTCTTTGAGGGCTTTCTAATTGGTTTTCTTGCAGGAGTGTCACAAAAAGAAGGTGGTGGTGTTAAAGGGGGTAAAGGGTAGTTTTCTCTGAACTTGACTTTAGGTGTTCCAGGTTGAGATTCCCACTCAAATGGAACTGAAATTGAAACTCCAGCTCCATGGTAGTACTCTTCATTTGACAACTTGGACATGGACAATTAATCTTAGGTTAAGCACTTTTGAGAAGTTCTTGTTTTGGGGTTCTGAGCTAAGTTTTATATGTTGCTTATGATCATAAATGATTAATTAGTACTCAAAAGTTTGCAACTTTGAAGGGTCAATTAAGTAATTAATTAATTAATTTTGTGATCACCCATGGTACATGTGGCTTGGAACATGCAGTTTTATGCGACTTGTTCTCTCTTTTGAAAGGAAAACTATTTTTTGTTAATTAGTGAGGATAATCAAACAAATAGAGTCAACTTTATGCCCATATGACTAAATGGATTGTGACTGATCAACAGTTTGGATTTTATCATTCAAGTGTAACCCAAAGTCAGCTTTCGCTTAGGTAATAATGCTCTAGGTGAATCACTAAGTGCTTGTATTATAACCAATTTTGATTTAGAGTTTTAGTTTTTGAAGTAAATTAAGTTTTAAAAATAAGTATCTTTTCATGATTAATTTTGATTTTTAAATTTAAAATCACGTTGAAAATCAATTTCATTATTTTTATACTTTTTATTATTTTTGAAACTTAAAAAAGATAATTTTTAAACCATATTTCAAGTTCACTTTTTTTTTTCATTAGATAACTTTACCTTTCTTTCTTATTAATTAAGAGTTAATGAAACAAGTTAACAAAAATTTTAACAAACAAATTTTTTTTTTCTCTCTCTCTCTCTCTAATTAAGTCTTAGACAACTCCACTTGCACTTGCATATTATAAAGGTGAAATATTTATGGTAATTAATCATAAGTTAAAGAATTTTTAGTATTTGATAACTATTTTAATTTTTAATTTTTTAATTTTGGAATTGAATTTTCAATTTTAAAATTGTGTTGTTTTGTGCAGCCTGCAACTCTTTGTACTAACTCTTATTTTATCGAGTGTTTTATAATAAAATCAGTAGAAAACATTAATTGAGTGATGCATGAATGCATGTGCTTTTCCGAAGGGATAAAAAAAAAACATGTGCTGTACGTGCAGCTTGTAGTGCTGCGTAAATGGTTCTGACATAAATTTACTAAATAACTCCCATAGGAGCTTTACCAACAAGTCAACTTAATTAAGAACCTTTAACCTTAAATTTACTTATCTAGAAGTTTTATAACTTTATTTATAGGTTTTTACATGTTATAGACCATGTCTTTCCTAAAAGAGCGCTGAAAATGGTATTCATTTAAACCAATCCTCGTAATCATTTTTCTGTCTTGTTATTTCTTTCAAATATATTTTTTAAAATTGGGCTACAATTTTTTAAGGATAAAAAAATGCTGAATATTTCTCCCACAACTCACAAGTCGTAGAATATTAAACTTACTCGAGTTCAACTCCTCTATTTCTCCTTTTCCAAATTCCTTCATGTGACGAATGAGAGAGATCGAGACAACTGAAATTCATTAATACATGTCATATTATTAAGACATGTAATAGTTTTTAAGTTATCTCGAAGTATCTCTCTTTTGCCATCTACATTATTATTGATTTGACTTTTTTTTTAACTCAAGAAAAATAAATAATTAATAAAAAAATAACAGATTAAGAAAAAAAAATCAACAATTTAAAAGTATTATATGTACGTGATTTTTTTTTCTTCCTTTGATTATTAATGAACAATTTAATTAAAATCAACAAACAATACAAAAGGAAAAAAAAGAACACATCATTAATGAGTTAAAAGTACTATATATACTTATTGTTCCTCATTTTTTAAAACACATCCTCTTCCATTTGACATTAACATCTTTCTATCCTTTTTACGGTAACCTTCGTTCGAGCGACAAAAAGTTGTATTTAATACCTTGCCATTTTTGTCTCTGTAATTTATTCTTTCGAATGCTAAAAACCAACCTTTTATGCATAAGCATTATAATACCAAAAAACACTATATATCTTCTGTTTCAACTTTTTTGGAAATTTTTGAGTGAAAAACTTCGATTCTTTTGGGATGATCCACCATCAAATTCTTTTCTACATAATTGTCTTCTAGTGTCTCGTCAAAATCAGAGAGCCCAACTTGATTACTAGAATTATGAAATTCCAAACTTGCGTCGTGATTGTTCTCCCACAAAACTAGCTGTCACCATTGTCCATGATACACTAAATTATATGTATAGAGTTACAATATATTGCACAAATATAATGATTTAAAAATACAAACTCAACCACACACACTAATAAGTATCTAATATAATAATACTGAAATTAAAAGGTTATCTTAGAATACCTATTGAAAATCACATTAGTTCGCACTCTATAAGAGCAAAGAACACTCACGCGATGAATTACACTCACGTTGATAATCTACACTACTTGCAATAATGAAAAAAAAGTAAGAACATATCATACACAATGATTTTTAAATGGTTCAATTCACAATAGTGAATCTAATCTAAAAAAAGAATCACCCTTATCAACAATTAAGGAATTCATTAAATAGTATTTACAAGAGCTTTCTTTCACAACACATTATCATGACTCTCTTTTGTTTCACATGCCTCACTAAGAACTCCTCTGTTTATATACATAAGATACATGGGTCTATATACAAGTTATCTTGATCAATTACACTAATCTTACAATAGGTTCCTATAAAATTGGTTTTAAAGAAAGTTATGTAGCACCCACAACTTAGTAAGGCTTACTAACATAGGAGCCAATGAAGACACTCTTTGATTGAAGTTGAAAGATTACAACTATTCTCAAAAGAGAATTGTTACAAACGTCATGTGATAGATTCATCAAAAGATTCTAACTAAATCTAAACCACTATTCAGCTCTTATTATCGCATGCACATGGTGAGTGTAAGCTGTCATGCCAAAACTACCACACATATAGGTTGTTGGCTACTAACAGCATTCCCTGATACATTCACAATTATCATACGACATGTCGTTCCCCTACAAGCATTATTTTAATGACAACATGAATATAAAAGAAGAAAAAAATTATAATAGCCTCCAATATATTCTTTAATGGATATGAAACCAATCTAACGCTCTACATTAGAACTTCCCTCTTAGATAAATTTTTTCTTTGAATTCACCTTTTGGATGACATCATCCTCTGATGGGTGATAGACATGAAAATCAATGACATTGAAAGTATTGGAGATGTTCTAATGAACCGGGAAGTCCACAATGTATGCGTTGAAATTGATCTTTTTGAGGATGAGGAGATGACCAAAATTCTTTGGTTGCAACTTAAAGAATGAACCTTGTGGAAGTCGATGTTTATTGAGATGAATCATTATTAGTGTCCATTATATAAATTCTTGAAATTTATTATGCTTATCAACATCTTTTTTGTAATTGGAATTTATAGCTTTGATATGTTCTTTATCTGTTGATGAAACTATTGATAATCTTGTGTTCGTGAGTTAGCAAGTTCGCTCTTTAAGCTAGGAATAGAAATTGGATCTACTTTCAGGTTAGGAACATTCGTAAACACAATAAGGGTGATGATCATGTAGTTCTATTAGGTATGCTATTAAGTGCGAATTCTACCTAACGAGGTAATAATTCCCACTTTTTTTGTTGCTCTTGAACCAAACATCATAGCATGTTTCCTACTCATTTATTGACCATTTATGTTTTTCCATCTAACTGTAGGTGATAAGCATTAGTGAAATATAACGTCATATTCAATCTTTTTCATAATTCTTTTCAAAAATGACTCATGAATTTCACATCCTTATTTGTTGTATTTTCATTGGAATCCTATGCAATCTTACTACCTCTTTGAAAAAAATGGTAACTATATAACTAGCATGATGGATTTTCTTAACATTTTAAAAAACCTATCAACCACTACCAAGATGGAATCCATACTATGTGAAGTCTTATAGAGTCGTATTACGTGCAACTAATTAATAACACACAAAGTGGCATATTTAATATTTAAAGTGAAATAGATAAATAAAAAATTGAAAAAATGTAAATTAATAATTTAAGATAGAGTTGACAATCGGAGTTAGGTAGAGATAAATTTCAAAAATATTACAAGTCTTAGTAATATGATTTGCATTAGTGAATCTTAATTGACTTTCACTCATTTATCACATAGACAACGAAGAAATGAAAGGGAAAAAGATCCAATAATTTTGATTAAATAAGTATATTAGTTCTATACTTATTGAGTTAGTTATTAATGTAATTTTTTAAACTAAATATTTTAGTCCAATAATTTATAAGTTATGTATTACTACAGTTATTATGAAAAAATAAATATTTTTAGTTTTATAATTTATTAAAATAATCAATTCTAGTTCATCAAAAGTATTAAAAATAATCACTTATTATACTTAATTTTTATAAATAATGAGATTATAAATATTCAAATTAAAATTATAGGACTAAAGAGTTTATTTGTAAGTAATAATGAGATTATTATTATTTTTTAAAAAAATTATGAGACATTTAGTGTTTGATACAATAATTACAAAATCACTTAAATTAAACAATGATGAGATTTTTTTACCGAGCTTCCAACAAAGAAAATGGGATAGAGGAATTAACTCTCTTGGCTATAATATTTCTTTTTTCCTTTTCTTTTGGCTATCGGCTATGAGTATGTATGTGGTATTTCACTTGCAATCTTATTGGGAGTTTTCAGTTTTTTTTTTAATAAGGTGTTTTCCAAACTCAAAGTTTAACTCATAAATACAAAACAAACGAATACAATTAAATAAATATATATTAGTTAATTTATTAAAATCAAGTCAGGATGTAAGATTTGAATATGAAACCACGAGTACTTCACCTGGTTTAGCGATATTCACCATTCCCGACTTGTCGTTTCAAGTTAAATACTTGCTCCCAATGGCATGGATCAATACAGTCGCTTAGTCAAATTGGCTAATTCATTAGAGCTCAGTTAGAGTTCGTGACGGGTGCAAAATGTGATTTACTTCTTACATACAAAAAGACATCATTTCGATATTTAACCAATTACATCTTCTAACGTTATTTGTAATTATTACAAATATACCATAAATAAATTTTTCTTTTTCCTAAACTATAGTGTCATTTAACATATAAACATCTTTTTCGGGTTAACTTGACTGAAATAATATATTTAAAAATAAGAATATTTTTTTATGGAAAATAATGTTAACTATAATTAGCATTTCTGTTCCGATTAATAGTTAATCACCCAAGTAATCATGGGCTCATGGCTAACAACAACTAATTAGTGATGGTGCTTTTAATGGGCTAGGACATCAATTATCAGACCCAGTAGTTTATTATCTTTGTTAGTATTAACACCCTTTTTTTTTTACTTAAATAACATTATTTTTAATAAATTAAACATTTTTTAAAACTAATAACAATTTATCTCAAAATTTACAATTTTATATTTAAATTATTTAATAAAATCATATGTATCATTTTATATACATAGATAAAATTGAATACTAAAAAAAGTGTATATAATGCATTATATAAACTATTCAATTGTTAAACAGTATAAGAAATACAAATTACAAAGTAGATCAAATCGTTCTCATTTCAAGGAAAACATGCGTAAGCAAAAGTAAACTACTCTTTATCTAGAGTTATGCATCTACCATGCAAAAGTAAAAATAAGAATATTTTTTTATGGAAAATAATGTTAACTATAATTAGCATTTCTGTTCCAATTAATAGTTAATCACCCAAGTAATCATGGGCTCATGGCTAACAACAACTAATTAGTGATGGTGCTTTTAATGGGCTAGGACATCAATTATCAGGCCCACTAGTTTATTATCATTGTTAGTATTAAAATCTTTTTTTACTTAAATAACATTATTTTTAATAAATTAATCATTTTTTCAAAACTAATAACAATTTATCTCAAAATTTACAATTTTATATTTAAATTATTTAATAAAAAACAACATAATTTAATAATATCAATAAAATATTACCAATATCTCCCTAGATTTTCAATTATTGTCATACACGGTTTTGTTGGAATTTTGGCACCATTTTTTATAATCTCGTCAGAATTCTAGCACTGTCAACGAGGTCGTTAGATGTATGTAAGGCCTTACATTTGTTTACAAAAATATGCAATGCTTTACATATTATTAAAAAAATATGTCATTACATCTAGTTAAAAAATGTAAGTTCTCGCTGTTTTGTTGCAGTACAAAATTTATTAGAACTCAAATTTTATTTTCAAATATATACGTAAATATAACATGTTATATAAAAATATAATATTAAATGTAATATTCTTCATATAAAGATAAAATCATATGTATTATTTTATATACATAGATAAAGTTAAATATTAAAAAATATATATATATATAATGCATTATATAAACTATTAAATTGTTAGTATAAGAAATACAAATTACAAAGTTGATCAAACATGTTTAAGCAAAAGTAAAATACTCTTTATCTAGACTTTACAATAAGTTTTGTAATATTATGTATAGAGATGTTCAATAAACAGATTAGACCGGTTTAATAAATATATTAAAAATTTCACATTATTTTTCATTAAAAATGTCCAAAAAATTGAATTAAATTGGAAATTAAATCTGATCGAACGATTTTATAAATCAAACAATCTAATCCAGTTTATAATAATTAAAACCGTTTCAAACAGTCCGATTCGATTAAATATTTTTTTTTCAAAACCGAACTAGACTGAACCGTTGGACACCTACTATGTATGAAATTAATGCAATTTCATTTATATTTTAAAATGTGCTTCTATATCATGTATTGAGATACATATCAAATACAAGGTACATAATACATGTGTAGTTCAATTAATGCAACTTTCATGTCATTTCTTATTTATACATAACATAAAATCATATATTGCCTTGAAAAAAATTAAATTTAACAATATATAAATTAGACCACTTTTAACTATAATAATAAAAGGAGCAAATCGAGGTAATGTGTCTTTGCCTCTGATGAAAAATAACCAAGATACTAATTTCATACAGAATTTGCAATTTTTACCTATAGAAGATGCTCAATATAACAAAACATTGATCATTATGATCAAATACCTACAAAAATAGGAGTTCATTTCCTTCTCAAATCCCCTTCTCGAAATTCACTTGGTAGAAAAAATATCTTTTATAAATCAACACCACCAAAATTAAAGCTTAATGAGGAAGACTCCAAAGCAAAACTCAAAAGATCTGACAAAAAATTTCAAGTTCAAGTTGTTAGTTCATGCTTGAGTCTAGCATTTAAGAAAATTCATAAAACGTGAATTCGAGAAAGTTTATGCCCAATATAGACATCGAATTGTTAAAAGATCTTAATTGGAAGGGATGTCGAAAACTTGGTTCCATCTCTACTCCGGCATTATTTGATTATGGTGCTTGTTGAAAAATGTCTTGTTTAAGGGATTTGCAAGATTAATATCCATAAAAATCACGCTTGATTTATTTTGTGTAACGTTTATAGCGTTGGAAATGTGAGTTTTCCATTGGAGAAGCCACTGTGCAAAAGAGCGTTGTCGGGGATGATAGTGGGTACTGGGTACTGGCATTTATCGCCAAGATGATAATCGAGATCGAGATATAATTCGAAATCGTTTATTTTTGAACTTTTTTAATCCGCTAAACTAATTTTTAATTTTAATATTTTTAATCCAATCAATCATAATTAATCTAAAATAAAAGATTTTATAAATTAACACTTAGTTGAAACAACGAATCTAATTTAATTGTATAAATAAAATAATTATGAATAACATTAAAATAATAATCAATAAAAATAAATAAATAACACACAATAATTTAAATATTTTAACTTTTCAATATAAAAATTTTATTCTACTCACGACGACATATCAAGAAAAATTCACTAATAATCAAATAGAGATAAAAACACTAATATTTGAGAGCTTAACAAAATATACTAAAATCTAAATATCTTACTCTAATTTACTAGTAATATACAAAAAGATAAATTAACAAACTTATTATTAAATCAAATATTATTGTACAAATATTTAACAATGGTTAGATTCCATAATCTCCTCAATTTCAAAGAATGGTACAGCATCAAATATTGGAAACACAAAAAGGAAAAAGACAAGCCGGAACAAATCAATTTATGTTATTTCTTCTTTATTCTCTCTGTTAAGAACTGCCCGCAACTTTCCTTATTTTCCCAGCTCTTAAATTCTTCTCCATCGGCTTCCACACTTAACGCAGAGTACTAATATATACATAAATAATATATATATATATATATAAGAAGAAAATGCAAGGGTTCTAATGAGATATATGTGCTTTGGGCTGATAAGTTTTTAGGCAATAATTGACAAATCTTCACCTTGGCTCAAAAAAGAAAACAAGTTCTTCAAATATGAAATTCCTTGGATTACCAAATAATCGTCGTCTAAAACCCCAAAGGGTGATCATCTTTTACAAATACCAATCAAGTCTAAGCAATGCTTAAACTTATTAAATGAAACTAGTTTGGTTAACATATCAGCTGGATTCTCTGTAGTAAATATCTTATTGACAACAATAGGATCCTAAGAGACAATGTTACGAACGAAGTGATATCTGACATCAATGTGTTTAGGTCTTTTATGATACATAGTATTTTTAGTCAAGTGTATCGCACTCTAATTATCACAAAATACAACAAAAGTATTATGTTGTAAACCCAAATTACAAACCAAACCCGTAAGCCAAATGACTTCTTTCACAGCTTCTGTTGCTGCCATATATTCTGCCTATATCGTTGAAAAAAAACTGTAGACTCTAAAGTAACCTTCTAACTAATGGCACAGTGAGAAAGAGTGAAGACATAACATGTTAGAGATCTTCTTCTATCCAAATCACCAGCATAATCGGAGTCCACATAACAAATAACACTACAATTGGTATTAGAACTTCCATCATATACCAAACCAAAATTATATGTACCTCTCAAATACTGAAGTATCCATTTCACTACTTGCCAATGACCCTTACCAGGATTACTCATATATCTCATGACAACACTAACTGCGTGTGAAATGTCTGGACGAGTACAAACCATAGCGTACATCAAACTACCAACGACACTAGCACATGGAACATGAGACATGTATTGCTCTTCTTCTTTTGGCTGTGGTGACAAATCCAAAGAAAGCCTAAAATGTGTAGCTAGCGGCATACTCATAGGTTTAGACTCTTTCCTACCAATGCGTTCAAGAACTTTTTCAATATAACTTTTCTAAGTCAAATAAAGCTTGCTCACTTGTCTATCCTTGTAAATTTCCATGCCCAAAAATTTCTTCGATGTACCCAAATCTTTCATCTCAAATTCACCACTAAGTTGAGATTTTAATTTTTGAATCTCAGACTTATTCTTAGAAGTAATAAGCATGTCATTAACATAAAGCAACAAATAGACAGATGAACCATCATGTAATCTTTTATGGTTTCAACAAAATGTTCAAATGAATGAGGTAAATAACATAATAGAACTAAGCCTTGATCCTCATCATCCATCTTAACACCACCATTTTTAGATCATGAATAATTTTAGTAAATTCATCAAGGTGATCGTGCAAAGGTGTACCTTATGACATTCTGAATATATACAAACGCTACTTCAAATATAACTGATTGGTCAAAGACTTGGTCATATAAAAAATCTTCGATTTAAGCCATAACTCAGCAGGAAATTTCTCATCACTAACCCCACGTAATACCTCATCAGACAAGGATAACTGAATTGAACTGAGAGCATTTTTCATTAATGCATCTTTTTCTTCATCAGTCAATTTTTCTAGCAATTTATTCTTGTCTTCAAGTGTCTTAACGAGACATTCTTTAACTAATACATCTCATATCTTCATATGCCAAAGACTAAAATCATTTCTACCATTGAGCTTCTCAATTTCATATTTTGTTGTCATGATAGAAAACTTAATATTAAACAAACATAAGCACAACCCAAAAATATATGAAACCAATTAGATAATTAGAAGCTCAAAATAAATCCAAA
This sequence comes from Hippophae tibetana, assembly GCA_037013495.1. Taxonomy (NCBI): domain Eukaryota; kingdom Viridiplantae; phylum Streptophyta; class Magnoliopsida; order Rosales; family Elaeagnaceae; genus Hippophae; species Hippophae tibetana. The sequence goes on along the minus strand of CM072809.1, from coordinate 13,977,352 downwards.
ATATAAAATTTGATGAGTTCCAATAAATAACAGAATAACTCAATGCTCTGATGCCAATTTGTTATAAATTAGCACTTGTGGAAGCGAAGATCGGGTCCAATTTGGTTGCACAAATAAATAATTATGGGTAACAGCAAAATAATAACTAATAAGAAAAATAAATGGCACACAATGATTTAAGTGGTTCAACTTTTTAATTAGAAAAGTCTACTCCACTAACGACGGCACACCGAGAAAAATTCACTTATAATCAAATGAAGATACAAATAACAATATTTGAGAGCTTAACAAAATATACCAAAATCCAAATATCCTCTTCTAATTTACTCGTAATATATAGCAAGATAAATTAACAAACTTAAAATTCAAAGATTGGGAGAATAGGGAAACGCAAAAAGAAAAAAGGCAAGCTCGAACAAATCATTTTATGTTATTTCTTCTTTATTCTCTCTATTAGGAACTTTCACAACTTTTCTTATTTTCTCAACTCTCAAATTCTTCTCCAATGTAGAGTAATAATATATATATATATAAAAGAAGAAAATGCAAGGGTTTCTAATGAGATAGGCTTTGGGTTGACGAGGTTTTGAGCTATAATTAATAAAAGAGATCATATTTATTAGATAAGATAAAATAAAATTAATTTTTAAATTTATTTAAAAATTATTATCATGTATATACATACATTATTTAAATTTTAAATTTATCAATTTCTAACAAAAAAAAATCATTTATAATAACAAATGAAAAACTTAAAAAGAATAATAAATATGTTTAGATAATTATTAAATTATTATAGAGAATTAATATTTATATTTATTATTAAATTATATAATAATAATTTAATGTAATTGTGATATATATAATATTTAAATAAAATATATATTTATTTATAATTATAATAACAATTAAATTTATCGAATTATACTACAATACAATATAATATTTGTCTATCAAATTTGTTCTGAATGTTCAATTTTTTTAGTTTATATAAATTGAATGGATTATTTGATATACAACTTAAAATACCTTTCTAACGAGTCATTATCTCAAATGGGAAAATAAAATCCCTATTTAAGTAAAAATAATAAAAACTTTTTTATATGATTGGTTTTTAGATCCATGCGTACAAATTAATGATTCAAATTTAATAATTAAAAATTATTAATTGAAAAAAACATGATTTTTTCGTAAATGAATTGATCGAACACTTATTAAATAATTAATAATTAACTATATGAATTATCATTTTTAATGTAATAAGAACTAATTATATTATATTAAATAATTATTAAAATATATATTTATTATATGACCATTCAACTAAAATATGATATGTTCACAATTGAATTGATCAAATACTCATTAAATTTATAATTATTAAGTGTATAAATTATCACATTTAATATAATAAAAATAATTGCATTATATAAAGTAAATATTCATAAAAAGCATATTCATGAACATTTTGGTATTTATTGATGTAAAAAAATAAATAAATAACATAAAAATATATTATATGAATATTTTGGTATTTAATGGTATAAAAATAATAAATAAATAAAAATATGATATATTTATAATTGAATGGATTAAATCTCATTAAATTGATAATAATTAACTATATGAATTAATTTACATAATATAATAAAAATAATTTAATTATATAAAATAAATATTAATACAAATATATTTATTCTAGAAATATTTTATTATTTATTAATATAAAAAATTAAAAAATATATAAATATATATTTATTATAAGAATATTTAAATATTTACTTTAAAAAATAAAAAAAATTATGACATCGTCGACCCACCTTCACGCTTTTTATATATAAAGAATTTAACTTTACAAGTACTCTATTTTCTTCCACCCCAGTTCTGAAGATCGATAGCACCCGAAGTTTCGAAGGTGGATATTCCCTTTTCCTTTCATCTTCTTCGGTTTTTTTCTTTCTAATATGACTAGCTTTAAATATAAAAAAAGTTTGAACTTTATATGCAGAAATTAAACTTAAATTAACCGCCGATAAATTGATAGTAGTTTCTCTACCACTTGCCTCTTTATTCTGAGATTTGTTTTTTTGACGCCTTTTTGGGAATAGAAAACAGAAAGATGGGGGAAAAGAAACACTTGCGCCTAGAATTTTTGTACGTGTCTCTGTTGCATCGACTTGACTTGTTTTGAATCGATTTTAAGTTGGAACAATTGTAGTTTTGGTTGAACCTTTAAAAAAATAATTAAAATTTTGATCTTTGATTTTGTTTTTCCTGCTTAGCCTGTAGAAATGTGAATCGGAGTACGAAATTATTTCTTTCTTTTTGTATGCACTTTTCTTAAATATTCAATTTTTGAATAGTGTTTTGATATCCCCATCTTAGATAGGAATGCTTTGATTTATCAGATTGTTTGTTTATTAAGATGATATAGTCTTAGATTCAGTAAAATTTGATTCTATTTTGCGGCGACTAAATTCTTTATGCATTTTCATGTTAAAATTAGGGTAAAATTTAGCAACTTATATGTTGCTACAGGATTTTGTCTAACCTATCAGTTTATGTTTTATTTTGTTATTTTTTAGGGTTCATATTTGTTTGAGGTTTCACTTCAACCTTCTGCTAAAGAATCTCTTAGATTCTTGCATTCTTTCAGCATTTTCTAATTGATTTCGGAAGAGAAAATCTAGGGAATGCTGAAAGATGTACCTGAATGCTTGCAACTATAGGTCTCAACTCTTTGAGGTAGTCACTTTATTAGAGCTTCTCATCTTAGCGCTTTACAAAACCGTGCCCACATGTCCAACCTGGTTTGCTCTTGGTTGCCAACCGTACAATCAGACCATCCGTAGGTATGAGAGGTCTGTTGTCTTAATGGATGACCTTTGCAATGAAAGTTGAGCAGCCTCAATTATTATTGGCCCTTGCAGTTGTAAATTTCATAGTCTATACGTAGTTTATTGTCGTGAATTAGGTTTTAAACCTTGGAAATGGATGACAAACCAAAGGTGATTATGGATAGGTATGAATTAGGGAGATTGCTTGGCCAAGGCACCTTTGCAAGGGTTTACTTTGCTAGGAGCTTGGTAACTAATCAGAGTGTAGCAATCAAAGTTACTTATAAAGAGAAGATTTTGAAAGTTGGGCTTGTCGAACAGATGAAGCGAGAAATATCTGTTATGAGAATGGTCAGACACCCTAACATCATAGAGCTTTATGAGGTCATGGCCACCAAAACTAAGATTTATTTTGTCATGGAATATGCTAAAGGAGGTGAGCTATTTGACAAGGTTGCTAAAGGCAAACTGATGGAAGAAGTTGCTTGGAAATATTTTTATCAGCTCATTAATGCAGTTGATTTTTGCCACAGTAAAGGTGTTTTCCACCGTGATATAAAGCCCGAAAACCTATTGCTGGATGAGAATGATAATCTAAAAGTCTCTGATTTCGGATTAAGCGCCATTGCTGAATGCAAGCATCAAGATGGGCTTCTTCATACCACATGTGGCACTCCTGCCTATGTTGCTCCGGAAGTCATTAACAGGAAAGGCTATGATGGGGTCAAAGCTGATATATGGTCTTGTGGGGTGGTGTTGTATGTCTTACTGGCAGGTTATCTCCCATTCCATGACTCAAATGTGATAGAATTGTATAGAAAGGTTGGCAAAGCAGATTTTAAATGTCCCGGTTGGTTCCCTCCTGAAGCACGTAGACTGCTTGTCAAGATGTTGGATCCAAAACCTACGACTAGGATCACCATGGCCAAAATTAAGGAAAGTTCTTGGTTCAGAAAAGGCTTAAATCGGAAAAACAGTAAAGCTGGAAGGAAAGACAAGGATGTATCTCAGACTGATACAGACACTTCTGGCCCCAGTGAAAAAAATGGTAGCACAAATGAGGCAAAGTCGGAACCTATTAGACCTCCAAACTTGAATGCTTTTGATCTTATATCCCTTTCTGCTGGGTTTGATCTTTCTGGCTTGTTTGAAGAAGATCCTCACATGAAAGAAGCTAGATTTGTTTCCAAACATCCTGCCCCAGTCATCATCGCCAAGCTAAAAGAAATGGCTAAGCGACTGAGGATGAAAGTGAAGAAGAAGGATGGAGGTTTATTAAGATTCGAGGGGCTTAAAGAAGGTCGAAAGGGAGTCTTATCCATCAATGCAGAAGTTTTTGAGGTTACTCCATCTTTGTACTTGGTAGAAATGAAGAAATCAAATGGAGATACATTGGAATATCAAGAGATGTTGAATGAAGACATAAAACCTGCTCTTCAGGATATAGTTTGGGTTTGGCAAGGAGAGCAGCAACAGCAGCAGCAACAAGATTCCCAACCAAATGACCAACAACAACCACTACAAATACAGCAACAACAGCAATAGTAACAACATATCCCTATTTTCTCTCATATCTTTCTTGTTTTTGTACATTCTCTGAGCTGCCAATTTTCGTAAAATTTTGCTCCTTGTGTAAATGCTTGGTCAATATTTGAAGCAATTTTTTTTTATAATAATGTTCATGATCTCTTACAAAGTTAATTCTAGAGTCTCTTTCTTCATGTCTTCTACTTGTATTTTATCTTGCCTCTGGTTATGTTTTTGTATTTTAAATTTATTTTTGGCATGCAATTTTGAGCTTGACAATGCATTATTATCAAAGCAACAATAGCATGTAAGATTTCTTTTTTAACCTTTTAGACGATCTGAACTCTAAAGATATCTCTTCGAAGATATGAAAAACATTTGGGGTCTTGTAGTTTGTTCGAGTTTATGTAATCTGTATAACTGCTGAAATGGGGACTCGGCATATATTACTAAGCATCTCTCTCTAGTATTTTATGTACAATATATTTTCCTCTTAATGGACAGGGTTCATTTTCTTATGGATATGGGACCTTCAAAGGAAATAGGAAAGACAGTGAAAGAAGTGTTTTCAATGCCTATAAAGCACATATTTTTTCGCATACTGATATAAACACAAACAAACAGGTCCATAGTCTTGTGTGTATATGAGTGGTTCCTCGTGACAAACACAAATTACTTTAGATCAGCTATTATATTCTCTTCTAGATTTTCCGGATATTTATGGTTTCTTTTCTAAGTTGATATATAGAGTATATTTCTGTTAGTGTTTGTTATCATGAAATTCCTTCTGAAGCCAGCCACAATATTGATACCCATCCAGTTATGCAAAAACACAATTTTTCTTTGAATATGAATTCTTTAGAAAAATACTTGATTATAGGAACCCTCACTTGTTCTTCTCATCTGGAAGAAGAATAAAAGAAAGAACAAGGAGTCGGAGCTCTATAATAGTGGTATTTTGCCCCCACACGTACGAGGCTAAAAGTATTTCCACATGTCTTTATATTCTGCGCAAGTTGGACTTTGGACTTTGCTTTTCATGTTTGTTTGGATAAATTAAACAGAAAAAGACTGATCGTGTAACTCTCTAGTAATGTAAGGGACTACTATGTCACGTCATAAAATATAACCTTGTAGCTCTTGTCAAACGTGTTTATCATGAGTTTTTTTCTTTCTTTCTAATGGTCAGAGGAGCTCATGAGCGGGAATAATATTTTTTCAGCCAAAAAAACAAAAAAAGAAGACCAAGTACATGTAATCAGAAAGCATGAAGAGCTTTCATATAAGTCGCTAACGTTGACCCAAGAGTATTTTTACTCTTGATAAGTAAAAGCGAAATTTAAATCAATATATTATCATTTCTTATCTTTCCTTCTTCACTTTCGAATAAAATTACTAGACATACAAAGCCACAGTGCTCTCTCAATATAAGCATAAAAATGTAAATGGTCGATTGATCTTGAGCGAGATCAAGAAGAAATAAATACACTGCTTGCGTCCAACACTACAATTGGACAAAAGAAGGAGATTTAGTCAAATCAATAATCTCAGGGCAACCAGAAGAAATCCTTCGCTTCTTGCCATGAACACTTGCTCGACATAGAGGTGATGGAGTTGTCACATCTATTATCTCAATTTCATTAGGCACATAACAGCTTCTCCTGCCCGGTTGGTTACTATCAGATACTGTTGTTGTCAAATGGTCCCTAGTTGGTCGAATATAACTATTGTCTTCATTAAATAGAGGCAAATCTCCGTCTTCAACATCTATAACAAATGAGTTATCAACATTTTCTGATGACATCACTGGTAAATCAGTAAAACTAGACTGTTTTGTACAATCTTTTCCTTCAACCTCTACAGTAAAGGAGTTACCAATATTTGCTGATGATATCACCGGTAAATCAGTAAAACTAGACTCTTCTGTACAGTCTTTTCCTTGAGTCCGTTGACATCGTTCATTACAGTTCTCATTTGTGCCATTTTGATGATCTAGTGAATCATTAAATAGTGGAGGATAAGATGATGTTTCCTCAGTAAACTTATCAGCAAAAGTAGTTTCATCAAATTCTTCATTATCCAAATCATCATCATTTTCAAATAAACTTACATCCCCTTTTCTATAGCATGGAAGTTCATCCATGGCACTAACTTTAACCCTCGTGTTCTCAGGCAACTTTGGGCAGCCAGCAGAGTGTTTCACATACTTTGTTGAAAAGTAGTTTATAGTAATGTTCAAGCTGATCATACGAGTAGAAAATTTCAGAAACCCAGTCTCAAATGCTATCTTCTTTTTTTATCATAAAACTGAAGCTCTTTCACTGATTCTATACAAGGTTTCAGATCTTACCTCTGCCAAGATGGGAGAGTAAGCATAGTGTAGGCAAGCTTAATCTTGTTGGCAATTCCAGATCGAGACTTAAACTCTACAGCTGCTTTCCTCACAGCCAGTGACTCAATTGGGTGCTGCCAAGCCCATTCAAACTGCCAATTTCATTCAAATTCATATGAGGATGACTTTGACAAAATAAACAAATGCACATTCTAAAATGCAATTTATTTTAGTGACAAATAACTAATTAGTAATACATATTGGGGCTTTGGGTGAAAAAAAATGAAATTCAAAGAAATTCTAAAACCTGTTTTGTAACCAACTGTTTTCAAGTTCTAGTTTTTGCACCAAGTTTCAAAATGAGTGTTGCTTGATAATTAATTACATTTTCAAGTTCAAAAGCAGGTTATAACTCATTTCCATTTTTACACATTTTTTTTTTTTATTTTTGAAACTGGAAACAAAATTATTTTTTTTTAATAACTTTTATTCTTTGTTGCAACATAACAAGAAAACAAATTTTCTTTTTTATTCAGCTAGTTTTTTTTCTTCTAAATGAATTAGAAAACAGAAAACTAGTTCCAAAGAAAAGAACATGTTACAAAATGAGCCCTTAAAATCTGAGATGAAAACAAAAAGGAATTAACCTGTAGAGCAGAGACGTTAGTTGGGAAACCATAGATGCAAAAGACCATTTCCCAAGGGCGTCTTTTCTTGGTTCGCCAAGCTCCGGACCCTATTTCTCCATTATGCTGCCTTATACGACGTCGTGGATTTACTGTGAATCTGTAAAATGATTTCGAAACGGAATTAGGGAAATACCATTAGAAATTAGTCCAATCCGACGTAGTTATAATTTATATTCTACCCAATTGAAAATATAGATGTCTAATTAACCGAAAGGAAAAAAAAACTGAAATCAAGAAATGATCTAATCATCCAAATCAAGTAGATAGGAAAAACATTTGTAGAGTTAATTGAAAACATGAAAGACCCAAATAACCAACCCGATATAAGTGTGGCCTTTGTGGCGAGGGTTGAGGGAGACCAATAAGTAGCAGGCATAAAATCCTTTCTTTTCTTTTTCAGCTTCATAGGCACCATCTCTAACCTCTGCTTCTTCCCTTACTAGGGTTTCTGATACCTTTCTTTGCACCTTCCCCCTTTGCCTCATCTCTCTCTCACACACACTCTCCCTCTTACACACGCGCGCATACTTTAATGAAAGAAATGAAGATTACAATTTGATCGTTGGAATATGATTTTTTTTCTTCCATTTTTTCCTTTTTTACGAACTCGATAATTAAAATTTTGGTTTGAGCGAAATAAGAAATAAAAAAATTACAATATGAATTGGAAAATTTTACTTCTTTAGAAAAATATCAGTAACTAAATTAGAAGTGTAAATAAATCGGATCAAATTGAACCGAACGATTTTATAAATCAAACGTTTCAATCTAATTTGTATTAATTAAAATTATTTTTCAAATGTTTCGATTTGATTATATTAATTTTTAAACCGATCAAATCGGATTAAATGGTTTTATAAATCAAACGATCGTGTTTGATTTGTATTAATTAAAATTGTTTTCAAATAGTTAAGTTTGATCTGATCCGAGTAATATAAACGGTCTAGTTCGATTATTATTATTTTTTTCAAAACCGAATCGATGGACACCCTTAACTACAACCAAAGAAATTTGAGAAAAAAGTTAAGTATATTTTTTGTTAATTAATTTAATTATTGTTAATATTTTAATCTTCTAACAAAATTTTCATCATTTTTCATCCATTAATTTTTATATTTTAACAATTTAGTATAATTTTTACTAATTTTTTAACTTTTAATGGATTGTAATTTTACAACTTAATAAAAAGAATTTCTTTTTTATAGCTTATGTAATAATAATTATTTCATGCGATGTTAAGATAGTGTTAATACCAATATAAATATATATAACCTAAATTGTAAATTTATAAGTGCATTTAGTTTCTACCTGGCATGATTGTCATTATACTTCGAGCTTTGTCAATGACCAAAGAAAAAAAAAGAAAACAAAAGTGAGAAAAACATTTGCATTATGTAATATTGGATGTAATGTATTAAGTTCTATACACCAAGTAAAGAATGTTCACAATCATAAAAAGATCTTATAAATGAAGTTTAATAATTACTTTATGATAATCATTAAGACGGAATAATTTTAATAAAAAAAATAATTAATTAATAATTATTTTTAAATTATCATAAATAAATGTTTATGATGTTATAACAAATCAATATTACGTCAATAAAAAATATATGTTAAATTAACTCGTTTTTTCATATATACATATTCAATCGGATCTGGGAAGATCTTTTCATATTTCATTATAAAAAATCACAATCAAATATTATATTTTCACTTAATCATATAGATATTTTCTAGCTCATGTTATCGATTTACACATTGAAGGGTCAAAAATCACCTTCTTATGCAGTAGTTCAAAATTTTAACGATTTTTTTTATTTCGTAGATCTACAAATGACATTTCTATTCAGTATTAACAAAATCGATATTAACAAATATATATTTAGGATATGAGAGAACCAAATGATAACATTTTCATTTGGATTTAGGGTTAGAATAAGTTTTGAGTTACTGTAATATTCTTTTTCCCTCGTCTTTTTCCTCTTAGATTATACTTGACTTGATAGTTGATACTTCTACACTTTCCCTTGTGTGAACCCATTAAGTTGATTTTCTTTTGGCTTCATAGTCTTTGGTTGTTTAGCGAAAACAGAAGTTAGTCTTTGGTTTTCCTAGGTTGAAACTGCCAGCTTCTTTCTGACCAACAAGGTAGGTTGATATTGACTCGAGCTCTCTACTATTTACTCTCTCCGCGTTAATACAAATAACAGTTTAAGTTTAATCCATAAAAAAAAAATTTCTATCTTTATTGACCAAAAAAAACGATAAACAAAAAGATCCCCAGAAGAAAAAATTACTGCAAAAGTCATTTTGATGTTTGTATACAAAATTATTTATTAGATGCCAAAATCTAGTAGGTAACTCCGTCGCCAATATCATAATAAACTTCAGCAAAAGATAAAATTAAAGCCTTGGACATTCAAACACTATCAAAGTAATAAATCATCTTTAATTTTTTATGCATATATATACTTCATTCAACAAAGTTACAGTCATCTCTTGAATACCATTCAAATCAGGATAACCAGTGGAGGGGTCACATTAATCCATAAGAACGTTTCCTCAATTGTCATATATTACTCGCAAAGCTCAAATAAATAACCACATAAAAAAGAACAAGGATTAGAACAAAGGCTTAGAAGCTCACTGTTAAAACTAGTAAGAAAAACAAAATTCATCAACACACACATCTTGAGCTTTATCATATTTGTTACCCGAATATTATAGATTTGTATAGGATTCATAAATGCATAAAATAGCCATATTAAAGTCAATCACTTAATCGCTTACCAAAACACTAACACCAGGAATCTCAATTCAGCTTGGAAACAACATAATACCATCAAGACAGGAGGGCATTCATCAACAATATTTAGAAATGGTTTCCAATTATGTAAGCAGCACAAACTAGTCCAAGTTCTAATACAGAATTATAGGATTTCGAAACAAATGTCTTACAATTTATTCTTCGTGTAGTATATATATCAACCATATTTGACCATCACCGAAAGGCTTTTAAACAAAAGTGATAGTAGACATTTCACACTATTCAATCTCCTTATTTGGAGTGTTTTTGATTCTTCTATACATGAACTACACGTGCAAATTTCGAGCAAAGTTGGCTAAACCACCACAAATATAGACTTAAAAGAGACACATATGCACTCATTTACAAATACAGTATATTGTTGCAAAATTAGCTAACTGCAACCTTTTACTGAAGATACATACCAAAATGTACATGAAAGCATGGAATAAAACACAACGACACAAAACTTACAAATTTCTGCTTTTCCACTGTTATCGACAACAAGGCATGGGGATTGCATGATTAACAGTACATACTAATATAGCTATTTTTATGTGCAGCCATTGATATAAGTATCACAAAGTAATAATAGGATGTGAACCACATATCATTTAGAAAGATCTATAAGAATATCTAAATGCCAAATCTGAGAGAATTTGAGGAATGCTTGTAAAACCCATGATATCAAGTTATGAAATGAAGTCAAGGATGTACTTATATTATATAACAATCATAACGTCTTATTGCTGTTGCTCTTAACAAAGAATGAGATATCAAGAATATTGAAACAGAATTTAACAGACTTGATTGAAATAGTCCAAAGGATACAATACACAACACGATCCAAGAAAAGAAGAATATCAAAATCAGTCTAAATTGAACCAAAGCATCCAAAAGATCATCGAGCCTAAGTTGGTATTGTATACCAATGGAGATAATGTAAACAGTGGCTCTCCAAAGTTCAAAGTATTATGAATTTGAAACTTTTTCAACAAGGATAAGATGATCTCAAAATGCTCCACACACAACAGATACCAGATAACGGAATGGCAACTTTACATTAATAATTGCTAAATGGGTCTTAAATTACATTATATTACCACCCTAGCTCACCGATCATAGTCGTAACCAGCAATATTATACAACACAACCAAACTAAACCTGATGTAATAGTTCTCAACACAGTTGAATACAAAGAACCTCTCAAGGTCATCAATTGGATCGCTTAGAGGACTGAGATACCAAATTCCTCCAGATATAGCGACCACTAGCCATGTCCACAATTGTCCAGAACCCTGACTCCATGGTCAAGCGAACCTGTTAAGACGTTATGAACCAAAATGTTGAACAATATCAAAAATTTCTCAACACCCATAAGCCAAATTTATCAACCAGGCCCAAAAAAAAAGGAGAATGAAACGCTAAAAACCTTGCAGAATCTTCCAGGTGAAGGGTTTGAGGATTCTGAAAATTGAGTTTTCACAGAATCTTCGAAATCTTGGTGGGTCTCATTGTCGGTTGGCGATTCTGACTCGGGATGAGACTTGAGATTCCTGAGGACAAAGAAGCCAGCAAGAGTTGCTGAGAGGAATATTAAAATCAGTCTAAGCGGACACATTTCTCAATCTGAAAGACAAAAGATTGAGAAATGTGTGATTTTGAGAAATTGCAAGTGAAGGAGAGGGAGAGGGAAGGTGTGTATGTGAATTTTGCTGTTCAATTCTTTAGGAATAATAGATGAATAAATACTCGACAAAAAAATAAGTAATAAGCCAATAGGTTATATGGTTAGTTGAAATTTTATAAAAAAAACTCGATTCATAATAAAATACAGGTCGTATAGTGTTATTTAAAAAAATAAAAAATATATATATATATCGTATTTTAGTTTTATAACTTCACAATTTCATATATCGTCTATTATACATACGTGAAAAAAAAATATTTATATTAAAAATTAGACATTTAAATTAATTTACCCACAATTAGGAAGGGGAAAAAGAAGAAGTCAATCTTTCCCTTAATGTCGTGGTGGCTGTGTGCATTGTGTGTCTAGGGTTGGGGCGGGGAATAATAATATAATCAAATAGTGTGATTTTTGGAGGGTGCATGCATAGTTTATTGTGACCTAACTTCAGGATAAGGATAGTGCCTCCTCAATTTAGTTGCGTGATTAATAATATTTTATTCAATATTGCGTCATGGTATTAAAATATAAGTAAAGTTAGGTGGTAATTTCTTAAAACAATTCGATAAAACAGTAAAAGTTCATTTTTTTCGGACGTAAATATAAATTATTATAATATTAAGGTATAAAATTATAATAAATTAAGTAACATTCAAACGGTGGCTTATTACTAATATAGTACCGCAAAGGAATTATGAGAAATTAAAAAATATTTATAATAATATTAAATAAAATCTAATTAAATAGATATAATATGAATTCATGATTCAAATATTCGTAATTAAATTCGAACGATATTTAAAATAAAATTATATATTAAAATATTTTTTAATAATAAAAATATACAAAATTTACATAAAATATATTATTTTTATTAATTTTTCAATAATTATCTTCTTCTTTTTTTCATGTGTCACTGCCATTTACAATAAATCATAAGACAAAAACATAACAAGAATCTGACAAGATTATCACTGAGAGTAAAATGGTATTATTAGTATTTAATTTTTATAAATTACATTCACTTTTAAGTTAGTGTTTTGATATTACATCTTTTTAAAAGCAAGTTACACTTTAATCTTAAAAATATAAAATTATAATATTTATGTATATTTTTTTAAAATTAAAATGCATAATTTTTTTTTAAATGATATGAAATTGAAATATTTTAATTAAAAATTAAAAAATTAATGTATTTTTTTTAAAAAAAAGTTAAAACCTACAAAGTACTAGTAACATTTTTCCTAAAATAATATATGGAATGTGCACGCTAGCACGTTTAGCGAACCCGCAAAAAAAAGTCTACGATAACGATAATGATCTTTACATTGTTTTGCACTTCTACATCACCCACTCATGGCTGATTTTTCTGTCTTATTTTTCAATTTATTTTTTTAAAAAATATTCTTCTGGAATTATAATAAACAAAAAAATAAGGGGAAGAAAGACAGAACATGTCAATACTGAATAATAATATTCTAACCACCGTATCAAAATATAATATTAATTATTTTCAATTATTACTTATTTTTAATTAAAAAAATAAAATAAAATTATCAAATATATCTCATTCTTGAAAATATTTAAATTATTGAGTTTTTATGAGATATTGAGTATTAAAAACTTAAAATTTAAAATTCATGTGAGATACAATCCTATTTTATATATATAATTTGTGTATAATTTTATAAATATTATAACTAAAATTTTATTTGTCCAAAATTGAGGTGAGACAAATGTCACTCATCTCTATAGCTGAAAGATACCATACAACACCCCTGAGGGCATATTTGTTTCCACGTCTAAAAATACAGGCATTAAAATAATTCTCTTGGACAATATCAACATCTAAATTTGCGTCCAAAAACAAAACCAAAACCTAGAGAAATTTTCTACTAAAATTACTTCCAGACCTTTCAACTATGCAATACAAATTTATAATCACACCCAGCTGGCAAATGGTGTCAGCCTTCCTGCTTTCAACTAACGCAGGAAGATACCTAGTCAAAGCAATCCCACATGTGTAGAAAGGCCACTACCTGCAACAAAGTAAAGAAAGTACAAAGTTATTGACCATTTCAAAAGAAAAGGAAGGAAACTTTTGAGGATCTGGAGGAGCTACTGCAAGATCGCTTTGGCCTAGAAAAATAAAAATGACCACTAGATTCCAGTCATCAAGAAAAAGCTCGGAATGATAGGCCACACTATATGATATATGATTGATGATTCAGGGGACAAACTATAAGAAAATAAAGATAACCTGCCTTAAATATTAGAGTTTTGCAAAACGGGCAATCTTAGCCAGCACCGTCCTTAAACTTCGAATACCAGCGCCTGATTTTGAGCTTATCATCATCTGACATAACAACCAAGTTAAAATAAGCAGGTTGCTTTAAGCAATTACAGATTAGAATAAGGAACATATGTACTTATCAAAAGAATATTCCATACCACTGGTTGAACAATGGATTTATGAGCTTTGAGATTCTGCAAAATCATATGGTAGTTAGAAAACCACTAATCCTACAAGTACGGTTGATACTTTCCATATAAAAAATTCTCGGTAATTTTAGCTCTGAAGTTCACCTCTTCAATTTGCATTGCACGACGTGCCACATCAATTGGGAAAACTGTATCTGTCTTTGTTAATACAATCTGGTATTTGGTTTGAGCTCTGGGCAATAAAGTAACATCATGAAACTTAAGTATGCCTGTCATATTTATAAAGAACTAACAAGATATCTTAACTATGACTGAACATTGTAAAATCTAGCAAAATTTCAAGTTCCTAATAAAGTAACGCCAGAACACTTGTACGAGTGTCTTCTGAATGAACACTAGAAGATATGCCCCATTCTTAAGAAGAATATATACACATCCCAACTATTAATAATTATCAAACTAGTAACTTTATAACCACCGATCTTTGTACCTCTCCATCAGGTCAATGAGTTCACGATCCCTAGGCTTCATTCCCCATTTTGTATCAATAAGAAGGCATACTTGTTTAAGACCAACTCGCGTGGAAACATACTCTTTTACCTACAATTTGAAAGCAGCCAAAAAAATATATATTAACCAAATTTTGGATTAAAAAATTAATATATGAGCAGGAAAAAAGAACAGGCAGTCCATTACAAAGATAAAACACAAAAAAACTCGATATATGTATACAAAATTAGAGTTACCCCCTGAAAGAAAGATAAAAAAAATCTGCATATCTTAAAACGTAGATCACTGGAGAAGTAATAATAGTGAAAAATAGAGCTTTCACTTCCTCAGAAGTTACATATATCTATTGAATAAGCAATTTCACCTTGTTGAATGGCACTGAATTTTGAATTCAAGATCCAAAAAGATCAAGGAGAAAAGCTATAATGTAGTTTAGATGTCTAGATACTGATATAAGGCCTATGTAATGTACACTAGATTCTCATGCATGCTAAAATCTTTGTTCTTGAAATGTAAACTGAATATGAAAAATGCCAAACAAGAAGTGTATATTTTTTCTGTGTACTTACAAGCTCTTCCCATGCATCTTTAACTTCTTCTTTTGCATAAGCAAAGCCATATCCAGGCAAATCAACCAAGCTGACTTTCGATCCCAGATTAAAGAAATTAATAGTCTGCAGAAAAATATGGTTGTCAGACTCAACTGGTCAGTGATAAATATGTGTATGCAAGTGCACTGAAAATAAAGTCTTCAAGAAAGTTTTTTTCCACCTGAGTATGGCCAGGTTTGTCTGAAGTCCGTACAATACCCCATTGTCTGGTAAGTGCATTCAGCAGAGAGGACTTCCCAACATTTGATCTTCCTGCAAATGATTGTTAGAGTCAAGTCAAGGACCCTCAAGATCCTTATGAAGGATAGATCTTGAAATATTACAAACTAGAAAAACTTCTAAAGCCTACAATAATGAGTTCATGCATGCAAGAACTACAGACTGCAGGCAAAGAGCGGAGATCACAGGCCATTTAGACAGGGAATGAGGTCGTAACTTTTTTCAACATAATCATTACTAAAAGACCAAACTTATGAAATTTGGGAGTCTGTAAGGCCATTTTTCATTATAATCACGGGAAAAATAAAGGTACAGTATACAAGGGAGAAAAATAAACATTAAAACAATGTTTATTTTTATCCGTGACAATTCAATATTATGCCATGTCAATATGGTAATATTTTTTTATAAATGTAAGAATAACAATGTAAAGGAAAAGATTTAGATAAACGAATCAAGCATAGAAGAACGACAAAAGTAAAAGAGGTTGTTATACCTGCAAATGCAATCTCTGGCAGCTCAGGTGGTGGAAATGATGAGGAAATGTTAGCAGCAGCAAAAAATGACAATTTATTCCTGAATATCTGCCCAAAAAAGTTAGCAAAAGCATTGGTGTTGTGTTCCACAGAGGTAGTCATACCTCAGCAATGAATTTTGAGTTTGCATTTACATGGAAATCAATATTTATAAGAAAAACTCTATTGAAGAATTGAGGAAGAAGGATTCTAGAGTTTCAACATGCATCACCAATACATACATTTTCTTCAATTCGCTCTCTTTCAGAGCTGGTAGAGAAGGGAATATTATCTAGTGGAAAAGAAAGCTCAGTGTTGTAGCCAGCTCTCTTCAGCTCAATTAACCGTCTACGACCCAAAAACTGTTCAAATCATAAAAAATATAACACCAGAATGCCTACCATCAGAAAAATGTGGATAAATACTAATTAAAAATTGAGTTCAAACAACAGGATTGCGCATACAAATTACATTATCTTCAACAAAAGAAAGGATTGAAGGACTGGGTGTTATCGCACGAAATTGTGCATTCTTTGATATTTCAGACTTTTTCTCCAAATCTTTGTCCTTCTCTTTTGTGCTTTCTGGAAAACAAATAAAGAAAAACTATAAAAAATGCAGTAACCTAATAACATACAAAAGAAGAAGAAAATAGAATATTCTCCAAACTTCTACCGTGTAGATCAGTTATTTTTATTTAAAAGACTTTCTACAAAATCCAATTATTAACTTCAACTAAACCACATAAAGCATTTAACTCTCTATTATGCTTAACAAGCCAATATCAGAACAGGAATTAGAGCTTTGAAGCGAAATGTGAACTTGGTAGTGTGTAAAGAGATAAGATAAACCTTTAATAACAACGCCATCATCTAGCCTCTTGTTTGAGGTATCATATGGATCTAATCGGATTCGCTTTCTCTTTTTTGGCTGCTCATCTTGTACCTCCAAATCCTGATCTACACCTTTTTTTTCTTGACCTTTCTTCTTGGTAAATTTTGAGGGTAAGACATCTGGGGTTATTTTCTTTCCAGAGTCTGATCTACTTTGAGTACCTTTTTTAGAAAAATCAGTGCCTCGAACATCCTCTTTAGCATATTTCTTCTTAACAACCTCCTTTGCCCTAGTTCTATGAAACACATGTTCACGTTGCTCTACCGTTTTATCTTTACGAGTAGAACGTTTAGTTTCAGAAGTAGCAGCCTCTAGTTTACTAGAAACCCACATTGTGCGAGAAGATGCTTTACCGCCTTTTGCTCCAACAAAATCATCTTTCTTTTGTTCAGCATAGATTCTCTTCTTCTTCATGCCAGAACTCAAAGTTTTAGAACTTCTCTTCTCATAAACCATTCTTCTGCTTCCTTACTGACTTTTATCAACTAACACTTCGCTAACCCAATTTCAAAGTCTCTTCCTTCTCCTGGATCGTGCCAGAAAAATATAAATTTCAAAATCAGAATATATCACAAGGATAAAAATCTTATTTTGACAGAAACCCACTTAGAAATTGTGAACATCCAAGTGTTTCATTGAATCTAAGACACAAAACACCTGCACTAAACTTATGGAGATGCTGCTTGAATTTAAAGTACATTAAAACTTACCATTTCTCATCCCACTTTAATTGAACAAAAAGAAGATAAAAACTCCATTGAAGCAAAATAGTTGAACAGGCCTCAGCACTAGCCAGTAATTAAAAATAAGGCCATTGAAATGTATTAAAAATTTGAGAATAACACATTCGAACGATTGAAACGGTACAAAAATCATCATATGAGATCACTAAACTAGCTAATATCACAGTACCATAGATACAAGGTCGGCAATTCTAAGCATAAAGAATAATACTGAAACCAATAAATCAAATTAAAGCAGAGAGATTACCCATTGAAAACTAAAAGCAACCTCTCAGAATACTTCCCGAAAAAATGAGTGGGAGAGTGGACTGTGGTTACTATTGCCCGGCGGCAATAGAGTTGGAGGATAATTGACGGCAAGCAGCGTTGGGGTTGGAAAAGGAAGAGAGCGAATATATACCCTGGGGCTTTTCCGGCTTTGTTTCTCATGTGATTTTTTTATTTTTAACCTCACACATAAAAAAATGAAATTAAAACAAAATTAGTTTTTTTAAATAATAATAAACTACATAATCATAATCTGAATATTTTTATAATAATTAAATTACATGGATGTATTATTTTCTTCATTTTATTTTATTTTATTTTTTGTGTGGAAATAATTACACAGATTTCATATTTATTTTAAAAATTATATTTATTTTTTTACTATTATTATTAAAAAGTAAAACTCAAAAATAAATAACAATTTTTATTTTATTTTTTTAACTCTTTCAATTACAACTTATTTAAATTAAAACAGTCTTTATTAAACAATAAAATAAAAAATTAATTTTATTTATGTGTAGTAATTTTTTAATAATTATAAAACTAAATTATTAATAATGCACAATAAGTATATAAACTAAGGCTATTTTTATAGTAAATAATTTTTTTTAATTTACGAATTTTTCTCCTTTTTTTACTTTTCAAATTTAATTATTTTTAATGGTTTTTTTAAAACAAAATTTTCTAATTTATTCTTTTTTAAAATAATTACAATTCATATTTATAATTAAAACCCAAATTTTAAATATTTTATTTATTAAAATAAATTATATATAGTTGACTAATTAGAAAAAAAATTATTTATATATATATTCTAATTACCATTAATTATTTTTCAAATTTTGCTATCACAAATAGTTAATAATTTTTGTGTTGTTATGAATGTGTGTTTAAAAATATAAATATATATTCATTTTTTTAAACGTGTACATATATCTTGAAAATAAATCACATATTTTTTTAACATGTATTTTTTAAGCATATGTTGTTTACAATGTGGTTAGTTGGTGTGTGATAAATGCTAAAAACAATATTCATATTTTGTGATTTTATTATGATTAATTATAATAAATATGTTTGATTATAATATATTTATATAACTATTCGTGCAATCTATCTATTCAAAATCATGAGTATATTTTGTTGAATTTCATTTATTTTTAACTTAAAAAAAGATAAATTAATTAATAAAAGAAGAATAACAATTGGAGCACTTATTTACATCCTATAAACTTAAAAGATTAAGTCATGTAAGTTTTACATTAAGAACCAACCATTTTATAAGGTATACAAACAAAATTTAAAAAAAGTAAAATATATCACGGTGAAAAAAATAGTGTGCATGGTACATACTATTCAAGATGAATTATTTGGGAAATTGAGTTTTGTATACCACGACATGAAAATAATGTGTGCGTAAGACCTTTTGGGGATAAATTTGTGCGAACCAAATGAACCTTGTACCACGATAGAGAAAAAGTCATGTAGCGTCACGTAACGTTGAATTTTTAACTCTGAACTCTTGTTACACGCTTTTTTTTATAAATACAAACCTAAACAATAGATTTGAGGTATCATATGGAATAGTTTTATATATTTTGTCAACAACAAACTATATTATTTTAGATTTAATTTTCAAAGTTGTTCCACCATTATATATAAATACAAAAAAATCTCCTTATTGTAAAGAAGATTTAAAGATTTGAAGAAGTTAGTGACAACTTATTAAGAGATCTATAATTGTTTTCAACAAAAGAGTTATTTTTAATTGTTGTATCTTTTTATAATCTGATTACTAATCGAATTAACTTTTGTTAATTTAAATATAATTTACTAAATCTATGATATGAGAGTTTAGTTGTTTAGCTTCTAATTAAGGATTAGAATAGCCCTTTTATGATTTGAATAAATACGAATTTTATTTATTTATTATTTATATTTTTAAAATCTTTAATTATAAATCAATGATATATAATATTTTGATTTATGATTAAATAAAATATTTTAGAATTAAATATTAGAATTATGCATAAATGAATAATAGTTTAATTTAATTTAATTTATCAATTTTAAGTTTGACCAATGAAATTATTGATTAAATAAGATTAAATTCGATACTTAAAATATTTTTAATTATAAATTAATGATGAATAAAATCTTAATTTATAATTAAAAAATATATTTAGTTAAGATTTACTAATTAATTAAGATCAAGTCCGATCAAGTAAGTTATTAATTATTTAAGACCTTGATTTATATGTATTTTTTAATTTATTAATTAATCAATTTCAAACCCGATTCATAAATTCATTAATTAATTGAATATTATGTGAATTTACCATGATTATAGGAGTTCACTTATTTGTATGAAAAAGAAAAATTAGTAAATATAACTCATTATTTGAATAATTTAATTCATTTTGTTTATAAAGGGTTACACTTGTTAAAATATCATATTCATTAATCATCTTATGTTCATTCATTTAATGTTTTAATTTATTTGATTTTTTTAGATATTAAATTAATTTAGAATTTAACATTTTGTTCTTCAACCTAACAAATTGTTAGTGTTTATAACTTGTTTTTCTTAATTGAATTAGAAAATAATTCAACTTTTTTAAAACTATTGTCTCTGTAGAGACTTTGGAGTATATTTATCATTTATTATAAATAATTTGTATAATTATGAGCTTTTTATAAATACAAAATTCAAAAAAAAATATTTATGAAATAAGTATTTAAAAATAAAAAAAAATTAACTATTTTTCTCTCAGGATATAATCTTGTACGTATATTATATTCAAGTAATTTTTTTTTTTGAGAATTAATATTTTATAATAATAGATATCATGATTGTAATAGTTAAAATTTTAAACTACACACTTAATTTTACTAAAATAATATATATTTTACTTGTGTTTATTATTATGGTTATTTCTTTCAAAATTTACCTTATAAATCAAGATTATTTTATTATATACCATTATGATTGTATCAAAGTTTTATTTTATAAATTTAATTCAATACAAATATAAAATCAAATTTAAATTATATTATAAAATAACTATATCTCCAACACATATTAAATTTATTATATTTTTATAATAACTTTTAAATTATTTAGTATATATACATATAGTAAACAAGGCAAATTGTTCTAATATTTTTTATATTATATAGTTTGGTATTCTTATTATTTTATATTTGATCCTTTTATTTTTAAATTTTCACTATGTAGTCCCCTAATTTTTATTTTTCACAATTTGGTTTTGATATTTTTTTAATTTTTAAATATTTAGTTCAAAATTTGATACCAACTTGAAATTAAGCTTTAAAAATATTTAAAAAATATGATCAAATTATAAAAATAAAAAACAAAATAAAATAATTAATTTGTAAGAAAAATAATAGAATAAAATATAAAAATTAAATAATTAAATAATTAAAATCATAAAAAAGATCAAATTGTAAAATAAATATAAATATATAAACATGATTTACATAATTTATATTAAAATATAAAAGATATTCCAAACACATTTAATATTACCTCATCTTAAAAAATAAAATAAATAAATGACACATATAAAATAAATAAGTGATACATGCACTGAAAGAAGTGACTTATTTTTAAATATTGAAATTAAAAAAGTGATCTACGTTTTTTTTAATATAATATTTTAATCATTTTATTTTCATAAATTAAATATTTTAGTCATATGTTTTGAAATGTGTGCATTTTTGTCTCCTTTATTTTTGTATTTTTGGATAATTTAATTATTTTTTATTAATTTTGATTTTATTAAATATATATTTTTTGAAAGAAAAAACTTAAGTTATAATTAAACTTTATTAATAAGAATGATAGATATTTGAAGAGAAAAATATATTCAAAAAATTAAAAATATATATTAAAATTAATAAAATTGACATAAAATTATTAATATGTTCACCATATGTAACATGAAAGTGAATAAAATACATTAATTTAAAGTAAAGTGATCAATATATTTAATTTATGAAAATAAAATCCTCCAAGTGCAAATATTTTTTTTCTCTTTTGGGTTTAGAATTAGTAGCATATTGACAGGTTTTATTATAGTTGATACTTTAAAATTTGAATTCGTTTGCTCAAAATAGGAAAACGTATGTTTAGGTTTTTCTTCTGCAATAAAAATACTAAACACAATCGTAATATTCATTTTTATGCAACTTATCAAGGAAAGAAACCAACGTGTGTCTTTCTCAATCTTGAATTTTTAAGAAAAGCCTAGATTGTAACACTTTTATCTAGTTGGAGACTTTAAGAATAAATATCATATAATTTTGTTTTAGTTTCTTATATTTTGATTTCCTAGGGAAATTCCTCATCCCATCTTTTACATTTGATTCATAGCCAATATTCCTAATCCCATCGTTCTCTATTCACCCTAATAATTTGTTTTATTTAATTCTAATAATGTATTTTTAAAAACACCCATGTGGATCACAAAAGTAGTGGCCTAAGTTTAGAAGCAACTCGTTAATTTGGAAGCTATATATTCAAAATTAATACCTATTAAATTATACACGCACAACCACCATTTTTAAATATTATTTTATTGATTTTTTTATATCAATAAATATTAAAATAATCTTATAAAAAATAAAAATTTATGAAAGCTTTTTTTTATAATTTTATTGTATACTAATTTTATATTTATATGCTTGAATAATTTTTAAATCACTTAATATTGAAAATTTATATAGTTAATACTTCCTCATTTAATAAATAGATTGAGTTCAATCAATTCATTTATGAATAGATATTTCTGTATTAAAATAACCATTTTCGTTTCTTATATCTAATATTAATTATAAAATTAACTAATATGAAATATTTTTATAAAAAACAAATATTTATAAAAATGTATATTAAATTTTATCGCATTGAAATTATAAAAATAGTTCATATATGTTATCACAATATATTTAAATTATTTATTAAACAAAGTTATATAATTTTTGTTAATATTATATCAAATCAATGATTTTGTATTGTATTTGAATTGCATGTTATTGTCACACATTATCGCATATATTGCTTATAAAATAACTGAGTAATAATATATTGATCAAATGATGCATCAATATTAAATTGAGAAGATGAGATATTAAAGTAATTATGTAATCACTTATTAATAAAAACAAGTTATATTGTATCATATAGAATGATGTATCTAATAATTATAATAATTTTTTTTTTATAAAATAATAATTATTATAAATTTATTTTACATGAAAATAATAAATTAATAAACTATTTATTATAACATTAATTTTTATCGTACGGATCCTTTTATTCTTCTCTACATTCTTACAAAACTGTAACATTAATATTTCACTTTATTAAAATAAATGCAACTTAATAAAAAATTATATTTAAAGATTTTTTCAAAATAAATTTTTTAAAAAATTATAAAAATAATACTCCTAATTTAAAAGGGAAAAACTAATATTCCTATAACATTAAAGTGATCTACTTGATAATGTTTAACATAAAACATATCTAAATTATGTTAGTTTAATTTAAACGACGTTATTATAAAATAATATGCATGATATTTTTTTTAATAGTAAGAATATAAAAATTAATCATAAAATATAATATTTTTATTATTTTTTCACTTATATAATTATCATTTAACTATTAATATTATTATATATTTATTAAATTTAAATTATAAAATAATAATTTAAAAATAAGAGAATTTTAATTAAATAAGATAAAAATTTAAATTATAAGTCTATATATATATATTTATTTATTTTGAAATAATCCTTTATACTATACGTAACTACAATAGTGAATATCATATGTGCAGCTCAATTCCCCTCTCAATCTCGATTCAACACCAGCCTGGATTTCATTCCTATATCCAGACAGATAATTATACAGGCAATGATGCTCAAATCAGGTTCTCGGGGACTGGAAAATTCTATTATTGACAACTTTTTCAAAAAAAATAAATAAAAAGTAATTGCAAATATTAAATCCCTTAAAAGCTCTACCATACAATAAAGATTAGTGGGCACAGATTGACAAGTCCTACCCAAATCCAAGAACCACAAAAAAAAAATGACGCATGGATTATTACTGTTTAACTAGAGATGAAACTGTAGTGAAACAAGAAGTAGCCATATTAAATTCGAAGGAAAAAATAAAATACTAATATTAACTATATTATTAATAATATACTTTTTAAAGATAATTAAAAAAATATCATTTTAATAACCTACTAATTAAGAAACTTTATCTATTAAATTAAAATAAAAAATAAGAATATAAAAAAATTATGGTATTTGAAAAAAACTACTTTTTACTTATAATTTTTTTATTTTTTATTTTTAAAAACCGTTTGTTATGGAAATTTAACCCATAAAATTCGTTTAAAACACATCCTTCTAACTTTATCTTTTTTCTATACCATTATATTTAATTTGTTTTTCACTAAATAACTTAAGTTTTCTATCTTTATTTAAAGCTATGTAATAATATTTTTTGAAATACAACATATATGTATAAAATATATAGTTTTATAATGTAATTTATTTA
This sequence comes from Hippophae tibetana, assembly GCA_037013495.1. Lineage (NCBI taxonomy): Eukaryota > Viridiplantae > Streptophyta > Magnoliopsida > Rosales > Elaeagnaceae > Hippophae > Hippophae tibetana. The sequence goes on along the minus strand of CM072809.1, from coordinate 13,952,672 downwards.
GTTATTTTAATTTTAAATATTTAATATATTATGAATAAACAAATTAACCCCCTCAACATTTCAACATTTTAACGTCGGTTCCGATCCTGTGTTCAATTATTTGCAGCTAATTATATTAATTTCATCTTGCAAATCATGTTTTCTTCCCCCGAATTATGCTAATCAAACTCTCCCATTTTCATTAACCTGTTTTTCAATGTTGATTAAGCTCCATAAAAGAAAATAAAACCAAGCTAATAAAAAAGACATGTCATGCCCATTTTTCTCTCATACTTTTCTAGATAATTTGTCAAAAAGATAAACTGATCACAAAATCTTAATAGCACCAAAACCAGAAACTGAAGAGTGTGCACAGGAACAAAAACCATCGAGCAGAAGCGTAATAGAAAAATGGATATGATGGTAAAAGAATTTGCTTATTGCCATCGTATACACAAAATATATATGCACCACTTTTTGCAATTTTAATAACAAAATAATACAAACTACACATAATAACACATGCAACATTTTCTTTGACCCACTCATCTTCATTGCAGAGCTAGTGGGTTTAATCACTAGGGAAAAGCAATGTTTATTCCCAGTACCAGTACAAACATAAAAACAGGAGTGAAGAAATCCAAACATTTTTTTATTAAGTCATGTAAATTCCAAGGACAAGTCCATTAGACCAGTACTAATCGTTGATCAAGCTCAATATTTCTGCTATCAACTACTGTAATTTGAATACTAGAAAGAAAAATATAATCAACCAGCTAGCATTCATTTACTTTCCACATACTCATTAACACAAAGCAATATCTAGCTGGTTAATTGAAACCTGGGATGTTGAAGGTTGATCATCAGTCACTTGTTGTTCATTGATTTGTGCGTGAATCAGAAAAGGTTTGAGCTTGCTTCTCAATACTTCTTTGTAAAGCCCAGCATCTCCATCTTTCCTTTTAGCTTCCACAACTACCAAACAATCTGTTAACCTGTAAACCTCAAGCCCAATCACCAAGGTACCATTTTTACCTTCAAGCTCAACCCCATTTTCTTTCTTCTTCTTCACTCTCAATTTCTCAATCTTAGCAAATTCCTCAACTTCATTCAGAATCTTCTCTGGCTCCTTCGATGATACAAATCGCTCGCCATCGTCCACCGAGTTACAGGTCTCATTTAACAACCCGGAAAGATCCAAACCCGATGAGAAAGATATGATATCAAAAGCATTCAAGTTCTTAACACCTTTAATTTCCTCATCATCTTTCTCCTCTGTCTTATCAGAATAGTCCTCCTCATAAAAATTCACAGCCTTCAGTCCACCTTTCTTAAACCATTGGTCCTTCAGAATCTCATCGACGGTGATCCTCGTCAACGGATTTGTATCCAAAAGCCGAGAAAGAAACCGCTTGAGCTCCAGCGAGAACCATTTGGGACACTTGAATTCACCTTTATATATCTTTTTATACATAGCCATCAAATTAGGATCATTGAAAGGTAAAAAACCAGCATTCAACACAAAGAGAATAATACCAGAGGACCAAACATCAATCTTAGCACCATCGTAACCTTTCTTCGTTAAAATCTCCGGTGCCACGTACGCCGGTGTTCCACAAAGAGTATGCAACAATCCATCGGGTCGAATCTGATCCGAAACCGCGCTTAGTCCGAAATCCGAAACTTTCAAATTGCCATTCTCATCAACCAAGAGATTCTCGGGTTTAAGATCACGATGAAAAACACCGCGAGAATGACAGTAACCGACGGCAGATATTAACTGTTTAAAATACTTTCGGCTGAGATCCTCGGAGAAACGACCTTTAGACACCTTAGCGAAAAGCTCACCGCCTTTGACAAATTCCATAACGAAGTAGATCTTAGTCTTGGAAGCCAAAATCTCGAAGAGTTTAACGATGTTAGGGTGTCGAAGACGTCGCATAATTGTGATTTCACGTTTGATGTTGGACATCAAAGTAGTTTCGGACAATCTTTTCTTGTTGATGATTTTGATCGCAACGCTCTGTCCGGTTCGGACATTGCGAGCGTAGTAAACTTTTGCGAATGCGCCGCAGCCGAGGAGACGACCGAGCTCGTATTTTCCGAAGATAACGTTTTCGGATTCCATATGTTGTTGATGGTTTTGTTCGACTTCTAGCATCGTGTTGTTGCAACCAGAGATCGAACTCGCGTGTTTTTGATTGAAGATAAACTTCGATTTGGGGAAGGACGGTTCTAGGTTTCTGGCTCTTTCGAATCGAAATAGTTGGGAATTTGAAAAGTTGGGGGTTGAAATAATTGAATTTTTTTTTTTTTATAACTTATAAATATATAAAATAACAACTTATTACGTAATTTATTTTTGTTCGAATTAAAAATTAGAAATGTTTTCTTAACTTGTAAAAAACTACACACGTTTTTAACCAAAGTTGATTATACGGCTATAAAACCAAATTGGTATTTAACTCAACGGTAAAGTTAGGGATGTTTGCTGGCACGGCCGTATGGGCCACGGGGTATTTAAGAGCGCGTGAGTTAGATTCTTACACAACCTCCTCTAGAACAATGTACATCGCCAATAATACGGAGAGTTCAAACTACAAAGAACAAAGAACAAAGAACAAAAAACATAAGAAAATTCTAGGTAGTACCCTTAGATACCTAAATGACACACATATATATCATAAATTTAATAAAATTAATTAATAATTAAATTAAATTTACATATTATTTGATACTAAATATGTAACGAACATTCGACTTAATAAGTACATGTATCTTGCTATGGTATAACGAAGATATATGGTTGGCTTAACAAAAAGTCTGGGCCTAACGAGCTTGATAGAGCGTATAACCTAGTCGAAAAAAGTACCTCATTATCAAACATCGAGGTCTTAGATGTCAAGACCTAGTGAAACTATGATATCCCGACGTGATCACGGTTCTCCCTCTCCGTGAGCAACCTGCATATAACGATCTCCCTTTATAATTTATGTGTGACACTTGTAGCAATCTGATTTCTATTTAAACTAATTTGTGTGTAATTTTACTACATATGTAACCATGTATACAAGTCGCGTATGCGTACCTTGCTACGTGTGTAAGATATCATACATATATATACCCCTTAAATGAGGAGAATAGAGGATCTATTCATTTATCCATATTTCTAATTCTCTCTAAAAATCACTAGAATCTCTAATAAAAAAATTCTCTACAAACACATATAAAACAATATACATTAATAATTAATAATTACTTATTATTTTTAAAATATATGAGTGATACTTCATCCTAAAAAGAGAGGTTATGAGAATAGAAATAAAAGTTACTTTTTTCTTAATAAAGATAAAATTTGAAACTTTATCATTTAAAAATTGATATTTTAATTATGAATAATTAAAATTAAAATTATTTATAAAAATTTGATATTTTTCTTCAAAAATAATTATAATCGATAAAACGTGTGATGATAATAGTTATTATAACATCGAAATTGGACATATACATAGAAAAATAAAATTTTAATAATAAAACACATCGTACTTGAAATAATTAGAGTGAATTTTATTTATTTTTACTTTTATATTTATCTATTTTACTTAAAAACAAATGTTAAATAGTTAAAAGTGAAAATCAATGTTAATATTTTAAATAATATAATAGAGTAAAAATTACGTTAACATTTAATTTTTTTAAAAACTAAATATAATTTTAAAAAATAAAAAACATTGTTAAACCGATATATGCTCATAATTGACGAATATTATCCATATGTATCCATAATTTATACAATATAATTATAGTTATTAACATAATTTCCACCATCCCTTCCACATGCACCTATATCATACTCACATCTTATTGTTACTATGAAAATAATAAAAGTTCTTTAGAATATATCCTATGCATTTAAAAAAAAATCATACACATAGTTGTAAATCACCGTTATATAAAAGACTCTTTAGTTATCCACATAGTCTAATTATCCCTTCTATAGATAAAAGTTGTTGTTTTTGTCTTTTTATTACAATAATTTTAAGTATAAGAATATGTAACATGGGTTAAGTTTTGTTTTTAATCCTTAATTCAAGGAATAAAACAAAGAACTTAATTCAAGGAATAAAACAATGACCTTAATTCAAGGAGTAAAACAAAGAATCTTTAATTCAAGGAGTAAAACAAAGAATCCTTAATTCAAGGAGTAAAACAAGGAATCCTTAATTCAAGGAGTAAATCAATGAATGATTAATTTAAAGAGTAATTGAAGGACTAAAATTTCATTATAAATAGCTATACAATTGTAATGAAAACATGAAGAAAATAATACAAACTAGAGAGCTTTTTTGTGTAGAGTTAATTCTTCTTTTTCCTAAATGGTATCAGAGCAGGAAAAATTAATTTGCTTCTACTTTATTATTATCTTAGCATCTTCAATCTTTGAAATGGCTGAAGACAAGCCGCTAGGATGAGAAGCTGAAAATTCATCGGTGCTTTCCTTTATGAATATGCATGAGGTGGATGTCAACCCAAATCAAAAATTAAGATCAGTCTTGTTGAATGAGTTTAATTACTTACCTTGGTCAAGAACAGTGTCTCTGGTTCTAGATGGAAGGTCCAAGTTGGGGTTCATAAATGGAAGCATCGAAGTACCTGATGTTTCCTCACTAACCTATGAATCCTGGCTTAGTAAGGATAAACTGGTTATGTCATGGCTCCTAAATTCCATGGAACGTAAATTAGCTGAAATATTCAGTTATTCTGAATCTGCATACCAACTATGGGAGACGGTCAAGGAAATGTATGGCAGTCAAAACAATGTTGCATGAGTTTTTCAATTAAAGAAGGACATCTCAGATATGCAACAAGATGGCAAGCCTTTTGTACAACTCTTAGGAAGCATGAAAAGCATGTGGAGTGAGTTGGAAATATATCATCCTCATAAAATCGATATAGCTCTGCTACGAAAGAGAGCAGAAGAAGATAAGATATTTCAACTTCTATCCAGTCTCGATTCAACATATGAAGATATACGATGACACATACTCATGAATACTGAACTTCCTTCCTTCACCCATGTATGTGCAATAATTCAACGTGAAGAAGTAAGGAGGAAAATCATGAACAAGGGTACAATGACTAGTGCACCTGAGGCAAGAGCCTATCTAACCAACGAGAGGAAGTACAAAAGGAAGCATCCAAACTTGAAGTGTCAATACTGCAACTATACAGACCATGTTAAGGACACATGTTGGATTCTACATCCAGAATTAAAACCTGATTTTATAAAGGATAAGGGTTTACAGAAAGTGAATCGTACTACACACCATACAAATCATGCTTTTGCCTCTACTTCTAATGGGTCTGATCCATTCAAGAACTTCACAGCGAATCCAACTGAACTCATGAATGAGTTTATGTTGTATCTTCAAAGCAAGACAGGAGGAGATAGAATTGACTGTGTGGATAGCATAGACGAAGGAAACTCGACAGCATTGCTAGGAAAGTTTGCGGGTTTCTTGGCAGATACAAAACTCATACCACAATAGGACATGCAAGGTATCATAAAAGCCTTTAAAACTGCTCTTAAAATAAATATGTTGCATGATTTTTGGGTTATAGATTCAGGTGCCACAGATCATATGACAAACCATGTGTCAAAGTCTCATAAGTTTGAAAAATTAGCAAATCCTTCTCAAGTTTCAATTGCAAATGGTGAGAATGTAAAGGTTTTAGGAAAGGAAAAAATAAAATTAATGTCAGATGAAATCGAGTCGACGGTTTTATATGTACCTTCCTTTCCCTTCCAACTTTTGTCTGTAGGAAAAATCACAAATACCTTGAATTGCTTAGCCATTTTTTCTCCTCACAATGTCATTTTTCAGGATTGTTCCACTAAAAAGACGATTGGTGAAGGGTTTTACTTAGATGATCTCTATTACATATCCAAGAGCAATCCCAGAGGGTTTCAAGCCAAGTTTAACCCTATCCAAGATAATCAATTGTGGCATCAACGTTTAGCTCATCATTCTCCACCAATTTTGTCAACTTTATTTCCAAACTTAGGAAATGATGCAATTGCATGTGAAACTTGCCACTTGTCTAAAGCCACTAGATTGCCTTTTAATTCTTCCTTGTCTAGGGCTAGTAAGTGTTTTGAACTAATTCATTCATATGTATGGGGACCAATTAATGAATCTTTTGATGGTTATAAGTATTTTGTGATTTTTGTTGATGATTTCTCTCGAGTCACATGGTTATATCTTTTAAAGTCTAAGAATAAAGTTATGGTAGTATTTAAGGACTTTCATAACCTTGTTAAAAATCACTTCTCCTCTAAAATTCAAACCTTAAGGTCTGACAATGGCATCAAATACATGTCCCATATCATGAAACAATATTTGAGCATTCATGGTATTATGCATGAAACAAGTTGTGTTGGCACACCTCAAAAAATGGTGTAGCTGAACACAAAAACCGGGACTTACTTGAAAAAACTAGAGCATTAATGCTACAAATGAATGTACCAAAGAGATTTTGGTCCCAAGGGGTTATGACAGTTACTTACATCATCAATAGATTACCCAGCCGAGTTTTGAATTTCAAGTCTCCCCTAGAGGTCATGAAAGGAAGGAAAATTAACCTCTCACACCTTAAAGTCTTTGGCTGCATCTGTTTTGTACATATTAAATCTCATCATCGGGATAAATTGGATCCTAGAGCTGCTAAATGTATTTTTCTTGGTTATTCATCTATACAAAAGGGATATAAATGTTATGATCCCTAACTTAGGAGAATAATTGTGTCTAAAGATGTTCGATTTTATGAAACTAACCATTTTTTCAGCAAGTCACATGAAATCACAAGTCTAAGGGATGGCATCTTGGATGTGTTTCCATTACCAAGAATCGAACTTGAGGCTTCACAACAACAAGATCCCAGCCATGTCAACATTGATGCATCTCTCACTAAAAGTAACAATGAAATGGCTTGTCTTAATAGTACACTGCATGAAGATGGTGATAATCAAGATGATCCTCACAATATGGTACAAGATGTGAACGAGTATGAGATAACTCCTTCTGCTCCACGACGTAATCCAATGCGTGTTAGGCAACCTCCCACAAGACTTCAAGACTTTGTCACCTACAAACCCACACATCTCATCTTAAATTATGTGTCATATAAGAGAGTGACACCAGCCCATGCCGCATTCCTCAGTACTATATCGAGTTATAGTGAGCCTCAAAACTTTCATGAGGCCAATAGCCAAGAGGTGTGGAAGGAAACCATGCAAGAAGAACTTAAAGCCCTAGATTAACACAACATATGGAACATCACCAAACTTCCAAAAAGCAAGAAATTCATGGGTTGCAAATGGATCTATAAGCTGAAATTAAAGTCAGATGGATCAATTGAGAGGTATAAAGCAAGATTGGTGGCTCGGGGATTCACTCAAACATTTGAGGTGGATTACAAAGAAACATTTGCACCTGTTGCAAAAATGAACACAGTAAGAGTGCTATTGTCCGTGGCTGTAAACAAGGGGTGGTCCATGTACCAAATGGATGTGAAGAATGCATTCTTGCATGGTGATCTCAAAGAAGAAGTCTATATGAAATTGCCACCCTAGCATCCTCAGAGTAATGAATTGGATTTAGTGTGCAAATTACACAAATCCATTTATGGTTTG